>VZTX01017508.1:244441-379434 GCA_013400915.1 Pardalotus punctatus | reverse complement strand
GGCGGCGCAGCTGGAGCTGCAGGTGACGGCGCTGCGCTACCAGAAGCGCTTCACGCAGTACAGCGCCCGCCTGGACGCGCTGGCCCGCGCCCGCGCAGCCTCCCCCGGCAAGGTAAGGACGGTGCCGCCGCGCCCCGCGCTGCCCCTCGGGATGCGCCGCGTCCCGGCGCGCTCCTCCGCCCGCCCGTGCGCTGCCCATCCGGCCCCAGAGCCTCTCAAGTAGCCCAGCTTTGGGGGTTCGTAGCCGCAATATGCGCATCCTATAAGTACAGATTTTCGGCTGTGACCGTCAGTGCTAGCTGGACCCCATAAGGTAACTCGCACAAAAAAGTAACAAGGTCACGGTATTACTGTTTTTTCTTGGCTCTCTTCCCCGAAGAAAACTCCGAAAGTGGAATTTCCAGGGCTGGAAATGGTATTAAGCCATCAGGAATTGACTCCCAGGAGTCACACAAAGCGGAGTGAATTGGAAGAAGCTGCTGTGACCCAATGCTTTCCAGACCCTGAGCTCACCTAGCATCCCACAGCAGGGCTTCCTACAAAATGCAGTTTTTAGGGATTAAGTATTACGCAACTCAGACACCTTGCCAGCTATTTCAGAATCTGCAGCCATCATCTTTGTAACATCCACATCCAAATACAAGACATCTGCTGTGTACTTGTGATTTCTTTCCCAGAGACACGGGGTTGTTTAACAGCTCAATTTAGGAGGGGAAAAATTAACTTGATTTCAGCCCCTCAAAATGAGACCATTTATAAAATGTCCAGAATCAAAAGCCAGAGCTACAACAATC
Organism: Pardalotus punctatus; assembly: GCA_013400915.1. Classification (NCBI taxonomy): domain Eukaryota; kingdom Metazoa; phylum Chordata; class Aves; order Passeriformes; family Pardalotidae; genus Pardalotus; species Pardalotus punctatus. The sequence continues at coordinate 378,640 of VZTX01017508.1, read as the reverse complement.
CCCAAGTTTTAATTGGAATGAGGCTCCCCAGCGAGGGAAGCCCTGGAAGCCAATTATCTTTTAAATTAAGACATTCAGAGTCCTCTCAGTGACCTGGAATGTGCTACCACAGACACAGCAGTATTAAACGGTTCAAAACTGTCAAACATCTGTATTCACACCTTTGGTAATGTTGAGGCTCTAAAAGCTGTGTAAAGGAAATAAAACTTCATGTTAGAGTATTTTTTTTTTTAACCTTCTTAGACATGCACGGCAGAACCCACGATGTTGTCCTAACTCAGACCAGAAATACTTCAATTCTAAATGTACTGTTCTCACTACAGGCAATACTGGGTGCAGTGCTGGTTAAAACCTTAGTAATACCATTAAAGTAAATTAGGGTTCACAGTTGTACCAAGATCCAGGGCAGTTCTGCGTCCCCCTTTCCTTCCAGCACTTTGCCATGGAATTCTGGAGGCTTTCTGCTCCCACAGCCTGGCACACAGCTCCGTCTCCATTGCTGATGACAGGAGAACCTTCCACAGAGTCCTGCTGTCAGAAATCCTCTCACCCAGTCCCTGCCTCCTCATCTCTGATCTCCTTTATTCTCACACTCCTGCATTTTTCCTGCCTAGTGCTGATAATGTTGGCTTTGCATGGTTTAGCTCTGTACAGGGTTGGGAGCTGCTCTAATGCTGAGAGCTGCTCCTTCATGGCACATAGTTTCCAGCTATCCTTTTTGTCAGATTTATGGATACAGCTGGCCCAGAGCACTGTGCTGGGTCTCAGCTCTGTCACAAAAGGCTGTTATGCAGTTCTCTGAAGCAGCCACCAATCTGCAGAAAGCTGGAAGGTGTCATGTCACCACAGCCCCCCGGGCAGCGGGCAGTCAATTGCGTGTCTTTCACAGCATTTTGGGCAGCTGGCCAACACCAACAGCTCTGCACTGCCCAGCTCCCAGATAGGCACAACCTGCAAACTTGCATCTTTGTGACCTAGGGAGTTTTGTGAAAGACCCGTGGTAATCACCTAGTGCAGGGGATGCTTTCCCATTTTGGGGCTGTGGCAGGCATCCAAGTTTGGGATTATTTCCTCAGAGACAGTAGCACAGACTGGGCAGGAACACTCAGCAGGACATACAGATTTGCATAAGGATTAGGTCCCTGAACACAGGGATTAGAGATAGGATAGTATGAAATAACCAATTTGCTATCATTATTTAAATTATGACCATTACTCTTATTTCCTGCATTCCAAGATGTAATAGTTTGGTCTATCATAAACACAAGTAGGTTGAGCACCAACAGTCTGGGTTCATAGGTTACATGTGGTGATTGCAGAACTTACTGTGGGGTGTTCTGGCTCCTCAGTAGATGAAGAAAGAGGGGTTCCTGACTTCGCTGCCTGATGGCTGCTTGGTGGTGCAGATGTAGAACCGATCTAGAATAGAACAGATGACATACCCTGTAGTCAAAACAGAAGAAATGCCCACGTGCAGTTCTGTTTAGATGCTTAGTCAAAGGGAAATACGATACTGAGGGGAATTAGACTTCATTAAAGACCCAAATTCAGGGTCTTTTGGCAGCTTTAGATACCCAGGTCTGGGTTCATCTTAGCATAGACTTGGTGTGTGATGCTGGATGAATGACAGCTTTGCTGTGCTTTCATCTGCTGTTTCTGAGGTGAATTCTATAATACCACCGTAATTATACTGATAGAAGACATAAATAAAAAATGTATTTCATACACATGCTCATCTGTAAGTATCTCATAATTTTATAAACCACTTAAGCAGGGAGATGTGCCTTAAGTGACCCCAGTTGTGTTTTCCATGTGTATTTGTCACTGAGAGAACACTTCAGTTTTACTGGGTACAGTTCAAAGGTTTATTCAGAGAATGACTATTATTCCTTGGTGGAAGAGGTGAGGCTTATTGAAGATGAGCTTGAGGAGGGAGTGGGAGGGAAGGTGGTGTGTCTCACTCAAAATTAGTATTTCCTTTGATCAGACATGTCAATCCTGAAATATCAAAGTCTAAGCAATCAAGAAAAAAGCTTGTACAATTCAAACAAGGCTTAATCCTTGCTGAAACATAGCACTGTGCACACCTCTTGATAAGCTGATCTGGTCAATCCCTTATTTACACAGCCGACAAAGTCCTTTGGGGAGGAACAGGGGAGAGGGAATCGGAAGCTGCTGGCAGTGCTGGCTGCAGCCCAGGGTGGAAACCCTTTTGCTGTCCTGGCAGCCAGAGACAGGCACTGATTTTAAATGTACCGGCCAGCCAAGGACCAGTTATGATCTGACAATGCAGGACCTCTTGGTGATGGTGACACAGGTTTGAATTCTGTAAGAACCAGGGGAAGTCCTTTAAAACAAGACAATGTGTTTTTCTCAGCCCCTCCCCAAGCAGGATGTGCCAGGCTGCTGCTGGCAGCCCTTTCAGCAGGGAAAAGGAGTTGAGGTGCCTCCTCCGGTGAAGACAAACCTTCCTAGCCACAGCACTAGCAAAGAAATTAGTCTTCACTATCTAAAGGGAAGGGCAGTCTATTAGCTGCACATTACTCAGCTGGGAAGTACAGTAATTTCAAGAATTAATGTTTAAGAGTTCTGTTCAGCTGTGGGAATACAACATGCCAGGAACCATCAGCTCTGCTGCCGGAGCAGCTGCCGGGGCAGGGCTGGCCCCTGGCCACCCCATTTCCACAGTTACCTCACTGTTTAATGACTGCTCCGCTGGAACGCGAGATCTTGGAGGGGGAGAGAAAGGCAGAGCCCTGGAAAAACCATTTGCATCGTGGCTTCCTCATGAAGAGAAGGAAAGGTTGTTAAAGGAAGGGTTGAGAGCTGATGTGAATCTGCAGAAGTGACCAAGTGTCACAGCAAGGTGCTGCTGCCTCCCTGGGGCTGGGCAGTTCCACATGATGGGATTGGTGCTCTGTAGTGTCACTGCTGCCATGGGGAACACGGAGACAGTGCACAATTCCCCCAGAAATGGCTGGAAATGTCTTTAAAACCCCTGTAGACAGAAGTGCTTTCTCAGAAGTGCCTACAGAAAGCTGCATTAGTTGTTCCTTTTCCCTCACAGCCTGGCTGGTTCAATCCCACCTGCTTTAACCCTTGTTCAGCCAGGTATAACAGTGTCAAATCAAAGCCACACAAGGAGGCTTTAATGAAAACAGGCAACTCTAATTACTGAAAGTGTCTTGAGAGCACTGTTGTAATCGTTTCTTGATTGTTCTAATTGATTTGCCTTCTTACAAAGGGATAATAGAAGGAACAGTGGTGCTGGCATGTGCTTGTCTTTCAACTCCAGAATCATCAGTCCTTGAAAGTGGTCCCACAGGACTGGAAATTTGTTCTTGAATGCTGTCTGAGGTCTGGACTTGCAGGGAAATAGATTTTCCTTCATTTTTCAGTCCTCTTCTGGGTACCTGGTTCTCACTGCAGGCAAATCCAAATAAAGTCAGTCAGAGTTTGTTTGTGCTCCTCTGTATGAAGGCCAATCGTATTTATTACTCGATCATTAGGGAAGATAATGATGAGATGCTGAGGGAGAAGTTGGAAAGCCCATTTTCAGGTGGAGCTGTTGGTGCAGCTCCCCTGTGGAGGAGCTCTGAGTGCGTGGTCAGGGAGCTCTGCCAGTTCACCCTGGCAGGGAATGGGGCTTCCTTATCATCCCCAAATCTGTGGGCGTAATTCAGTAATCCAGGATTACTTTGACATTTTTTATTACTTTAATAGACATTAATATTTGATTGACAACTCCAAATTGACATGTTGGAAGAAAAATGCACAAACTAAAACCATCTGCATCGAATTACAGTGTAACTGTTGCAATTTTTGTCATTAATTGGTTATGAAAACCAGACTTGTAAGATAACTTCCTCAAACTTTTTTGTGTTTGTAACTTTTTCACCCTTTGGATAAAACAAAGAAAAGGGTTTTGTAGAAAAGTTCATCTCTATCTCTAGATGCACATCCTGATCCTACTCTGATCTCTAAAAGCAATATTGTTATTCAGATGGCTTTTTGTAGTGCTCTGCTGGTGTCTGTTGTGCCATAAATAACAACCACTAGATTGAGACTGAAGAGAGAACATTGTGAAGGTTTCATTGTCTTTAACAGTTCCTGCACTTCTGTGTTTATGAAAGCTAACAGGCCTAAGTAGCATCACTGTGTTGTAAAGGACATATTGTAGGAGTTTGTAGTTAGGAACAAGCTGGGATAAAAACCAGGATAACAGAGCCTGCTCACACAGTCCCCCAAATATTCCATAGTCCTTCCAGTATATCTCTGTTGTATGTTTTTTTGTCTAGACAACTACTCACTGCAGAATTTCGTATTTTAGGGGATTAACATAGTGATTTTCAATGATTGAAGATTTCTGTTTTGCTAGTCTTAAAATTTCAGAGAAAAAAAATTAATCACAGCAGGTGCTGTGAATAGCAATTGCCATTCAGGACCTCTGGCAAATTTTGTAGCAGTTTTGCTTAATGCTGTTTCCTCAAACTCTGCAGAGAATTTCTGTTGTGCAGCGCTGTGTTTGATACTGTTTAAAGCAACATCACGTAGCCAGCAGGAGAGAGAGGCACTGTAAGGATCCAGTCCTAAGATTCAGTCACCCCCAAGCCCTGGGAAAGACAAGAGTTTGACTGCTGGAAACGTGGAGTATTTTACATAACACATCACATATGACTGGGTCAAGTGGTTGCAGGAGCCAGCATTACATATAAAGCTCTTCTGTTGCTGTTAAGTGTCTCACTGTAGATCTCAATAAAAAAGACCCATAAATCTTAGGGGTGGTTCTGCTGCTGGAGCTCAGTGGGGTGGCTGGAGCAGCCACTGGGAGCTGCTGACTCTGCTCCTGCAAAGTTATTCCAAACATTTGTCTCTAAACTACAAGGGGATAAAAAAAAAGAGAAACCAACCCAACAAAAAGCTGGGATAGAAGTATTGCCTGTCCTGTTTTACCCCCACACACAAATGTTTTGAATGTGTTTATCTGTTCTTTGTAGGGTGAAGAAACTAAAGCACTGACTCTGGTCCTTCATCGGGACTCGGGATCCCTTGGATTTAATATTATTGGTGGCCGGCCATGCGTGGTATGTTAATTGTTAAAATATGTTTGCCCTTTCCAGTTGGGAAAAGCATGTAGGTCAACACTTAGAGGAAAAATGTTGCTGACAAGCATTTGGTCCTCTTGGGATCCTTTCAGAGCAGTTCTTCCATTGAGATTGGGATGGATGTCTATTAACTGAGCTGCCTTTTCTCTCGCTGCCTGTTTATGCTTGCGTATCATCAGAGCCAGCACCACCAATCCTGGTGCAGTGCCACTCCCAAAATGAGAAAAACCATGGTGTCGCTTTCTCAGCTGTGAAGTTCATGGGTTGAGACCCCACAACTTTAGCCCCTTTCATTTTTAAAAAAAAAAAAAAAAGTTATTTACTCTCCTTTCCAGCAGAGATTCAGCAGCTCTGGCTGCAGGAGAAGGGATGGAACTTAAACAGCTTGCTTTTGAATTCTGTGATTTCAGCAGATGTTCCCTCCACCACACACTCACTGATGTATTTTTTCTGGATGCTTGTTGGCTGAAGCTGCTGCATATGACTTTAATTAGATCAAGGAGTGGATTATACCTTGTCCTAGTAATTTAGAAAGCATTCAGAACTACTTCTTGGCTGCTCAGAAATCCGACATTAATCACAATTTATTCATAGTGAATTCACTTGAAAGTTATTCTTTCTTGGTAGTTAGAGTTTTTCAACTTTCTGAGACATTTTTCTGCACTGGTGGAAGCACAATACACAGGAGTATGAAAATACCTTGTAAGGTGCAAGTTGTTTTCATGGGTTTATTTTTAAGTCTCCAGAGGAAAAGCTGTGCAACTAAAAATAAAAATGCAGCATTGTGCTATGTTTGATGTGCAAACAGGCTGTGTCTCACTGGATTTTGCACTGAGAATAATTGTAATGACAATTACTCCTGAGCTGGCCTAAGCCAGAGGAAAATGATTATCAAGCAACTAATTTACCTAATGGAGGCACGTCCCTGGTTGCTTAATCTTTCAAAATAGGAGTATCAAGTGTTCTCATTAGCACAAAGTAATTCCATATTAGGACATCAATAAGAATATTTCTCTCAAATTACATGCACTGTTGTGACATGGACAAGCTTCAGCTGAGGGCAGAGGAGAGGGGCAATAATGTGGCTTTCTTTTCATCCTTGAAGGACAATCAGGATGGCTCCTCGAGCGAAGGAATTTTTGTATCGAAAATAGTTGACACTGGGCCTGCTGCTAAGGAAGGAGGGCTGCAAATCCACGACAGGATTATTGAGGTATGGGAATACACTGCTTTTTAATTTAATAGTGCAAGCTCCAGCTCGGGTCTTCACGTGGCACGTTCGGTGTGATTTGAGAGAGATGGACCGTGGTAAAGATGTGTCTGTGAAAATATGCTGGACTTGATTCAGTGCTGACCTCCAGGGCTTTAGGTATAGTCCTTCCCTAAATATAGAAACCAGATTATGGATGGTATGTGCGTGTCCTGACTTTCTGAGGGGCTTGCATCTCTCTGGTATGCCATAGATAGTTCCTTTTTAAGCTGTTGGAAACTTGGAAGTTATTTAGTTAAAACCATATGTGAAATATCTGTGGTGTAAGGCACGACGTTATTTTTCTTGGTATTTAAGTTTTGAACAGTCAGGGAAAATTCCGCTCTGCAATTTCTCTATGGTTTATCATAAACCGAAGTAACTCCCTTAATGTTGTTTGTGAGTTCTTACATTACTTAGATTGCAGTCTGAATTTCTTCTCATTTGGCCAAAGTCTTGACCTCAATAAAAAGCTCTTCCTGTGAAAGAGATGGTTGCATGAAACGTTTCTCGTAATTTGCAGTGAGCAAATTTCTTTTTTTTTTGGGAGGGGGGGAGAGAGCAAGAAAAAGGTTCATTTTCATGAAACAAAATGCAGCTGACGGTGAGTCAGATCCCATTGTTTGGCATTTTGCAGTCAAGAAAAAGTCTTCCTCACTGTCTTATTTTTGTAGGCTGAAGAAACTTTGAGTCTATTGTTCAAAAAGATAAGTGTGGTGTTTGTTGCCAAGGATATCATGGAACAGCCAGTTTCTCTAAGTAATGGAATTCCATTGCTCTTATGTTTTGCAAATGAGCAATAAACAGCTGTTAAGGATTTTCTGTTGGCAGGGGACAAAGTGTATTTGCCTTTTTCTGTACTGTTATGGTAAATTGTATTCACAATTTAGTAAGGATATAAAATATTAATTAAGTTTCTTCTTATGGGAAAGAATGGAGCCACAGTAGCAGAACTATAAAAAGATACAAAGCTGAGCAGTGCAATGATCCAGAGTTGCTCAAACTCTGTGTGTGATGTAACATAATTGCGAAAAGGTCTGGACAGTTCAGTGAGAACTCTGATTTTGTTTGAACTGAAAGGTTTCCCATCAGTCTGCATTTCCCCCCAGCCTCTCTGGAAAGCTGACATCCGTTTCTGAAGTAGTGCACGGTCACATAAACCAAACAACCGTATGAAAACCAAAACTTTGGGAGATCAAATACCCCAGGGTTAGAAGTGTCCTGGTCTCTGGCTCAGGCTCCCTGAGCACAAGCCCTGTCACAGTTGTGGAAGCGCCCCTGGCTCTCAGCACAGGGGACAAGAGCAGCCACAGCCTCCGTGGGCTCTGCACCTTCTGCCCTCCTGCAAGGAACCTCCTCTTTCTGGTTTGATTTTTCTTATGCTCCCCAAGGTCAGTGTTTGGCCAGGCTGAGGAAGGAAATCCACGCTGTGTGTGCCCACGGGAGCAGAGGGACATGAGGGGATGGGCTGGGTCCTGCTGTGTCCCCTCCCTGAGCAGAGCCATGCCTGTGCCAGCAGGGTTTGTGCAGCGCCTTCAAGCTTCATTTTCAGAGAAGAGAAAAGCCCAGAATTAAGACATTGGAGCAATTTGTTGGATTAATAACATGCCAAGGGTAGCGGGAGCCCACGCGTTGACATGGGGCTGACATGTGCTGACAGCTCTTGTTGTGCTGACCACAAACTCATTGTCATATTCGCTCTTCTCACCTCTAAATATACACAAAATTCTGATGAAAATGGAGCACATTGTTTCCCAAGAGTTGGCTTTGGTACCTCGAGATCAGCATCTCACTTTGGGTCAGGAGTGCCCTGTTGAAGCGAGCCGCGAGTGTGCCCAGCTAATGCGGTTTGATTCCCGTTGTGGAGCAGTCTCCAGGAGTGCGAATTGAATTCCTTTTCAGATAAATTAATTCATTTCATGCAGCCCAGCCACTCCAGACATCCAGTTCACAGCACTAGACTCGAGTGCTCTGAAAGAGAGCCCTTAAAACACAGATACTGTGGACACCAGCTCCTGAAAGGAGCGGCTTCATCCCCCTCTCCCTGCAATTTATATTTAGCACATTCTATCTAACCTTACTGTGGATAAGGAAAGGGGGATGCCTCCTGCATCAGGGCGTCTAAGTGACTTTTATCATCCTAATTAATTATCTTAGATAATTGAAATAGCTGTAAAGGGTCTATATTAGAATTAGGTAATGGCCAGTGATGGTGTTCTAGAGGCAGGTTTTTTTTATAACCTTCACACTGTCAAAGTTTTGATTTGGGAGTTTGACTCAAAAATGATTTACAGATGTAGCTGTAACTAGCAGGACACAGCTGGGGAACTTGGCACAAAGTAGAGCATCCTAGCAGGTCATGTTTGTTTTCAAAAGTCTTAAAAATGGTAAGGAAAGATGGAAAATTACTTGTCCAGAGCTGAATGTAGCTATCTAGAACTTCTTTAACTTGTTCATTCAATATTAAGCTTTTATGTATTTTAAGTAGACTCTTTCACAAAGAATTCTTATTGCAATATACGATGTTGAGCATAACATCTCCCTAATTAATTCCAGCATCCATCACAGAGAATTTACAATGAAGTAAAACATGAATCATTTGATTTCCTTTTGGAAAATGTTTCTCTGCTGCAGATCTTCTGGTGGATGTGTTTTGGAGCAGATCTAAAATAAGAGCGTCACTTCTCATTTTCAGAACTGCCACAACATTTCTAATTACTGAGCAGGGATTAGGCAGAGTGAAATACAGACACATCCAGGGTACTGTTCAGAGCTGATAGCAGAAGCATTGTTTGCTTGCAAATTCTATCCCCTGACAATTCGATACAGAGATAACCTTGGAATTGTGTCAGAGATAATTTTTAAACGTATTTTCCTGATGTAATTTGGATTTCCTGTTCTACATTTTTTAGAAGGTTAAATGCAGAGTTAATCAGGTTTAAGAATTGACTCGAATTTTCTTTAAAAGCAATTTTTGGGCCCTTTTTGTATCATTGAAATAAGTAATGGCACTGTGAGGTCTATGTTGCTACTGCTAAATGACAAAAATCAAGATGAATGTTGCACGGTCTGTACCACTCAGTCATCAGAGCAGCATGTAATAAATACCAAGAAATAGCCTTTTTCTTGTGTTTTGTTTCACAGAATCTGTTGAATAGCGATATTTAGTGCTCACATAGGACTGTGAAGATCATGTTATGGCTATTAACTGCTTAATAATTTCCCCTCACTGTTTAATAATATCCTAACTCTGGAAATGGGTAATCTGAGGCATAGCGGGAAAGGAGTTCTAGAAGTTCTTGCCAGATTAGGGTAAAAAGATTTGGATTTTGATCTTTTTTAACTTCTCCATGTAAACCAAAACTTCTTTACTGTATCTGCTTTCAGATCTTTCCCAATGACTTTAGGACTGAGGAAGTCCTGAAATCTCCTGATTCTGGATTTCCTCTGTTTTGACTACACATTTTTCATGCAGTTCTGTACTTGTACATTCAAAGCCAGCAGCTGATTTCAGCTGGTGATTTACTGAGGTATTGTTAAGATGTTCCATAGCAAATTGCCACGTTAAAAACATGCTGAAACTATTGATTTTTTTTCTGCAAAGGAATTACTGTTCTCATAGATTTTCATTTTTGTCAGGGTAACAAAATGGTCCTAATTTCCTCTCTTAACAGAAGTTGGTTCAGGTCCCAGCCCTGAATGCCCCTATGCAGCTGCTTGGCATTTCTTAAGACAAAATTAGATTTTCATAGTTTTTATTTTTAAGCACACGAGCCCTGAAAGATTATAAATTAAATCTGGCATTCTCTTCTCACTAACTGGTAAACTTGTTTGTTTAGCTCCGGGACTGCTTGGAAAGAAGGAGGCTTTTGAAAGGCTGACTGCTCACCACCTTAAAAAGTTTGCAGCACAATTAGGGTACTGTTGAGGCAGTATAAACTGTCACAGCTTTGCTGAAACCTGGAGGATTTATGCCATCTGGGACTGGCCCGGTGTTTCATGCTGCTCACAGGAAGGATCATTAGTTTAGGAGTTGAGAACACGTCTTAGTTCATTTGATTGATTTTCCCCAAAGCACACTCATGTGCTACAAATTACAGGCTGCTTTTCCAGGACGTGGATTTCTTCACAGATTACACACAAGAACAATGAAACTTTTTAGCGAATCTTGTGGATGTACAAACAAAATTGGCCATTTGCTGCAGTATGGTTTGCTTTTCTGTTGTTGGTGGGATTTGTGGAAGCAGGCAGAGAGGTCAGGCAGACAGGCTTCAAGATGGTGAAGAAGAAGGTTTTATTTACCAGAAGTTCTTTTTATACACAGTAATAAACAATTGTCTATTGGCCAAAGACAATCCACCCCCAAAGACCTATTGGTTATGGCTTGTGCACCTCTAACACAAAACACAGAGATTAAGAAAGTACAGTTTATCTATATTCTCCATGAGAGAGAAAGGAAAATCCTAAACCACTGCAACTACACTGCAGGCTCCCTGTTCACCCTACGGTAGGCGTGTTGTTTTGGCAGGGGCACTTTGTGCTCGCAGGAGGGGGTTAGGTGGATTTCAGAGAGATTAATTTGGTAGCTGTGTTCACAGCACAGCCTCTGAAGAGTCACTTCAGCCAGAGAAAGTCCATCAGCCACAGGGGAATGGCGGGAGGGGATGCTGTGGCAGGAGCAGGGTGAACCTTTCCCTGGCAGTGACACAAAGTGAGGCGAGGATGGCTTTAGAGCTGAGTGAATGAATAAAAGAAGGAACATTCCTTGTGGTCTGGCGGTGCGTGATGGGTCTCGTTTTTCCAGCAGACTGAGCCTGGGGGCTGAAAGGGCTCAGTGTCCCGACTGCTGCACTGGCACTGCACACTTGTCCTGCCCTGCTCACTTATCACTGCTCCCAGGCAGCTCCCACAGATAATCAGTAAATAAAATTATTCTCTGAGCACGGCCTTAAACGTCTGATTTGCTGGTGAGCACTTTTTAAAACGATGCCAGCTTTAGCAGGATAATCCCAAGCCTGCAGCTCCTTGCAGGACGCTCGGTGCCAGCTGAACTCTGACAAGGATATGGATTAAACAGAGTTCTTTCACTGTCATGAATGGAAAAGTTCAGCTCTGAAAACCAGATTTACTGTGCAGCTCCGTACACTCAGGAATTAATTTTCTAGAAGAAAACATTTTCAGACAGTGACTTAAAATTGGCTGCTGCAGTTCCTGCCAGGACACGCAAGCACATGAGAGCATTTGTGGGGAGCGAGCGTGGCGGGGCAGCGAGCGCAGCTACAGCACAGTCAGCTCTTTTCGGAGTTTATGCTCCCAGAAAACTTTCCAAGCCCTTTGTCCATATCTGTTAATGGTGTCTCACAGAGCTGCATCGTGCCTGTGCTAGAACATCGATCCCACAGCTCGGTCAAAAGGGAGTAATAATAACAACCTAAAGAGGAAAATGTAAATGGAAACAGGCGGCCTTGGTTATCGCTGCATTTTTTTTCCTCTCATAAATTTATTTTCCTGATTTCATACCAGCGCTGCAGGCTGAGCTGTGGCAGGGAGGTGGGGAAAGCAGGGGGGGATGAGCCAGAGAATGAACCAAAGAGGTGCAACAGGATTTTTACCCTAAATACTGCAATATTGTTCTTCCCACAAACAAAACCAGAAAAATAAATTGGATGGAATGAAAATACAAATGTTGCAAACAAAGAAGGCAATGTTGTTTCAAGTATTATGGACCTACAGTCTCTAACCTGGAGGCTACAGAGCTCAGGTTATAAGCACATTTCATGCTGCAGCTTTTGAGAAAAGGTCCTGTGTGAGTTCCCCTCAAATTTCCACACCATCTTATTCTTTCTTCTTTTTAATAGAAGTCCACGGCATGTTGACCCCTAAGCGTAGTGTGGGCATTTTGAATCTGTGGAAGCTTAGAATATTGTTCTCAAGGGCATGTTGAATGAATAAGAGGTAATTAAATTATCAAAAAAAAAGCTCTCTTAAACCCAGGAATAGATCCCTTATGTGTAACAAGTCTTAAATTAATGGGATTGTGGTGTGGAGTCCTTTCTCCCCTCCGCTCTTGCTTTCCTTGCTAACACAGTCTGCTCAAAAACAACCAGTTCAGCCTTTAGCCAACATGAAATCTGTCCCATAAAACCCTCAGTGCTCTCTTGATGGGGACCATGACGGCTGTGCACAAATCGGGAAAAGAACTGCCACTCTTGGAATTGGGAGGAGTGCTTTTTCTGGGATGGAGCATCCACAGGCCTTGCAAAGAAGTTAAATAATGTGGTGTTAGATTTGCAGTTAAACAGAAAATTGCTCTTGAGAGAAAGGAGAAGCGATCATGTGGAGTTTGTTTTCCAGGTTGGATTCTCTTGCCTCAAACTTTTCATTACTGTAAGGCTGGAAAAACTGGGAGAAAAGTCCTCCTGAGAGAACACTTTAAAACAGTGAAAATCACCGATTATTTCAGCATATGCCCTGCCCCAGGAGCTGTTTCTCTTTGGTGGGGTTAACTTGTTTGGGACCACAAGGAACAGGACTGGAAAGGGAATGCAACCTGCTTTGGTAATTTCCAGTAAATCTCACATGAAGCTCACTGCACTGACTGCTGTCTTGCCAATTCCAGAGCTCATGAATTCCCTCACCCACCCTCCCTCAGCTGTGTTTACCATTTTCTGCTAAATCAATCCTTGCTAATTGTCTGGATAATCCAGCTGCTGGTGGGTGCCTGCCTGCCTTGTGTGGGGCAGGGAGAGGTTGTTCCAAGCCTGGCGTGGCACCTGGTGGCTGCAGGAGCACTTGTGATGAATTCCAAATAAAACCACCTGAGAAATCTAGAATTTGGGGTTAGGAATTATTACTCTTTCAAGGAAGTGGAAAAAAAGCTGGTTCATCCTCTGTAGCTCATCAGTGAGAAACGTGACAGACTCCAACAAATGTTGGGGTTTTTTTTAAAGGATGCGCATAGAGCGTGTAACAATGGGACAATTTAATCTTTTCATATGTGGTACAATTCCTTGCATTTTAAATCGGCTCTTCGGTTTTCCACATTTCAAGCCAAACCAGTTATGATGAACTGTTAGGTTTTATTTATAGATTTTTGAATGCGCGGAGTCTTTTTAGAGAAAACACAAAGAGTGTCCTATCAACTATTTTCACACATTTGGTATCATAATTGGGCAATCAGGCACAATCATCCCTAATTTAGTACATACGTGATACATTACTGTGCCAATTGGGTTAAAGATATGCATGAAGTGCAAATTAACTGACAAAAGGAGCAAGCTCAGACCATCGCTATTCAAAAGGCACTTGAGTCACATTTGCATAACTCTTCATTTGGAATTAAACGTGGAATTTGTTCAGCAAACGTGAAAAATGTCAGATGTGGGAGAATGACCAAATCTGCCTGGGGATCCCAAATCCTGATCCTGCAGCTCAACCCTGGTTCATTTTGCAGGAGGGAATTTTCTTCAGAAAAAGCGCATGGCGCTGTTCTAGTGAGAAATACCAAAGTCCCTTTTGATGGGCGATCTTGGTAGTTTTAATGACAAATAAGATGTTTGATTGTAAACAAAATCTATTCCAGTGTTGGGTGTGGGGGTTTTTGTTTGTTTTATCGCGGTTGCCAAATGTGAGGGTATGGTAGACAAGAAACAGTACAGACAGGAAAATAGAGTGCTCAATAAAAGTTTATCAAATGTACTCTAGCAGATTGTATGGCAGTAATGGCTTTAGATTCGAATTCTCCTTCATACATAAGCCTTTTTCCTTTGCTTAATTAATTAATTAATTCTCTACACTATGAAAAATTATCCTCAATTAACTGCAGTTCTGGGTTTTAAACACTGAGAGGTGACAATTTCTCAACATTTGGAATTTAGTTCCAACATTGTTGACTGCTGCTTTACTTTCTGCCTGTTTTGATAAATTTAAAGACAATATAACCTGACTACTTTATGTTCCACTACAAAGCACAACTACAGGACTTGTAAAGTTTTTAGGCTCTCATAAATACAATGGGACTGGGCTGACAATAACAGGAGTTGAAAAATTTTGCTTCACCACTGGGCCTTTTAAATGAAAACAGTATTTTCCTTTTAAGACTTTTATTACACGTTTTTAGCATCCAAGGTAAATTTGTGTTACGTTAGCTTTCATACAAAGGTGTAACATCTTTAAAGAAGCTTCTATCTGTAAAGTCTTGTATCTCTGAAATGGGAATTTGGGTTTGAAAGGCTCCAGAGAGGAAAGCTGAGCCTTTGGGGTGGAGGAGGAGCGGTACAGAAGGGCTGCATGGGCAGGGACACACATCCCATCCCCGTGTCCCCATGACAAGGGGATGGAATCGGGGATTTCTAGTCCCACACAGTGCAATGGTGCGAGTATCTTATCTCCAACTTGAATTACGTATTAAATGTACTCCAGTTGTGTGAAGCAGGTGGAAAAAGAGTCAGAGTATGGCAAAAAGTATCTTTTGTTGGGGCAAGCCCCTTTTTCATAGTCTAAGGAAGCGTGGTGTTAAAATACTCCTAAAAAAAAACTAAAAAAAAATCAGAGTTTTACAGATTGTGGGACTTGACGTGTGGATCTCAGGAACAGCATCCCTGCAGCAGCCTCTCCCTCTATTCCCTTCCACACTGACACAATTATCATCCACAGCCCCAGAGGAGTCTCCACAGCTTAATTATATGCTCCATTTAACAGCAGTACAAAATTAATCCTGTTTGGACAGAGATTAGATGACATATGAAGAGTCATGGCTGGTCTCTTCAGTGTGGTGAATTTTATCATGTAGTGTTTGCATTTAATATTTGTTATTTTTTGCCATCATTTTGAAGGCCACGAACGTGTGGAAAGCCGAAAGCAAGGAAAGGTTTGGGGCTGGAGCTCAGGATGCAGTTTAATTCCTGCTCAGATTTTCAAAGAATTGACCCACAGGTGCTCAATCTGGGAAATACCACCAGACTGTTGGGAACGCTCAAATCTCATCTCCCAGTTTTCTCAGAGTTAAAATCGTGGGATGTTTGAGAGGATCACAGCATGGTGAGGTTGGAGAGGGGCTTTGGAGAGAAGTTTTTGGATCCAAAGCCTTGCTCAGAACCAGCAGGGGCAGCCAGAACCTGCACCCAGGGCCACGAGTGTGCCTGGGGTGAATGAAAGCTCACACACATCTGCATGTGAGCACTGCTCAGGGCTGAGCAGGAATTCGAGCTGAAAACTGGTAAATATTGTACATCTGGTTGATTGATTGGATGAATAGGAGAAAGAAACCAGCAGCAGGAAGGGAGAGTGAAAATGTTTCCTGAATTATTTGAAGGTGGGGAGAGAAAAAAAAAAAGAACTTTTTAGTGCTGTTTTTTTCTTCTCCCAGTCCTGCAGGCCTCCCAGCTCAGGAAGATTTAGTTTACTTCTTAAAAGGTCTTGCTTATAAAGCAGACCTTTTTCTGGCTCTGGCCAGCTCTAATAAAAATTAGCAGTAACTTTAGCAGCTGCCATACCACATGACTGCTTGGAATTGCATAACTTCTTTTTCCTCCTAAAGAAACACACAAAGATCATCTGATCTCCAGCCTTGCAGCCTCCTCCAAAGTGGTTTTCTCCAACTTGATTTCTAAACAGAAATCTTTTTCTCCTTTCTTTTAACAAACCTCTCTTCTTAAGCCCAGAATCTGACAGCAAATGGTAGGGGGCTCTGGGCAGAGCTTCTATGAGTTAAGTGAATAAGGTGATTATTTGTATTTTTGCTACTTCAAGCTCTATTACTGTTTATAAATAAGAATCCATGTCATGGACAAAAAAAAATAATACTTTGTGGCTTAAATTGTGGGGATTTTAGGGCCTGTATTTCTGGGAGCATGGTTTTGGATGGAGATACACTGTGGTTTGCCAAGGAGGAGGCCATGGTGGGAAAAACAAGGCTTCTGTGGCCATTCCAGAGGTAAAATGGACACAGACTGTTGGCTCAGACCAGGTCCTGTTTGCAAACCCCCAAGTACCTAACCTGAACTGCAGAGTGGATAGAAATTAAAAATTCTCAGACTCTTCTGGCAGTGCGACATGTGGAGAGGAACCATTGCTTTCTGGCTAACTGTGTTTGCCTCTAGCAAAAAAAAAACCCCAAAATTTATTATCTTCATCAAAACGTAAGAACAAATAACCCCTTTTCTGTACAACACTTCTTTTTCCCAAGCACATTTATTGCAAATAAAAAAACCCATTTGTTTTGTCAGGATACTCCACTGACTGCATATTAATTTATGTCTCCCTTGTAGTTCATTCAGAATTCATTCCTATTTTGTAAGTCTTAAAGAAATCTCTTGTCTATAGTTACAAAGAATTCTTAAATCATTGAGCGTTTTTGGGAAAAAAAAGCCCAGACTCTTTAAAGTTTACTTCATCCTAAATCCAAACAAAAGCCAGGTAATGCTAATATCATGGAATGTGAAATATTGCTGAAAAAATAATCCTGTTGGCACCCAGGGAAGCTCTGGGAGCTGCCCCTCTTGGAGCCACAGTTCCTGCCTTACACTCAGTTGTATTCCCATACTTGAGTTGAGCAAGTTCTCTTAACCACAATTACATTGAAATAAAATCTGGATTTTGGAGTGAAAGTCCGGCCCCTCGGGTGCTGGGGACAGAGCAGATGCTCTGAGCTCTCTTGGCTGCCCTGCCAGCTCAGAGGTGTCCTGCTAGCAGTTCTTGTTTTAATTTCAGTGTTCACACAGCCAGCCCTGTGATTCCTTCCTGTGTTTGAAGGAGCCAGGACGTACTGAGCCGCCTTTTTTAATACAACCTTTCATTGTTTTCCCTTCATTTTGGCCTCCCTCTTTCCCCTTAAAACCTTTCTGGACAAAGTTTCCTCTGCAGCAGGGGATGTTCCCTGTTCCTATTACAAACCTTCCTCTAGCAATGAGAACCTTCTCCTCCAGTTGTAGCCAGTTTTACCTCCTGCTGCTAACTAAAATCTTCTCTTTCTCTGCTTCTAAGTTGGCCCCAAAGCAAGTTTTTTGCCCATTTTTTGGCTGTCATTGCAGACTTGCTGATGTTAAAGCGATGACAAAGCCAGGCAGGAGCCAAGGGTGGCAGAGAGCAGCAGATGCTGTTTCAGCCTCGAGCACCTCTCCAGGATTTTCGGACTGTCTCGGGCTGCTCTCCTCGGTCTGACACCACTCCAGGTCCTTTTCCCAGCCTGCCTTCCCCAGACTCTGCTGTGCTTCTTCGTTACAAACCCAGACTCATTGGATTAACGAGAAACATTTTAGTGATGTATCTCAGGCAGAAAGAGGGAGGCGTTGGGAGGCTGAGAAGATGCTGGGAAGTTTCTTTTGGGATGAAATGAATTTTGTGCATAATCTAAGAGAAAAGCCCTCCATATTGCAGTGATGTCTATTAGTCCCTCGTTTAGATTTTCTGCTTGGTTTGAAAGCTGTGTTACAATTTAAATAGATTTATAGCACAAAGGAACCAGAACCCCACAGCCAGAATTAAGATGATGCACTTGTCACTAACTCTGTCCCTTTTATCCCAAATAACTAAAAATAATTTGCTTTCCGTTTGTTTATCCCATTGCCTGAGGTGCTGTTCAGTGTGAACAAGATGCAGATTCTGGTGCTTAGCTCTTGTTTGATTGCAAGGACTTAATTCCCCTCCTTTAGAAAACCTTTGGAGAAAAACTAAACCCAAAAGCTTTTAACTGCTTAGGAAGTGTTTTCCTGCGGTTTCAGGAAGAAATGCAATTATCATGGCTGCTTCAAGGGACTTGTCACTGAAGCGATAAACCATGGTAAAATTTACTTGTCCCGGTAGGAAAATGCAAATTAAGGCTATAAATGGAGGTCTTGGGAAAGGTCCTGACCGCTTTTTGCCACCAGACTCATAATCAGCCCCAGTCATTCATATTCCCAGGGAATCAGGTGATGTACATCATCTTCTGCAGAGGGAAGAAGGACTGGGAAATTAAAACATGCTGAAAGAATAAATGCCTTTGTTTGTATCTATCCTTCATGTGTTAATCAGTTGTCAACTGCAAACCACAACATTTCAAGCCATGCAATCCCTTTCTCCAAGGAAATTGAACTGAGCAGCCAGGGGTAGTAGGACGGCATTTTAAAAGTCACTAAAAATTGAAAGACAAACCCTGACCTGAAGTAATGAGCATAATTAATTTGCTATCTGTCTAGCTGAAGTCAGCAGTGAAGCTTTCACTGAGGGAGTTTATGGGAACTGATGGCCACGTTCATAAAGTCTCTTCTAACCTGAGGACAAAAAGTAAATTTACAACTATTTATTGGACGTTCCATGCAAGCCTGTAGTGGGATCTGTAGTGAGCAGGAATCCCTGGGATAAAGCTGCCCCCTAAGTTGTTTGTCACAGTGGAGGAACTCAAGCACGTTTTACACGTCCAGGCTGAGTGTGGAATTTGTTTTACTGCAGCCAAAGCTGATACTTATTTGCCTAAAGTGAAGTATGTGAATTAGATAAACAAAAACTGGGGTCTTTGGTGCTGCTCAGTGTCCATAAACACGGGAAAATAATCGACAAATTACAAATTCACTGATCAATGACAGGCACAAATGTATTTTCCATCTCCTCTGAATACTTAAAACCTTGACTCGTCATTGGAGAATCCAAATTGCGGTATCTGACACTTGAGAAGGATTTTATGGGAAACAATGACAGTTCAGTCTCCCACTTCATAACAACACAGTTGTTGTAAACAGCTCAGCTTCTGCTTCCTTCGGTTCCCAACCTCCACACTGCCAACTGCTTTTATTCTCCCAGCAAACCAGTCTTGACAGGAGAAAGTGAACCACAGTGGATTGTGTTGCTGCCTAAATATTGCATACATCCTTCTTAAGCAGATGAAATGCAACATTATTTTAATGTTTAACAATGGGAAAATTGGGATTTTTTCCTTGTCAGAATATTGCTGTTATTTTCTTACAGTGCAGTCATTTTCTATCCCTGATTTTAAATTTCTGTTTCTACCATTAACTGCAGAGTAGATACAGGCTTGGAACCTGGAGTAATGACTTTACAACTGAAGCACACTGACTTCCACCTCTCTTTGTGATTTAGAGAGGCATCAGACTTGTGTTATTGTCAGGCATCCAAGTTATTTAAAATTACTTTTCTCTGACTGTAATTTTGTGTGTGTGTCACGATCTAACTGGATTTATTCTATTCAAGTTTATAGTTCAGCTCCACAGTTAAAAGCTTTCTTTTGCTTGGATGTACAAATTCAACAAATTCTAGATCAAGGTCAATTCTAAAGCTCCAGTTTATTGTTGTTGTTCTCTCCCAGCCATTACTTTGTCCATCATTTAAATTGCCTTTGGATTAAAGTATTTCGTTATATCAAAACACGGCGCATTTTAGGCATTAAGAGCACTGAGCGTATCTCTGAATCACAAATGGGCCTGATTTTTGTTTTGCTTTATCCTGTACCGTGTCAGACAGAGGATTTCCTACCGTTGTTTGGGAAAAGAAAGCTGGAGTTGGAAAGGAAAGCATAAAACTGATTGCCTGATGGTTTAGTGTTACAGACCACCTACCCTGAGAGGGCTGGGAGGGGAGGCTAATTGAAATTCTAAAGGAGAAAAAAAAGCCATAGCCCAGCAACAAACAAATAGGGAAAGCTTAGTGGAAAATTAGTGGAACAATAAAATATGATTGCGTTTTGTTAACACTTTGGTACTTGGAATGGCTTTACATGGGAGAAAATAGAAAGCAAAAGGAGGCACTTAGGGGAAAGCCATCAGACAGGCGTTTAAAGACTTCCCAGACAGATATAATATAATTTTATACGCTTGTTATAAAAGCTATATATATTCAGATGTTGTTTTACATAATTCCTTGACTTTAAAGTGAAAAGAGGGGAAAATAAATAAATAAATGTATAAGGAAGGAAGAGAAGATAAAGCATGCATCTCTCCAGAAGAGGCTTTTTTAGGGAAGAAAGCACAGGGCAAGATGTTTTAAATTCTTTTGGGACCTCAACAAGCAATTTATCTAGAAACTATTTATAAACTATTTTTATAAATCCTCAGAGACAAAGACTAGATGTATCAACTTAAAATTCACGTCTGGATGAAATATTTACCTCATTTTATCCCAAATCGCCCATAAATAAACTGGTTTACTTGGGGGCATTGTGTACAGTAAATTCTATACCCATCTCATTAAGGTGCAGCTCTGTCCCTAGGGATTCCTGCTCGCCTGTAGATCATAGGTTTTCCCAAAATGGGAGAATCTGATTGCAAAACCACAGATTGTTGTGGACCACTGAAATCGAGGCAGAGCACTACCACAATCAGTTTAGGGCATTTCGTTTCGCGTAACGGAAAAACTTAACGACAAAAAAACCCACACTAGAAAGAAATAAAAGAGCTGTCAGCTGAAGTTTTAAGTTCGCTCAGAATATTTTCCAGAGACAGCAGCTACACCTCGCTGCTGTTTGTGTGGCTGCTCAGCTTCCATGATAACATTGTGGAGGAATTTCGAGGGGGCCGAAGCCTTTTATTCCCAAGCACATTTATCTCCATCGCAGTCACTCGGGAATCCACGAGCACAAGTGCAGAGGCCAAGTGGCCACATCCTGGCTGCTGGGACAGGCAGCTCCCCGAGCTCGGCCAGGGAGGGAGTTCTTGCCTTGGGAACCCCGAGGGGGCTGTCAGTGGGGTTGGGATCTCTTCTTTTGGGGTGAGTGTGAATCGATGCATTGTTCCGTGGGAGAACAGCTGCGGGGGACACCAGGGAAGTGCAGGAGGAAGGAAAAGCTGATTTTTCTTCAAGAGGGAGCTGAAGGTTTTCTGGTTAAACAGATGTTCCTGCAGTGGCTGTTTTGTACTGATAGAATCCGTTATCAGCCTGTAAAAACCAATAGGTTCAGTGGAGCAAAGTGATGCCCCATCCGTTTTAAGAGGCACCAGGGTAAATTTCTCACTTCACAGACTTGAACCAAGGTAAGATTTCAGTTATAAATCAAAAGGGCCATTTCTTCCCTGTCAGTACAGGAGGAATTCCACAGGAGCAGCTGCCAGGGCACTGGGAAGGCTCACACTCACTTTCCTTTCCAGGTGGGGACTGGGATTGTTTCTCTCTCCCTTTTAAGAGACCCCTTTCACTGAGCTCTGGGATGTGGAAAGACACTGGAAGCTATTTCAAATCCTTGCAACAGGTGGTTAGAGTCAAACTGCAGTGCATTAAAGTTGTAGCCTTTCCAAGGTTTTCATTTTAGCCACATGAATTATTTCTCATTTAGTGAGACAGGACTTTCAGCAAGTTGTGCACATAATTTCTGTATGCTTTGTATAAAAAGCAGTCAGGGCAAGGGTGATTTCTGTTCTTTCTGCCTCAAAATGTGTGTGAGGAAACAAATATCTCGTCTGCAACAGCAGCACAATGACCAGATGTCTTGTTTATGCTTTAAAATATTTTTATTCCAGCCCATAGATGAAATTCTTTCCACTTTAAAAATGTTCAGCTTGAACTTGGGCAGTTAAAGGATTCCTGATGACAGAGCTGGATGAGCCAGCAAGACACACACTCTTCTCAAGGTCTTTCTTACGTGAACTTTTATACTTGGATTGACAATATAAATTCCTTTCGTGGCCTGGGGTGACACCATATAATTTTCTAAGGTTTTCTCTGTTGTCTTTGTTGGTCCTCTGGATGGGACCAGATTTGGGCCCCAAAACGCAGCAAGAGCAGAGCTATTCCCTAAAATCTGAACTAAGGCTGCCCTCAGCTCTGCAATGTCAGAGTGGTCTGAAGCATCTCCATTCCTATTTCTGACAGGAATATGAGAATATACTTTAACACACATCAGAAATTGGCCCACGTGAAGGTTTTGTGGCTCTCTCTTGCAGTGCCCACTGTCAGTTCTGAAACCCATAGTCCAAGTCTGAAATCCTTATCCAAAAGAGTTGGGCTTATTTCTATGATAGTTCACACAGCAGTGCCCTCATGGAATATCTTCAGCTCCCACAAACCTTCCCTGCTGCAGTCAGCACAGTCCTTTTTCCAGTGGGAGGAGGTAGGAAAATGATCAAATACTGGTAAATAGCAAGAGCCTGCTAAAATTATTTGTGTTACTACTGCCAGTGCTAAACGGAGAAATGAACTGAGTGGGGTGAATGGAGCAGAACAGGCGTGAGCAGCAGAAGGTAAATAACACAGTATTTTACACGAGCATCAAGTATTTGACAGTTTTACAACTGGCTTGTTATTGCTGACAACTGTTGCGTTGGGATAAAGAGCATTTGCTCTTTCCATTTCTGCCTTTCTCACACCCTCAGAGCAGCTCATGCCTGGAGGAGGTGCTGAGAAACAGCTCTGTGTCAGTGCCCTCTGAAGGGTTTGTGACTCACTCAGCTCTCGCAGGAGAGCCCTCAGGTTGTTGAAGCAGCTCACCAGATACGAAATGAGGCTGCCCATCAAGGTGGGGGATTGTTTGACACATCACAAACAGACTGCACTGGGTCTTGGTGCTTGCACCAGAGAGGGTGGGCACCTTCTGTCCTGCTTATCCTCTAAGCCACCCCAGAAAACTCACACAAGATCCCAGGCTATGGCTCATCTTCTGTTATTGCTGCTCTAGGAGTGCCTGGGGACCTTCACAGAAATCAAATCCCCATTGACCCTGGAGCTTACCTCAAATAAAGTGAAGTATAAATATTCCAAACTGTACAGAAGGACAAAGCCAGGAGTGGTTGTGTCATAACTGGCGTCAGAACAGATGCACAGGAGCTCAGTTTGCCCATCTTCATGGCCAAGGCAGGGCTGGGACCCCCAGCTTTGGGTCCATGCACTGACTTAACCACAAAGGCAGCAGCTCCCCTGGTGGGGGATAAATCCAGACAATTGTAATCCTCTCCAGATTGTTTTACTGCTGCTCCTGACTCTGGGTACAGATGGAAGCTTGTGGTAGTTTCACAGTGCCTTTGTCTAGACTAAGACTTAGATAGATAATTCTAAAAATTCCATATATGACACATGTAGCATATATTACTATATGCTGACCTTGTCAGGGGAAAGATTAGGGAGGCATCACTTTCAACGTGACCAACTGAGCTCATATTGAAGTGTAGATCACACCTACACTAGTTTTATCTTTGATTATGCCAGACCAGACTAGCTAACCAGTTCTGATAGAACTGGAATCAGTGGAGGAAGGGCACAGCATAAAGTGACAGAAAAATGAACAGAGAGAAAACTGGGGGAAATATCCCTTCATTAATAGCAGAATACTTTCTAGAATTTTACTCATTCTTGAAATATAAATCATTTACCTTGAGACTAAGAAACAGTAAGAAGTCTGAGACAAAATAGGAATTTTTTCAAAAAAGTTGGAAACAAGTACTTAGTTCTTCAGCCATAGCTACAGCACTTGCAGTTCTATACTCTATAAACATCTATATACACCTGCATTTCCATGATGAATGGGGAGCATCCATAATATGGATAACAGCTGCTTAAAATTCCAATTGTCATAAAAATTGGTTTATCCATGCCTTACGTATTCAACTACACTTTGCTACATTTGATTGTTTCTAACAATTAATAATACTCCTTTAAATAAAAAGCAAGATGTGTGTCAGTTACAGATGAGAAAGCATTTATTCTGTGTATACCTAAGAGTCCCAGAGGGAGATTTGGGTGTCCAAGGAATGCAGGGTGGGGTGGGCTGTGGCTTCTCTTCAGCCCTGGCTGTCAGATTAGCCCGAATTGCTGTTCCTGCTGCCATTTTTAGTGGTTTGGTATCGGGGGCTCCAGCCCCTGGGGAGATAAGAGGGGGGCACGTGAGCTCTGCAGGGCTCTGGGGCAGGACTATATCAGTCTGGCAGCTGTTCTGTGATGGGCAAGGCATGTGACAGCTCAGGGCAGGCTCCAACAAATGGCACCCACTCCCAAAAACGGGCTCCTAACAGACCTGCACCCAAAGGGCTCTTTGGGTAAGGAGCTCAGCCTGACAATTGTCTGAAACCCAAGTTTTTACAGTGGGGATTGAGATAATATGGATGTGTTTTCAGGGAATATGTAAGGAATAATATATTGAATGTAAATCATTCCCCAGTAAGGATCTGTTGATGTACATAATCTATAGCACTGACATGTCACTGCTGTTTGAACCAAAGATAGTTCAGCCCCAGAGCTGCTGGTATTTCTGGTGGAGAAGAAGGCTTGCAGAGGAGTGACAGAATGCTGGCTAAAATGCAGTGGAGGCTGAGACCTGCAGCTCATAACTACTCCTCACATTCTAGGACATCCATTCTGGGGAGCAGATAAATTAAAATCCAGACCAGACACTCCCCACAAGTCCAGGAGTCACTAAATTGAGGTATAACTCTCAGACAATCTCAGTAGGATTTTCACACTCAGAAAAAAGCATTCTTTCTGAAAAAACTTCCCATGGGCCATATTCTCCATTTTCTTGTCCCTTGGGTGGTTGTTTTATTTCATGCAAAAAAGGTGTAAAGCACTGTTATTGTCACTGATGGTGTTTCACACTCACTGTCATTTAGAAAGGCACAGAGTAGAAGGGAAGCAGACCCAGTGTAGGTAGGACTCTGAAAAAGCTGCCCATGGATTTTCTGCTTTCTGTCCCTGGATGCTCTGCTCACTCCACGTTCTTGCCTCCCCACCAAAGCCCCGTGATTCCCATCCATGATGTTTTGCAACCTATGAATTATTACTGATTGATATAATTGATTAACAGAGTTTTGATTTGTGTCACTAGCTAAAAAAGGATGCACCTTTCCAATTCATTTTACCCAAAACTATTAGGTAGTCATGTAATAGGCAGCCAAGGTACCAAATTCAGATTAAAGCTGTGTTTCTTACTTCCCCCGAGTGCTGAAATCCATGACTTCCAGGATGATTTTGGTTCAATATACTGAAATAACACATTTCAACTTAAAGACATGATCTGTGCCAGATATAACTTTGTAGGTCATAAGCTATTATTCATAATTCAGATAAGATATATGGAAAATAAATGTTTGTGTTCTGTGTTAGAAAGTGTTGATTTGAGTGCGCACAGTTGCAGATTTATTGTAAAGCTGATGTGGCTGAGAGAACCTGTTAGGAATCAGCATTTTGAGTAGGGCAAGTAGAGAAGAACACCAAACCAGGACTTCATTAATAGCAGAAAACTCCCAGAGCACACCACAGGTCCTTAAATCCAGGGATCCACCCTGGAATCCACAGTGCTGCAGGGAGCCACCCATGGGTGCTCTCACTGCAAGGGGGGCACTCAAACTGTCCTGGGTGCTCACTGTGGGATCGTTCTTTTCACACACTCTGACTGAGCACAGGAATACAAATGACAATTGCAGAGGAAGAGGAGGAAGGAGCAATTCTGCTGCTGACCATGAGGTGTGTAATCCATGAAAGAGGAGAATTTTCCCTTCTGTTTCTATTCCCCAGTTAAGCAATGTCCAGAAAAATCACATTTTACCTGTGATGCTTCCACCTGTCTGGGGATTAGTTCTGTACATCCACATTTGCAGCTTTTACCCACAACATTTATCATGCTGGGATATTAAGCTCAGATGTTTTAATGAATACAGTGATTTGTTTGCATCTAAACTGTTCCTGAGCCATCACTGCTTTGCTGCTGAGTGTCAGTATGAGCTGCTAAACATGAAACACTATCCACAGCTACAGAATATTCTCATGAAGCTATCATTTTCAGAGATACAGGGGATAAAAAGCTGTATTGTTGATTTTCCAACAAAAATACAATCAACTTTCAGCACAAACATTCAAAGATGTAATGAAAAGCTGCTGTAACAACAGTTCTCCCTGCGTAACTGCTGTTGGGGGTTTGAATATGCCATTTGTAAGGTTTAAATTGCTTTTGCAGTCAAGTGTTGTAATCCATTAGTGATAAGAAAAGGTATTTGTCTATCAGTTGTGCTTAACTGCATTCCTTGTATTAGAAACAATTTAGTCTCTTACGTGAGCCCAGCACAGGAAATTGTTTAGAGAGTCTGGCTGCAGAGCTGGAAAAAGAGCAGTTGGTGCTCCCTTCCCCCAGCAGAAATGTGATGGATAACTGAACTCTGACAGCCAGAAACTTAACCTTTAGGGTGTTGCACTGAGCAGCACCACAGGCTTTTACTCCAAGCATTTCAGCTCCTTCTGAACAAACTTGTGTAGAAAAAACTGTGCAACTCTTCCCTTAAAATGGTGATGCTCCTTCCTTTGGCTGTTAAACCATGTTAATTATTTTTTTTTTTTAGAGAATATCATTGCTCTTCCAAAAAACAAATTCTAAATCTGTGGGTAGATGGATGAAGGCTAAGATTTGGGTTTTGTAAATGGGAAATGCATTTTCTCTGGAAGAGCAAGTTCTCAGATCAGATTTGCTGCCAACTCCATTGGGCTTTGGAGCAGTGTTTGCTAAATATTATCAGCTTTGCATGTTTGGCTAAACATCAGGAGTGCACCAGGACATTCCCTTGGGTTTCTTTCTGCTCTGTAAAGAAGCTGAAGTGTTGCAGCAGGTCTTTAAGATGTGATCTAACACAGCAAAGCATGATGCATATTAAATATCACAGACTCATGGAAATCAGATAGGAAACACAGCAGATGTGACATCAACCCCCAGACTGGCACTGGACTGGCACTGGACACCAATCATCTTGGTCACTACCTAAATGCAGGATTAGAAATTATTTTAGGCTCCATATATACTGCCCGTGTACAAAGCACTACATTTCTAAATAGTTTAAAGCAGTAATTCAAGCACTGCACCCTTTATGATTGTAATGCAGTCATCTCCATACACGGTTTTATTAGAAAAAGTTTAATTTTGTGAGGGGCTGTTCTTACAGGAGAGCAGAGTCAGCAGCCTGTCAGAGGCTGGTCTCACCCCATCCTGAAACCCAAAGCAGCTTCCTGTGGGATTTAAGAGCTGCAGCTGTTCAGTGAATTCAAGATGTGTCTTACAAAGCTTTGCACCTAAGTAAAAGCTGCAGTCATTGGGCTGGACACCACCTGATGTTACACACTGGATCCCTGTATTCTGCTGCTTAAAATAATCCATGCTGAGGGGGGATTTTGTAGGTTTCCAGGGGCTCACTCTCTGCTGGCAGTCTTTACTTTGTCCTGTAAAACAGGAATTGGCAGAGGCACTGGAATATGAATATTGCAGAAGAGTCAGCTTTCCCACCTAATGTATTTGGCAGGAGGAGCTCTGAACTGCGGGGAGGGCAGGCTGGACCCCTGGAGAAGGAGGGCTAGCAGTCCTAGGAAAACAAGCAGTGAAAGAGGAGACAAACTACATTACATCAGGGTCACTTGTTTATCACAAGAGCTGCACAGCTCCAACTCCTGATTTCTGAGGAGGAGAAGGGAGGCTGTGCCAGGACCTGTCTCCCTTACAAAGGCTGGGCACGTGGCCACGCAGTGATAGCGTGTTCTTCACAGCAAATAATCACATCAATACCAACTTCTTCCTTGTGCAAAGTGTTTGGGGATCGTGCATCATGGTTAACGGGAATATTTCCTGCTATCCTGCTGCCAGCATGCTCCCAGCCAAGCCTGGGAGAAGGAAGGAGGCATTTAGTGCTGGTGCTCTCGGCTGGGTGGGAGGGCAGCAGTGCCACAGCACCCGAGTGGGTCACGTTTCTCTTCTGGTTTTAATCCGAGTTCGTCTGACACTGATTCTGACTTGTTTTCCTTGAGCAGAACCATATGTTTGGTGTTCAGCAGCACATGGAAAAGTCAGGGCGCTGCTCACAAACTGAAATGCCTCCACAGAGAGGGAAAGGATGGGGCTGCATCTGCCCCACCACTCGTTATTTCTCTTCAAAGACTGGCTTAGATTTACTGCAGCTGTCAATCAGCTCCAAGCACTTACTCCATTTTTCCCCCCTTTGTAAATCACATCCGTCAAAGCTGCTGCTGTCAAGTGGACAGTAAAGGTACCTCCCCCTAGAGGGCCTCTCCAGCTGAAAGCAAAACGAGCACCTGATAATCCACGGGAAAGGCTGCAGGACATAAATGTACCTGCAGTGGATCAGGTCACCATCACCAGCGGGAATCCAAAGGCTGAACACCAGGGTGCCCAGTCCAGCCAAGTCCAGTTCACAGGACCATCCCTCCTTGTTCTGTCTCAAATGGAAACAGTTTGCCCAGAATCTTAGAACTTCATTCCACACAACCCGCACTCGATATTTCTTTTGCCTCCTTGCTTCAGGTAATACAGTAAAATACTGCTCCAGCCCCTGCGCTGTGTGCAGCTGAGATTTCTCTCTGGTTTCAGGCAGTCTCTGCCTCCACAGCTATAAAACAAGCCAACTCTGGAATAAACAAAGTTTTGTCCTTGCATAGAAGGTCTAAACTCTGAGGGATAATCCTCCCTGGATGCCGAGCCCGGTGCAAATTCACGGCTAGTTGGCAATTTACATTCTACTTCGAATTATATCTCTTCTCACATCCTATTTCCCACAGAATGGGGGACTGGAATTGGATACTTGGTGCTCACCTGACAGATAAATATCCTCCAAGCTGTAAACAGGAAGCCTGTTCGCTTGGTTTTTTTCATAAATAAAGTTGTATGCAACAGTAACTATAGGAGGGCAGACTTCAGGCTCCATGCTGTAAACACTGTCAGATGCAAAAAATAGTTTCTGGATTTTATACAAGGTATTAGGCTATCAAGATGTGATTACAAGGCATACGTTTGTCTGGGAGCCTATTTATGTGCAGCTGAACACTGCTTTTGATTCATGAAGCTCCTTTTTATATAAAATGCAGTTTGGCAAGTTTTAGCACTTAGTTAACTAATTCCCACCAGAAATACCGAAAGCATGGTTTCCATTTATGGCAAAGGGGATTAGGCTGATTTAGAAATACAGTATGTTGACAGTACTATTTAAAAGCATATGGACAATTTGCTGCTTTCTTCTCCATGACAAAAATGAGTGGTAACCATCAAATTCTGTGCATCAGAGCACTGGCCTCTCTGTTTTGTCAGGATCAGTGTAATCTTTTCCAGTTGTAAAATCAAATCCAAAGTAGCCTGATTTATTGTCCTTTGCTCTCCTCTAAAGGCACCGAGGCATCTCCACAGCCCTTTCCAAGCAAAGTTAGTGTAAATCACTGCACGAAGGCTTCCAGAACACGACTTTGATTGGTGCAATAGTTCCCAACGCTAGATATTATTTAATTGCAAGTATTTGGTGATGATTTTCTATTAATTGCAAAAGTTTTCTCTAGCACAGCTCCAAGCTTCAAGAAATCTATGACAATATGATGCAAGAGGGGAAGAATTATGTTTTGTTTGTTATTCACATATGTCTTGTTGGAGCCTCTGTAATTATTCTACTTGGGCTTTATGCAAAGAATTGTCTCAGAGAATCCTGCAGGAGAAGAGAAACAATCCCAGCACTAAAGATTCATGTCTGTACTTAAATCACAGAGCAGGGCAGGTTGGAAGCACCAGCGGGGAGATGTGTACAAACACAGCGTGCCCTTACAGAAGGAAATAAAAGCATTCATAATGAATATGGAAAATAGATCAATTGATACAGTCGGTGATCATTTGTTAAGGTTCCTAGGCAACAGCCTGGCCTTTGAAAAGGCCTGATTGCCCAGCAGATATATGAAGGTTCTTTCTAGACACAGGAATGTATCTAACACTGATGAAATAAGTTCACAGGAAAAGCTGCTGCTGTCACAGGGGACAGCAGGCTGTCACCCTCATCCTTTGGCTGCCGGCCACCAAGGGATGCAGCCTGCAGTAAAACTCAGGATTTTCATCCAGGCACCAAAAGTATTGGAGCCAGAATTGATGCTGTGAATCTTCCCCTGAGACATTTAGATTTGAGTCAAATACCTGCAAGATTTCATATTCACAGAAACAAATACATCTACAGTGGTAATGGAGTCAAAAGGAAAAAGGGAGGATCTGTGAGCAAATCCATGTAGGAAGTGCTGCCCTCAAATACAGGCAGTTCTTTTGAGTCCTATGTGAACAGTAATATTTCTTACTTAGAGAAAGTGCACTGAAGTGGAAAATGCAGACCCCCAACAAGCAGGGACTGAAATAATTCTCAGCTGAAGTCAGTGAGATTTTGTGTGCCAGCCCAATCTGATTTTCACAGTGATCTGCAGTCCCTCTCTTCATCCACTTGCTGACTGCAGTGCCTTATAGTGAATGAATAACACCGTATTTTCTTGAAGATATCTTAGATTAATGCCATGAATGCTTTTGTTAATGATCTAGAACATTCAGTCTGTTTTAATTATTTCATCTCCCTTCTACATCTCAATTATTAAAATAAGCAGAAGTTACCAAAAAGTGTTAGGAACAAAGTTTAGGCATGAAAACAGCTCTGTGCTCTCAGCAGCACGATCCCAAAAACATTTGGTTGCCAACAGTTCAGTGATTCACAAAAATCACACTTGCATCTGAAATTGTGTTGGCTGAGGCCCCAGGCAGGTGGTACCAACCTGTCAGGCTTCACACACAGAGGGATTTCAGAGCATTTCAGGACAGTGCTGTTTTCAATGAAACAGTCCAACATGGGCTTGGTTGATCCTCAGGTGCAGAGGATTTTAGAACTGTACTGACCGAAAAATCCATACTTGTGTATTGCTGCATCTCTGATAGGGAGACATAACAAGTACTTCGGGGCAGGAGGAATTTAACACAGCAAAAAACTCCCTTTTCCCTCCTATTGTTACATGCTTCAAATTATGGTAATGATTATTAGTAAGTATTGGCAAGTTTTAATAATATTAATGAGTATCAAACCCTGAAAATACTGAATTATTAAGCCAATATAGAAACTATGTCAGAAAACAAATTTAATCCAGACATATGTATGGCAAAATGACTCAACTTTTGCTAACAAATGTCAAATGGAGATAACTGACATTCCCTTTAAGCAGAGCTATTCACTCTTTAGAAGTGGCCAGTTGAAAATATCCCCAAAACAAAAACAATGTGCATCCAAAGTGCTCCATGGAAGTGTGACCTGCACAGCAAAAACCTTTCTCTTGTTCACACTCCCTGTCTCTCATGGAAACAACACAAGGCAAGTTTTAATCTGCATTATTAAATATTCATCTGGTTACCATCAAGCCCCAGAGTCCCTCAAATACCTGATCAATTGTCCCCAGATAAACCAGCTCTTGACCACCAGATGTGTCACATTAACTGTTAAATCACACCCAAAAGGATACATGTGTACTCACATCTTGAACACAACTTTCAGAGCAATGTTGTTATGATTTAGTGCTTTCCCAAAATAGATGCATACATCTGCAGACTTGAAACATCTCACCCTCAGGAGCTTTCAGAAATACATATAATCATGCCACATTTCGGAGAAAAACTCCTTCCTATTTTGGGATCTTATTGCACTCAACTTTGTTACGGATACATGAGTGTCTCCAGGGCTAAGCACACCGAAATAATCGTAATCCAATTGTGCTGAAATATTTAAGGGCATTTGTTGCTGTAAGAACATTCCATTGGACTCAACCAAGATGCAGAGCCAGCACGTTTTCAGAAATCAAAGTTATGGCTTTTGTCCAGCTCCCGTGAACGTAAATGGCCAGGCTGCCATCTGTGTAGCTGGGCTTGGGATGGCTCTGCCTGGGTCGGGGAGCAAGGGCTGGTGGTGTTGAACAAGAGGGGATTCCGGGGCATTTTTTACACTTGGTGTAAAGAGCAATTTACACCAAATGGACAGCTCAGTATCGCTGTCATTCACTGCCCTTGCTGTGCTTTCAGCCTGGCTCTCAACACCCCTTACACCCTCGTGGTGGCCAAACAAACTCCCCTATGGCTGTTATTGTTACTTATTTTGAGACGTGTAAACGCAGTTTGCATCATCAAAACCTTCAACTGCCATAAAAGATGCTCTAGCGTTTTGGTGGTGACTAAAACATATTTGTTTTTTGCACAAGACTAATCTGAAGAGCACTGGTTTGGGTTTCCGATTTCTTTTGTCTGTTTGTGCAAAAGCCCCCTCAACCCATGGCCTTGGAGAGCAAACCACACTCACAGAGGTACAACGGTGATATTACAAGTGTATCTTCACAGTTTTAAACTATTAATTTCCTGATTTTTGGTTGCTTCATTTTATGAAGTATTTTTATGTTGCCGTTGTTTTGGTTTTGACTTAATGGCAATTAGGACTTCATTCATTACTTTGTAATAGGAATAAAGAGAGGAAAGGCACCCTATGAGCAGAAGTTTATAAAGTTAAAAATGTAAAAAACAAGGAAAAAAATTACAGCAAAATCACAAGGGAATAAATAAAGCTAATCCTTTCATCCTATGGCAATTGGGATGATTTGAACCCTTCTACGTAGTTAGGATTTGAAAACTGCACCCTGAAACTTTTCCCAAGTCCTGTTCTCAGTATTCACCTCTGCTGGTGGAAATCAAGGCTAAATTGTGACCACATGGTCCATCTTACTCCTGCAGTCAGGGTGAGGAAACATGCTGACGGAAATCACCTCAGAAAGAGCCAGTGAAATATTTCCAGATTTTCTAACCCAAGGCTGAGGATCCAGTTCCAAGTAAAGATAATGCAAATTTCATAAACTCAAACCAGCTGCTTTCCTTAAACCAGCAGAATGTTTTCTTTCAGAAATGGGCCAAAAAGCTGAGCACGCTGAAGGATGAGTTTGTGTTGTTTTGAATCAACTCTCATTTATCTGTAGGCAACTCGTTATTTAAAAATCAAGCTTAAGGCTTGAATAAAAATGTTCTGGAATGACACTTCAGAAGCTGCACTGAGTGACACTGTGCTGTCCTCAGTAGTGCACGTGCGGTTGTGTGTGTTCTGACAAACCCACTAACACTTCCTTGCCATGTTGGTTATTTTTCTTGCACTCTCTAAACCACACAAGGCTGGCCTGGTAGAAAATGTAACAGTGATTATTAAGCAGAACATGCTTTGTCAACTTCCTGTTCTCAATTCTGGTAGTAATCAATGTTGTTCAAAAATAGAGTTTTAAAAAAAACCCCTCCAGTTCTTAATCAAGCTCCTTTTCCATACCAGTGGAAGACCTCAACCCACCCTCTTTCCACCTTTTCAGGAAAATAGTTGAAAATTTCATAGATTTTTATACCAATAATAAAATAAAAAATGAGCATTGCTTAAATCCTTTATTACAGCCTTTCTCCTCACCTCGAGGAGCTGATGTAATGAGTTATTTCTAAGATATTATTTTATGTTTCCTGACCTAAATGGCTGCATAGTCTTAGAATGTTACTACACTGTAATTTGGTACATGGTCACAAACTGTATTTTCTTGTTATGTGAAGTGCCATCTTAATGTAGTAAAGCACAGCTGGCACCGGCTGCATGTAAGGAATTAAAGTACAAGCTGCACTGGTATTGTTTAAAAAAAATTAATTTTCAGGCACTTCATAGGTATATCAAAGTCTTCTTGTGCAAACATCTCTCGGTGCTTAGTATTGCTTAGTTTAGTAACTGATTAAAGATTCTGAAAATATAGGTCATGTTTCCAACTGTGTGTCATTCCAGTTTCAAAATTACTGAGCCATATTTAAGCCAAAACCTACACAGTGATTTAGAGACAAACCCAGTGTAAGGCAAAATTTTGCTATGGAAAACAATCAAGACCTTGAATGTTGGCTAAGAAACAGGATGAATAATCCAAGACACATGGGGAATCAGTACAAAATTAATAAAAATATTGAGATTGACCACCAAGTGATGTTTATACTCGCAAAATATTTGTCATCGTATTATATTCAAGCAACCACAGGGTTTTCATAGGTGATAATTTTAAATACTGGGAAGTGGATATACTACAATTGCTACGGAGCAGAAGAGATCCCTCAAGCACTGGTATCACCAGGAAATATGAAAAGCTGATTTCCACAAGTCTGTGCCTTCGCAGAGCAGCGAACAGCACTGAACACACACACCTCGTTAACAAACCACAGTCTGTTCTAATTTAGGCCCATGCAAATAGCACTGGAGTTGTTCCAGATTTGTATCTGTAATTGATAGCAGAATTTGGATAGTGTGTGTACACACACACATACATAACATAAGCTTTCCTCCCACTACTGTGTACAAGGCTTTCAGAACAAGAAAAGCTCCTTAAAAAATACATGTATTTTTAATTTCAGATTTTTTTCAGAACAATCTTTCACTTAATCAATCCTGAAGTGCATTAACTTCTGTAATCCTAAATAATTGATTCTCCCTTGACAATCACAGTTTGGATTTAGGTTTCTGGACTGCTTCCTTGCACTGTTTTGTACCTTATCTTGGAAAGTACTCTGTGAGAGGGCCACCAGTGAGCAATTACAGTTTACTGTGTTTCTGGCTGGACGTTTGGCTGCTGCCTTTTATTCTCTCTGGAGTTTCATAAATGTCTTTCATATGTTAAGATCCCTTTTCATCAGAACATCCCAGCCATGTATAAAGGTGGCTGAGTGATGTCAGCAGTGTTTTTGCAGATGGAGATCTGTTGGTGAGGAGGGTGACGCAAGGGGAAGAAGGCAATGCAAGAAACCAGTTTATTGGATCCTATTTCTGTGCTCCAACCACTGGATTCTCCTGTCTCCATATAGATTTAAAGGATTAGTTGTAAGCTAAGTCAGTTTTACAAAATGCATTCAAGTCGCACTGGCTGTTTTTGCTGTGTTCAGAAATGAGCAGCAACATCCAACAATTTCATGGCAGGGAAACCACAATAAAGATCCTTGTGAGTTCAGACAGTGCTGGTTCAACACTCTGGGGAGTATTTGGCAATGCTGTCAGTAATTCTATCGTCCACAAAGTGGTTCATCTGTAAACCAGTGGCAAGGGCCACATAATGGTTCCCCTTGTTCAAGTGGAAGGGAGGAAGAGGATGATTTTAGCAGTTTTGGAGGGGCAGCTCATAGACTGAAACCTCATGGAAATGCCTAAAGCAAATTATCACTCATTTTTACACAGTAACCTCTGGGCACAAATGGGAGCAAACCCAAACTACTCCAAGTTTTGCCAAGAGCTCAAAAAGTGCCCCCCAACCAAAGGATGGGAAGGGCTGGAGTAGCCTCCCCTTCCAGGAGAAATCCTGAGCTTAACAGTGCTAAGATACAGAAAGACTTGGATCAGGATTTAACTCTAGGCCTGGAAGGGCATCACAGAGATGAGAACTTCCATCCACAATGAAACACAACCTTTCCCAGATCATTTTTGTGCCCATTGCTTGTCTTCCTCGGCAAAGAGGCTCATTAGGATGCAACCAACACAACAGGAAAATTGCCAGACCCCTCAAGATTCAAACAGCAACAGACAGCAGATTTTGACTTGATACAACTAAAATGCAACTTTGATAGCAATGTAAAACACCCCATGAAAAATAAAGTAGAGCAGCTATACCAACACGTCCTACCGATAGCGGGTGATCTCAGGCAGAGCCAAGGCAGCACCATGGTCCAGCCAAGAAGCCCAGACACCTCAGGAAGAGGGACAGACAGCAGGACACCCCCAACACGGCTCAGAAAAGGAAGCAGACCCCACAGCGGAGCTTAAGTGGATTCTGGGGCTGTGGGTGGGGTGGGCAGGGGGCCCGGGTGACGCTGGTCAGCGCCATCAGGGGCTGAGTGCTCTCAGCTCTTTCTCCCAGGGCAGCACAAAGACCTCGTCCTGTTCCCTAGGCAGGGCACTTTTAGGGCCATATTATCCCAATCTAAATCTGGAGGGAGTTTGCTGTGGTTGTGAGACCCTAAAGTGGCACATCTTTGTTACCAAGAAACAGCTTTACTCGTTCTCCCTGTTTTTTACACACCACAAGTGTCCCATGCCAACCGCGGGCATTCCCAAGCTGTGCAGTCCTTGTCACCAGCAGAGCAGCCGTTCCTCTTGGAGACACGAGGCTGGGAATAGCAGGGTTGCTGCAGGTCACTGCCCCCCGGGGAAGTTCACACACCACCTGCTCCAGCCCTGACCCCTCATAAAGTAATGATCCTTCAAAAACACGCGGGTCTGGCCCGGCTCCTTGGGCTCGCCAGCTCTGCCCCTCTCAGTGACAGCACGGGCAATAGCCAGGCTGCTGTTGCTGCTTAGAACAGCTTCACAAATTTTACTTTTTAATTGAACTCCTGTTTTATCATCCCCCTGAAAGACAGGCTTTATATGTAAGGTGGGGGACAGTCTGGCATTGACCAGACTCCATCTTTAAGCTGCTTGGTATGTGCTCTGCATTTTTCCCATTCCCCCTCTGCCTGCCTGGAAGGACTTCCAGCCCTGCTTTCTTCTTAAAGGGGGATAAATAGGAGCTTTGTAGGCTTGTCCCAACCCCCTGTACAAATGAATAGGGCGAGAAAGTTGCTGACTTGTCCTAAGCAGTTTTCTACAATCGTACCCTAGCTAGACAAAAATACTCATTTTTTTTTCATATAAGACTAAGAAATATACCCAGAGAAAATACACATCTGTGCTGGGGAAAGGGTGTCTTTGTTTTCCTTCTGTTATTGTGAGCCCACTGGTGAAGCTCTAAAGCCCCGAGCTGGCCACACTGGCTGTGTAGCAGTCTGCAGTCCCATGTGTAAGTTCACTTACACTTTTCCTACTTTTGCTTATTATTCTGATAATAATTAGCCCTCTCCCTTTCCCCATTCACCCATTTCTCAAAGCTCTGCTCCAGATTTTGCTTGTCTTGCCCGCACGAGCGACCCGCTGAGCTCCCATGGCGTGAAGAACGGGGTCCCTGTCATTGCCCGCCCCCCAAAAAGCAGCTGTTGGGGTGCAGGGGCAGCCAGGTCCCTGTTCCTCCCCTTCTCTCCTGCTCCTTGCCGGAGGCAGCCCGGTCTCCCGAGATGCTGGGCTGCTGTAACAGGATCTCCCCGCTGCTCACTGCTCTGGACTCTGTTTTTCTTGGCACAGCGCTCCCCGAGACACTTGAAAACAGAAAGCAACTCAAAGCTCTCTTGGCTTCCTTCCTCGCCTCTGCTCCCCCTTTCCTTTCTTGAAACGGTTTATGAATAAAATAGCAATATTCTCTCTTAAAAGCGTTGGGTTACAATGTTAAAATTTGGATTGCAAGGGCTCTATTCAGTGTTCAGAAGTGGCAGATGTTTGCAACAGGCTCAGTGGGAAAAACCCATCCCAGATTCCTGCAGAGGGAAGTTAAGGTGCAGGCCTGATTTTTGGTAGAAATATGAATCCCCGTAGATCACTTGCTGCATATTTTAATGACATTTAAACATAACCAGATACAATTAATACTTGAGAAGCAGGGAGCTATTCTAAGCAGCAGGGGCTGAAGGTGCTGGGCTCCACTGAAGAGTTATTCACCATTCACCGAGGAACAGGCTGAAAGAGTCTGCAGGAAATTAGCTAAAATAACATCTCGCCCAAATGGAATACTTTAATGCATGCTAATACGAAACACTAAGAAAATACATGTATCTGTGAAGGATTCCTGTAAGCACAAAACAAACGGTGCTTCCCATGCTCCTTTCTCAGGGGGGCTGATAGTTCCAGAAAATGTGCAGGAATTTTAATCTCTTGCGACTGTAGCACAGAGCTCGAGTCTATATGGGGGATGGAAAATGTCCATGCACCTGGAAGCAAACATAAATCACAGTCAGCCCGAGCAGCTCTGCAGGCTGCACAGCCTCCTCCGGCCATATCCTCACTGCAGCTCATTCCAGACATTTCCAAGGCTGGGATATTTGCTGTGTGTTTTCTGACTCTGCTGCGTGGTTTTTGCACAGCGCCGTTCACGCTCACGCGGCTTCCAGGGAGTTCAGCTGTTCCTCTGTGCGAGGGGGCAGAGCCGTGGTTTGGCCCATCTTCAGTGATTTTACCCTCACTGGGGATCTGCTCCATGAAACAGGAAAGTGAGAGCAGCTGGGGCACGACAGGAAATCTGTCACATCTCTAGAGCCATAAAGAAGCAGCGTGTCATCCAAATGTGCTCGAGTTTGCAATTCTTAGCCCAGATCCGCTGACATCAAGGGCTGTGGGGCTGACACCAGCTGGGAGTTCACCCCAGCCCTGTGAACACAGGAACCCATTTCTTCTCCTTTTCCCATTCCCTCTGGGGCAAAATCAGCTGCAGGAGGTCCTGCACATGGTGGTACCTGCCTGGACCGTGTCTGTGCAGTCACGGCAGTGCCACATCCTTTGAGAGAACCAGGGCACTCTCACCACAGAACTGTAATTTCTGCTACATAAAAATCCTGCACCAAGTACAAGAGTAGGTCTGCAAGTGTTTAGGGAGAAAATAAAGCTGCATTTTCCAAGTTTTTCTAGCAGAATAATAAAATAAAAAATCCGTATCTCTTTGTTGTTGCAATGCCAGAGGTTTGTGTGCCAAGATTTGCATTTAATCTTACCTACATTACTGCAGAAAATTAAAGACATCTGAGAAGTGAGAGGGAATTCCAGATATACCCTATAAAATGCTGATAAAACACTGTGACTGCACAAGTATCTACAGATAAATCTTATGTTTTTATGGCTTCAATAAGGGCAGTTTGCTGGAGATACATAGCGTGATAGTGATGCTAACCTGATATCACATTACCTGAAAGAAACACACAGAACTCTAGGAAAAAAAATGCAGCAGGAGACAGCAAAATGTTTCATAGCTTTGTATCCCACATTCCCTAGAGCAGCAGCATCCACAGGGAGACCAAGGTTCAGAGCCAAGTGCTGTTCACAGCAGGAAGGTGTGGGGATGTGTCAGTGAGAACTCAGGGTAGATTTTATACCGTTCTTACTACGGTGATACTGGAGCGTGAACATTGTTTTGTCAGTGGTGCTGGGAGATCTGCTGCCTCGTGTGCTTACCCTGTTTTTGCCTGGTTGTTCAGAAATCTTAAAAGGAGAAAAGGAGGTGAAAGGGAGGAATTAGGTATGGCTGTCGATAGGATTATTGATCAGATCTAATTCTAAAATACTCATATTTGCAGATAGAAACTGTCCAAAAGTGCTCTATTTGCAGGTTTCAAGTAACCATAGTTCTACCAGCCCCTGCTCTTGAATATTAAAATACACCAGTCAGGACATCACATTTTTGTCAATGCTCTTTTTTTAACAATAGCAATTTTTAAATATCACATGATGCTTTTCACATAGCATACTATTGTTGTTTGGCATAACACAATAAGCATTTAGGTAGAAAGAATACTTTCCTGAGTAGTTCCTTTAAATTAGAGATTCTTCTGCTGGAAAAGTATGCCGTAGCTGATAATACTGATTTCCGTGTAAAGCAAGATAGAGTTTTCATTCCAGCATGTAGTGAATAATGAATAAAAATCTATTTTCCCTTTTCCTGTAAACTTCTTTCAAAGCACAGAAATTAAGTTGCATTATGCATCCTGAAGATGGTAAGCTTTACTTGCTGCAGTTGTGATGCTGTGAAGAAAATTTAATATCCAAGGGCCTAGATGAATTTGTCATCATCATTTACATTCACTTCCAGGTCACCTCTGCAGATTTTCAGAGCCAGCACACCTAAGGCAGCCATCAGTGGGGTTGTGTTTGTGTGGAACACTGAATTACCCCAGTGAACCTCCCCCAGTGAAAATGCAGTTTAACCCAGCTCCCTGATGGCTGTAGAAGAGGAACAAAAGATTCTGCACAGAAACTTCGGGGATCAGTGATGGGTATTGGTTGGGTCAGAGCAGCAGTGCCGGGGGTTCGGATGGGCTGCAGGGCACAGCTCGTGCTGGCTCCCTTCTGTTGACACTTCATTCCAGTCATTGAGGTGATAAATTGGATTAGCAGGAGGAGGAATCGGGCTCAGTGCAGGTGATGGAGCAGCTTGAGCACGCAGCACTGCTGGGTTTGTACCGAGGTGAGGCCAGCCCCTGCTTGGGACACGGAGGTGACACTGACCCCTCGCCACAGGCCAGGGCTGGGGCTGGAGCCAGGGATGTAAAACGGGCAGCTGCTGCATCTCACTAGGGCAGCGCCCTCAGGAACAGTCAAAATGTTGGGAAAGACTATGTTTGGTAAGAAAATCCTATTCTAAAAAACCCATCGAAACTGGTGTGGGAGGTATTGCAAAAGAGCCCATCATGTATTCAGTTTGAACTCAGCAGAGTGTAAATAAATGCAAACATTTGCCTTTATTAGTACAAAAATAATTGTGATAGTTTGTGCCTCCGCTTAATTTAATAAAACTGTTTTACATCTCTGGAATGTGTGCCTGTGGCTGGTACTTATTAAACAGGCAGTGTGTGCCAGGGGATGGTAGTCATTAAAAAACCAGCGCACGCCAAAAGCCGTCAGCCCAGCTCGCTGCTGAGCATCAGGTGCTGAAAACATTGGGTTTAGCAAACAGAAGAGAATTAAGGCAAAAGCAATAATGTTAGACTAACATACAATGTATGTTTTTTTCTATAAAATTGGTCCTCAAGAACACAATACGGAGCGTTGTTCAAGCCCACATGAGCCGCACTCCCCTGGGTAACCCTGGGCAGCTCCTCCCGAGCACAAGGGCAGGGAGCTGGGAATGGGATGTGCCTGTGCTGTCCCCGGGCAAGAAAATGCATTTTAAGTGCTCACAGGAGCTGAGGGAACCTTCACTCAGGGAAAGCTGAGCACTGGCTGCAAAATACACAATAAAAGAAATAGCTCGCCGTGAATCCCTGACTAAGAAACATTTTGAGGAACACTTCCCTTCTTTTTCTGCTCCTCTGAAATGCTTGGCTGCATCTCTTGCCACTTTTGTGCAAGCGAGATGCACCACGCTCTGCACCTAAAAGAGGGAACCCACTGAGTCCCACATGTGAACATACAGTACCTCTGGCTCAGAATATTATCAAATACCACGATGACAACTCATTTTATGGCTCCAACTGCTGTAGGAAGACACAGATGTGTAACAGGAATCCGACTGCTTTGTATAGTCTTGGCTACTTAACAGGAGAATGGGGCCCGGGAGGATACAACAGTGCACAAAAACTGGAGGAGGGTCACACCCTGCACTGTCCTTTTGCCAATTTAGAAGACAATTACAGAGAAGAGGCTTTGCTCAAGCCACACACATTGAACAAAAAAAAGTGGAATTAGAGGGAAGTGATTAAGAGAAGGGTTAAGAGAGGGAAGATGAAAATCCAGTCTCTCTGGGCTTTATTTAGAAATGTCTGGCAAGCAGGACTTCCATAACAAGTCAAAAGGCACATTTTCATTTTGAAGTCATGACAAAATACATGTTATGCTCAGCAATGTTACACTTCAGCAGTTAGGATTGGTTTTAATTAAGTTTGCGCATTACATGTACACAGACAGATGCAGAAATGGATGGCCTGAGTTAACTCCTTGGTCGCCTGGTTTTCAGAAGGGACACAAACAACTGACATTACAACTCTGGATATTTCACCACCACCTCTCAGCCTCTTAGTTTTGTCTCAGGACAGTCTTACACCATGTACTAGGCTGTATGAGAGCCAAGAAAAATCACTTTAAAACGGAAATTATCCTTCATCTTACAGAGATCAGAGGCAACCAAAATTGCAACTCCTATTGCATTTATCCAGACCACAGTACAGAATGAGATCAGTGGAAATTAATGGAAGATTTTGTACAGACAAAAGGAGAAACAGGATGGGGATGTAACAAGTACTAAACTTGAACAGAAGTGTTTGTCTTGGGAGCCCAAAAGATAGATTTTTTTTTTTAAGGACAGGCAGTATAAATTTGGAAGGACTAGAGGATGAATAAAATTATTGGAGGTGGTAATTTTATACATTCACTTCTCTTTCAGAGATTTTGAAATCTGGCTTGCCTGTTTCTATTCTCCACGTAGGGTGTGTGCAGACTGCCTGTCCTCCAACACCTCCCTCGTCCCCAGAATGTCTCCAGAACAAGGGGAAGCCCGCAGGTGACCCATTCTCAGGGACTGTTTTCCGCTCAGGAATTAATTTCTCTGTGCAAAGCTACGAGGTTTCACCAGCCCCAGCAGCCCAGCTGTTTTCAGCTGGAGATAATCTGAACAGCAGTCTCGCTCTCAGAGCCAGCAGAGCCCACCTGCCTGCAGGTGCCAGATGCTGTGAGTGGTGCCAGATGTTCTGGGTGGGCACAAGTTCCGCTGAGAATGGACCACCACGAGCTCGTTTTTGAGCAGTGAACAGTAAATGTGTATTGTTGCATGTCAGAATTTACTTGCCCATAGCTGCATAGATCATTGATATTTAGGATTCATTTTCTCACTGTTTTTTCACACTGCTAAAGCAGCTGCAGGAATAGAAACAAATACTTTTTTTGAGGAGAAAGTTGCACGATGCTTTGGTCAGTGCTTTTACCAGCGGGAACTGTTCAGAAAGACCAGAATAGGTTCATGTCAAGCCCAGCAGTGTGGGCTCAGCCATGTAAAAGGAAAATCGTTGTTATTTGAAGAGTTGCTGAGAAGAGCTTTACTTTCTCAAGTAGGAAATTAAGCTAAATACTTCAAAATGGAAAACTTGAACTACAGTCAGAGTAAGTGAAAAAATGTCCTCGGGTTAAAGTGAGCTACTTTGGCTTAGGTCTCTGAGTATTAATTCCTGCCAGCAATACTTAGAAAAAATATAAACTTAATTAGGACAGAAGGACTGGTGTGGGTATTGGCCTTATTTTTCCAAATCCTTCAATGTTGCTTCATTTAACCCTGCCAAGGAATCTTTTCCTTTGATCTTAAGCTAACAGGATTAAAACCAACTTGTTAAAATTGAATCCTGAGGTCACAGCGAAGATTTGTTAAGGCAGAACTTTGTTAAAGCTGCTGTGTTTTCTTTTCATTATTTACGGAGTTTTATTTCAGAGTCCCTTAATTTTGAAGGTAGATAGTAGTTGTATTTTACAGTTATGTATGTTTGAGTTCTAACAAAGAGCTGTTTGTTACCCATGATCCAAGGAGTCTGCAGCTGGAAAGGGCTGTGTTTTGGGAGAGGGCTGTCCCCAGCCTGTCACAGCACCGTGGCGTTCAGGAGGGCTGACAGCCCCTCTGGCATTTTTTCTGGAGGTCCTACAACTGTCCTTAATGGAAATAAGTGGAAGTTGGAAAATAAACCTGCACAACCACGAGATTCCCTTGCATTTCATGCACACTCACGTGTTTGTGGCTGCCCCATCCCTGGAAGTGTTCAAGGCCAGGTTGGATGAGACCCTGAGCAACCTGATTTAGTGAGTGGCTGGTGGGTTGGAACGAGGTGATCTCTACTGTCCCTTCCAACCCAAACTATTCCATCATTCTGTGATTCCGCTCAAAAGGTGGACACAAATTGCTTAACTGAGTCAATCCAGAAACAACTGGCAATAAAACATGCTGAAATCCCGTGGAAGAGGCGCCTGAGATGATGTAGCAGGGGGGCTCAACTTCCTCTCCTTGCTCCATTCCACTGCAGTCCACAGCGTTACTGGGACTCTCTTTTAATCCCTGGAGCCTGCCCCCGGTTTTGTAACAAGGACTAACTTGCAAAGCATTGTATCATTTGTTTTCAACATCTTGACAGAAATTTTCTGTTTGAAGTGCTGGCAGCAATCTTGAGGTTACTCACATTAATAACAAACTCTATAACAGCATTTACTGCCACACAGAAATTAATAGGTAAATTAAACATGGTAGTGGTTTCATTATTGAGCAGTGGCCTTACGTAACAATTTTATTTTTATTAGCACGGGTGTTATATTGTAAAGATTGGCTGTATTATGAACTACAAAACTACACCATAAACCTTAGCAAAGGGGCCAGTCAGCCACGTGTAAGTGCTGCATTCCAGAGCCAACACTAACCCAGCCTCATGTCCAACATCATTTAGTGTGGAGCTAATGAGAGCAAGTCAGGAGAGACATAAAGAGTATGTATTTATGTAGAAAATGGAACCTTACTCCTTTACAAGTAGTCATGGAATATATGTGCATGTAAGAAATGGTAAATGAGTGCAGCACAGCCATAACATTAATTCATAGAGATTAATTCATGCAGATGAAATACTGTAGCAGCT
Organism: Pardalotus punctatus; assembly: GCA_013400915.1. NCBI lineage: Eukaryota > Metazoa > Chordata > Aves > Passeriformes > Pardalotidae > Pardalotus > Pardalotus punctatus. The sequence continues at coordinate 334,350 of VZTX01017508.1, read as the reverse complement.
CAGGCCTGTGTTAGTAAAATGCTGAGGAATGTCATTTATGGGAAAGCCTTGAGCAGCTGTCATCAGCTCATGAGTGTGCTGGAAAAAATATGGTCCGTTTCAAAAATGATAGGTTAGGTTTTTAGCTAATATAAATCACTGCTTTTGGTGCTCAGTGCAAAAAGAACACCAGGGGATGTGCCCTACTTTCATCTTCTGTCCATCTTCTCCTTTTTGGTATAACTAAACTTAGAGATTAGGGCAGTGATGCAGCAGCTTTGGTGGCACCTGGCACCCATCCAGGATCAACCCACCACAATGATTTATGTTCTTATTCCAATTAAAGATCTGTGGAGTTATGGATACTATTTATTTTCCCAGTCAATTGGCCGGATTTTTGATCAGCTTTGTGATACACTAAATTCCTCTGAAGTCATGTACTATTTACTTGTAGCCTAGCCTGCGTGCAGAAGAAAACATAAATTCACATTTTTGTCTCATTGAAGACTAATCATGTACCATAAACAATTTTGAACAGGCAAGATGTGGATCAGATTGTTTTCCCATATGATTTCATTAGAAGAATTAATTAGAGATGTAAGTATGAAAAGTAGCATTTGTCCTCTAGTTGCATTACTCTGTTCTGTATACCTATCAATTCTTCATTCCTAGTTATTTATGCCATTAGTAAGTGTATTAGTGGAGTACAAAGTGGTAAAAGCAGTCTGCTGTAGTGAGAAAATTTCCTAGAACTAAAATAATGGGCTATTTGTAATCAGCTTGAGTTATAAATACTTCAAGTTGCCCTTTGAAGAAGAAAAAAGCTGCTAGTGTAGAAAATGAGGAGGGAGTTTCATCCACAAATATTTACATTGAGAAAGCCATTTTCTATTAAGATGGAAAAAATGCTGTCATGTTTTCACACATCCACAAGAATGGCCAACATGTGGGTAAGAAGTTGGCTGATTTCTCTGGACCATTTACAAATAAGGATGAAAAAGCAAGTTGTAAAATTTCCAAGCTCCCACCAAAACAGCAGGAACAGTCTGGGATGCAGATTCCAAGGGTGTTCCCAGTGCCCCAGGGCTGGGACCCACGAAGGAGAAGACACACAGTGTAAGGACTAAGAAACACCAGCTAGAAAGTACAGAGACCATTATTTTGAAATTAAACAGATTAGTCACGTGTCTTGATTTGTACTGAACTTCCTCTGTATCCTCTCCCATTGGCTGAAGTTGATAAAGAAGCAGAGAGAGGATTTCAAAGAATGGAAAGTACAACAACCTCTTTTCCCTGTGCTTGCTTTTCAAGTTTAGTAGGAAAAAGTGTTTGGATTATCTAGAGAATTGAAATATGAGAATAAGTTGTGTTAGTCATCATAAGAAATGGTCACACCAAGAACATGCTTATCTGCATGGACAAAAAATTATCCAAAATGACATCTGTTTAAAGCAGAAAAACCCCAGTTCATGTGGAATGCGGCCACAGAGGAGGAGACACAGCACAGAAAACCTTGGGGTACTTTTCAGACGAGAAGGAGTAATATCACAGCCACAGCCAAACCCCATTTTAGAGCCAAAAATAAACCTGGAATGATGCAAACCTGAGCTCCATAGCCCCCAGTGAAGATCCCTGCTGCCTAATGAAATCCAGATCCCCGAGTTAGGCACCCAACTACTTTTCAATCCAGGAAAAAGAGATAAGCACCTAAACATGAGAGCCAAACCCAGACTGACACTCTGCCTTGCAGCTCCTATTATTTCACCCTTTCACACATGTCAGCAGGACTTTCACTGCTGAGGTGAGAATTATAAATGTCACAGTTAACACTCAGGTTTTTAAAGTTTGAACAGCAAAGTGTTGTTTCATGTTGAATATTAGCTTCTTCCTGAAAAGGCAATAATAAAAGTGTCAGATATTCCCTATAATCTGTTTAGGCATGCCATCTTTTTTTAGGGAACATAAAAGCTTGGCTGTGGAGAAGAAAAACTTTGAGTATCAGACTTGCCTTTTCCCCCCAGCTATAACAGAGATATAATCTGTATTGTCCTAATGCTTTGAATAACATGTGTTAAATAATCACTCGAAGCTTGCCTGGAAACAATGAAACAGTGTCCACCTCTTTCAGAGACCTGCTTGTCTTTCAAAAGCATTTTTGGGTGCTCTTGCAGGTTTTTAGAATGACACTGGCAGTTTTTCACGAACTTCAGGGGGGAAGAGAAAATCAGGCAGTTTTAATCTTCGCAGCGGAGTTCATGAAAGCAGTGAGTGGCTGGTGGAGGGATTAACCCACAGGAGCTTTACCCACCCCTCGTGTAAGAAAATGTCCCAGGCAGCTTCCAGCGGAGCGTGAACGCTGCAGCCCTTCATGGAGCTGGCATTAAAGAGCAGCCCCACATCACATGGGCTTCAGGGAAGGCCCTTGACATCAGAAAGAGCTGAACTCTGACCTTGGCCCTTGCCACCTTGATTAGCAGCGAGAGCAATTTGTTGGGGGTTATTGTGTGTGCAGGGCTGCAGCAGCCGGGCAGGTCGGAATTCCTAAAGCAAACAGCAAGAAGCTGCACCATGTGCTCCTTTACACACCCAAAGTGCATTAAAAGATTGTTAAATTGGTAAATGGAAAGGCCCAAGAGCCAGGGCAGCTCTGTGTCCTTTTTCTTTATTCCTGTGATCACACACTGTCCCCCCAGGCTCCCTCCTTTACACACAAGGGCCAGCCCGGCTGGGACGAGCGGTTTTGCAGGAATTTGGTGTTCTCCAGATTGTTCAGTGGCTGTTTCACATGACTGACTCCCTGACACAGTGCTGCAAGGACAGAATTGCTAATTTTGCCACAGTGGTCCCCTTTTGTGGTGTTTTCCCAAACATTAATTAAGCTTCCCAACAGCAGAGCGAGATGTTAAGAGGTAGGAACCTGGAACACAAGAAAAAAGTAATTCCACGGTGGGTGACAGGCCACTTGGCATGTCATGAGCCTTAGGTGGGATCTCTTGGAGTATTTAGAGTTCCACCATCACTTTGAACATTTAGAGAAAGGACAGGACTGTGCTGTGAGGCTGTGGGGTGGCAGCACCCCAGATCAGCCAGATGAGGGGCCTCACGCTGGGCACTGACACACTGGGCAATGTCCAGCTTGTGGCCACCTGCAAAAAGCTCATTTTCAGTGACCTGCAGCAATACTTGACTGTTTTAAAAAACAAGCCGTATTATCCCCAAACTCTCCCAGCATCATGCCTTTGAAGGTCTTCTCCAACCTTAATGATTCTCCAATTCTTTGTGTCCCTCCAGTTCCTGTCCCCTGGCACCCCATAATTTAAATCTCCTTCCCCAGCCACACACAGCTCGTGCAGGCACAATTTGCCACTGCAAGCCTGATGTCCTAATACTCCTTGTGTGCAAAACAGCATATTCTCCCCTATATCCATTCTCAGAAACAGATGAACCTCTTTTTTTTTTTTTCTCCTTGAAAATTTTTCCACAAAACTAAATGTGAAGCAGATATCCAGCGTGGATAATTTCAGCCTCCTGGATAAAGCTGTGAGTAACTGAAAAATTATATTAAAAGGTGCCCAGGATGACTAATTACAGGTATCTTTATCAATCTCAAACATATAATAAATAAAAGGGTGCTGTTTTGGAAACCACCCTAGTTATTCCATGTTGTGTGTGGAAAGGATGGCAGTTCTACTGAGCAGTGCATGTTCTGCAGCCAGGCATCCACCAGAGGAGAGGGAAGTGGGTAAATATTCCAAAGGGCTGCATTTCAGTGATGCAGAAAGTGGTAGGGATGAAATAAGGCAGATATCAAAGCCACTAATTACAGCAGTCAACTGAGACTGGAGGACAACCAGGAGAAAGATAAATATCCAGGCAAAAATGGGAATGGGGACATGACACAAAGCAGGAAACCAAGAGACTGCTGCTGGAGCCAAGTGAAAACACAGGGAGGAGGCAGCAGAGAATCAGATCCCACCAGGGGGACACAGACTTGGGATGAAGTGTAAGCAGTGCCTGCTGGAGCTGGATTTGGAAACCTGCTCCCCTGACTCCTTGGGATTTGTACCTGCAGGGCCACTGATCTGACTCACAGAAAATTCAGATTCCCGCAGGTAATTTCGGTAGCTGATAAAAATACAAAGATCTGCGAGAAGTTTTTTGTTGTTCAATAATTCTGAGTTTTTTTAAAAATTTGATACTGGCAGTGTTCATTTATGAAGTGATGCACTGAGGGTTTTCATTTAACAGGACAGGTTTTTTTAAATAATCTACTTACAACAGAAATGCATACTTTGGCATGAAAAAATGGTTCTGTTCCCCAGCGTCTCTGGAACACCACAGACTTAAAAGCAAAAGTTTTTGTTGTGTAAGCAAAAAAAATGTGCATGTCAAAGCTGAATTTGCTTTATTGTTTTCCTTGAAAATATCAGCTAAACTTTCCAAGGGAATACATTTTAAAAGTCCACAGTGGTTGATTAGAAACAAATCAAACCAGATGCACTGACAGCCTTCACATGAAAATTCCCAAGCTAGACTAGATCATACTTTGGAACTGAAATCCTGTAGCAGATTGAAACCTGAAGATTGAGAAAATATGTTCTGGACTCTGAATAAATATCCCCCTGAATAAAGTCAGATCCCCCCGAGCTGGTTGCCCATCACAGGGTGCATTCTGCAGTGTGTTTCCTACCGAGATGAACTCTGGATGTGCTCTCAGCCTTAATCTGGTGGCTCTGTCACATGTCACCCTCCCCTAGCGAAGATATTTACTGACAAACCACTCTCTGATTCTTGGGGAAAGGCATTCTGGTTTTCCAGAGAGAACTCTTTGTGCAATACATTCATTTATAAAAGTTACTCAGGCAGAAGTACCTGCAAGGTCAGCACCTACATTTTCTCCCAGCAGCAATTATGAGCTGCATGTTAATAGTGAAACCACTCATGACTTAATGCTACAGCAGATGATGGTGTAGCTTCAAAAGAGGATGCAATTCCCACAGGGAATCTGTAATCAATGATGTAATTAATGAGCAGACAATTTACACTGTGACTGCTGTAAATTCAGTACAGTTTGCTGTATGGTCCTAGTCTCACTCTGTGCCAGATAAGAATTCCTCATCAATAGAATTTTTCACAAATAGAATCATTGAAATGGTTTGTTAGAAACTTTATTAATGCTGGACTGTGAGGCAATGCATTGACCCAGACTGTGAGATCCCACCCAATTTGTACCCATTTAAATGTGTGCAGAACATTATCTTTGAGCAAGTAAATCCTCCAGACAGGTCCTTGGCTACACTGAGTTGCCCCAGCACAGAAAGCATTTCTCTTCCTGACAAATAGCACCTCTGAAGACTGAGAAGTGAAGGATTTAGTATTCTAAAATCTGAGAAACCACAGAGATAAAAGTAAAAATCTTCATTATTCAATGTGCCTCTGACCAACTCATCACCTGTTGGAGTCCAGGAAAATGCTCCTATGAATGTAATTTTAGAGTCATACAGTATTTGGCAAAAACTTTCCAAAAGGTCTCCCCCAATATTCAAAAGGAATTCTTCAGCATTCAGCAACATCATATTTTCTGATATGCTAACTTTTAAAATACTGTTTCCCTTTCTATAAATTCTATTTCATTACAACATCTTTTTTTTTTAAAAAATTTCCTATTACAAATGCAACTAACATAGACTTTCTACTTATAAATCTGAGTTAATTAAATTGGAGTATGCCAGTGTAAGCAATCTCTTTTTAAATACCAACTCTTTGGTTCCTGAAAATCCCTCTTACTCGGAATAACTGCTGTTACTTCAAAGCATCCAGTGAAAGCCGAGGGCTCTTTCATTTTTTAATAAAGAGATTTTCTGGTCCAAGAGGGCACACCTGATATGGTTTGCATCCAAAGCAAGTGGTCTGTAATAAGTGGCCCAATGAAAGTTTAAGCCTGTTTTCAAGGGTCATCAGCTTTTCTGACTGTTACTTGATCTGTTTAGAACTGGCTAATTTGTTAATCAGAGCAAAGCTTCAGACTTACTGTGATCACCTCCTTAACGCTGTTTTCACACACTGGTAATTAAAGCAAAAATCCTATACAAAATTGTCATATGCTTTTCTGAAAACACAAAATACATCAGCACCTGGTGTCGTATTAAATCACGCTCCAGATGTCAGAAGTTTGTTCTGTTCATACAGGGATTTAAAACTCATTTTCTCTAGTATTTTGCATCAAGGGTTTTCCTTTTCCTCTTACATCCTAGCTATCAGCTGAGTTGATTTTCATCCCTCACTGCTTTATGGCTGCATGTTCTAGTGGGATTAGTCTCTATTCAGATGGTGAATAATGCAAAACAGACTTACCATCCTCTCTGCATCCTAAAACTGGGCATTTTGGTTGCAGAAAGCACTGGATCTCAAAATGATAGAGAGCTTAAGGGTTTCTCTGCATGGAAAAGTCTCCATGATACAATCTGAATCCATCCTAAAAAAAAAAACAAACCAAAACAAAACCAGAGTTAATTGGTGCCAAACTCCAGTTTTCAAACTAGACTTTAGTTTAGTTGAATCCTTTCCTAACAGCTTCACCTTAAATAAAAATACTCCAATCTCCAATGAAAAGAGCCCCACACAGGTCTTTACTCAAGATTTTCTAGAAGAATTTAAGCTGTGCCAGGCCAGCATTCTCATATCAACTGTTTTCCCCATTAGAATATGGACTGTGTATATAGGGAAAACAGAGTGAAAATAGGGGAATATAAAATTAATGTAGGCTGGGAAATAAGTGACCTGCTTGGAAGAATATTTATGTGTTTTTTCCTGACTTGGCTTGGGGAAGAAAACAGAACATCAGCTGTGAGCAGGGTATTTCTGCCACTGAAAATCCACACGGTCGCACTTGAGAGGCTCGTGGAAAAATGAAATGCTGCAGTTTCGAATGTGGAGAGTTTCTTGGAAAGGCATTTATCCTAACATCCATCAGGCAGGGCCGAGTTTGCCCTGTCTGAACCGGTCACTTAGGAGTTACCATAATAGTGTCTGCTTTTTGCTCTTTAGTTTGCTAGAGAAATGCACAATGAAATCTTTCATTAAAAATCCCTTCGTAGTTCTACCTATTTGCTGTTTTTTTAGACATAGCAGACTGTTTTTTCTCTATCTGAAAATGCAGATGTATTCACATCTGAGCTTGCTAAGGCACAAAGTCCTCCTCTTCCTTACTCTGTGTTTAGGACTCTGAGAAATACACAGCGAAGTTCAAAATCATTGTTCTTTATAGTCTTTCCAGTCTGGGAGTCAGATCCATGACTGTAGGCCAGTCTCGCTGCATGAAATAAAATATTTCTCCGGAACACCACAGTTAGTCTTTAACTGATTTACTGGAGTTAAACAGTAACAGTGAGAGTGTTCATGGTCCCGAGGCTGGTGGCAAAAGCAGCCGTACAAACAAGCCATTCATGAGAGCTGGAGAGGCCCTGGGCAGGCTGAGCTTTCCTCAGCCTCCGAGCGTGGGGCAAGGCTGGCGAGGAAATCTCAGCCCAGCTCTGCAGTCCAGCTGGAATAAATTGTGGAATGAAAGGTCTCTAGATACCGAGTAAGACCATGAATGTTTTGAAGGTTGCAGGGAAAACGTTTGGTCTCCACATGAATGTCTGTGGTGAAGTCACCTCCGAGCCTGGCCAGCAGCTCGAGGCAGAAGATGAGAAACAGGAGAATATCCAGCAGTGGGGACAGGCAGGGTGTTCCAGGGAATGGTGCTGGGCTGGGGCTGGTGTGATGGGAGCTTCTCCTTCTTTGCTAGTTAGAGGAGGGAGTTGACCAAAAAAGAAAAAAAACCACAAAAAAACCAAAAAGAGATTATTAAATCATTAAATCTGTTCAAGGTGGATGAGCTAATCTGCTCCCATTCCATCCATTTCATTTCCAGCACACTGGCTGTGATCAGCCAAAAAGAGAATCAAGCTACTGGATGCTATGCTCAGCTGCCACTCAGCTGAAAGAGTCTCCATGTCAGATGATCTACGATCTCTTTATTACATGAGAATTGCTTCTGTTTAGATGGCTTAGGGAGGAGCAGCTCAGCCCCTGAGGAAGCTCTTCCACCTTTTCCATCTTCGAGCTGAGGATCTGAGTTTGTTACTCAGCCCTCCTGTTTTGTAGGCAATGCTGCTAAACAGAACTTTACAAACTTCCAGAGAATGCTTTGCGTGGGCCTTTCCAAGCTCTTGAACCACTCATTATCAGAATTTATTTATTTATTTGAATACTTTGGGCGTCTCACGCAGTTTTCTGTGCCCTGTAAATCCCAGACTGCCTGATTACTAATGGAAATACCGATATCTGTGGAACACAATGGCCTTTCAGAATGTCTGCAATTTTGCAAGCTTATTTGTGTCAACAGAAGACAGGAAATTGAGTGTGGCAATAGCTGGGAGAGTGTGGGGAGCAGCGGTGGGGAGGAGCAGCTCCGTGGATGTCCTCAGGCGAGGGATGGAGGGCAGGGGGGGTTGTGGCATTCTTTAACCATAGCACTGTGAAGGTACAGTTAGAAAAAAATCACTGCTGGGGGATGTTCAGAGAGGATGGTTCAGAGAGAATTTGCAGAGCAGATGTGCTAACTATGGTTCCACTTATTTCTCTTATTATTGGATATTCCGACTGCCTTAGGATACAGAGAATGCTCCACAGAGTGACAGCAGTGTTCAAAGGGAGTAGGAGTCTGTGAGCAGGGCCCATGTCACTCCCTAGGGCTGTCAGTTCCAGATGTCACTCGTTCCCTCTGGAGGCAAAGCTGCCCTGGTCACCTGGGCCAGGCTGGCACACCTGAGGTGGCTCCAGAAGAGCTGGTGCCCAGGGATGGGCTCCTGCTCCTGCCTCAGCATCCTGAGCCCACTGACCGCTACTCAGCTTGACAGCTCCCTTTCAGGTGCCATCAGCCCCGGGGGAGGTCTGGAGAAGGTCTGGAGAAGGTCTGGAGAAGATCTGGAGAAGGTCTGGAGAAGATCTGGATAAGGCCTGGAGAAGATCTGGAGAAGGTCTGGAGAAGGTCTGGAAAAGTCTTGAGAAGGTCTGGAGAAGATCTGGAGAAGATCTGGAGAAGATCTGGAGAAGATCTGGAGAAGGTCTGGAGAAAGTCTGGAGAAGGTCTGGAGAAGATCTGGAGAAGATCTGGAGAAGATCTGGAGAAGGTCCATCCTCCTCCTCCTGTCCCCCGAGGACAGCAGGAAGAGCTGAGGCTGGAATCTGTGCTCTGCCTGCATCCTGCACCTCCCTGCACAGAAATGCTCCTGGTCCCAGCAGCGATGAGTGCACGAATAAACAACCTCCTGGGGCAGAGGGCTCGAAGGAACAGATATTTAATAAATACCACAGTGCATAGAAAAGTCTCAGCTAGAACCCGCTTGCTTTTAGGGTCTCATAAACAATCCCCAACACTTTCCCTTTGGAGAGGCATTTTCCACAGCTGAAGTCTGCTCAAAACAGGTGGCCAGGGTTGTTTTGGTGTTTGTTTGGGGGAGCTCTGCAGCAGAATTACAGCTGCCATGTTCTAGTTTTCAACACGTTCAGAAAATAGAAACAAGTAGTCTTCTTTGTGGAGCTACAGACAGACACAATAAGCCAAGTTTTAAGGCTGCTTCAGTGTTGGTGGAGTTCACACCAAGGGAAATATTTTTTGTATGAGCAGTAGGATTTTTCTGATTGCTTTTTGTGCTTCACTCACAGCTTTGAAAGCTGTTGACACACATGCACGACAGACTTTGCCTTTTATTTTTTTCTGCTCAATTGAAAGCAGCTTTTCTTTCCTTAGATTTATGATATCTTGTTTTCCTGAGTATTAAAATGCTTTGAAAAAGACAGAAAAATATATTAATTTTCCACAGGCAATATATTTTGGTAGAAAATCGGTGAATGCTTATGTTAAATCTAAACAATGCAAGCTGTTAGGACATGGAAATACAGTATTAGCAAGCAAGCTTTAAAAAAGATAGTTAGGCAAGAGAAACATGAAAACAGCCCCCAAACCGGAAAAATTATCTACAAAAAAAATCAGCCTTACATATAAGTATATGAAGCATGCAAGATTTGTTTATCATGACCTTCAACAAATCTGTGGAACCGAGTCCAACCTGGATCATCTGTCCTGGCTCTTTGAGCAGGAGAAAGTTCAGGGCTGGTTTGCAACAATTAAATAATTAATCCTAAAATTAGGGAAGTCTCAGTTCAGGGCATATTTCTGGAGCCCTTTATCACAAATGTAAGTTAGACCAATGCAGGAAAAATAGGAACACAGATTTTGTGCAGTTTCTTGAGGAAAGGTCTGAGGATTTGTACCCAATTTGCGTTTTGCCCTTTGGCTCTCACATAATTAGGGACATCTCTAAATTTGTTTTTCAAATTGAGACCATGAGGGGAGCGACAGTGAACTCCTGTATGAGCCTACAGGGCTGTGTTTGCCAAGGTGCAAGGCTTTTCCCAGGAAAGGAAACAAAGACTTCATTTTAGGGAGCTTTATAATGAGCCTTTTAGGAAAGATGGGAGAATGTGTTAACAAAGAATAAATGTAACAGAAGTGGAGATTTTTAAATTGTACATCCAATGGAATTATCTTCTGGGGTTTAAAGGTTTTTAAAGTTTAGATGTTCTTGGAGGAGAAGTCAAGCAGTCTTTTTTTTTTTTTAATGAGGTAAAAAAAGTCAAGACGACTAACCTTGCACATATTTAATTTAGCTCCCCCAATGTTTATAGCAGGGGACACACAGTGTTTTACTGCAATAAGATGAATATTTATTAACAATTCGAAATGATCTGTTCCAAAATGTACAGTGCACTCCCAGTGATGTTTGACCACAGAGGTCCAGGTGTTTCCTGTCTGAGTTTGGAAGGCTGCTGGTGTGTGATGGGATACTGAGCCATGCTTTTGTAAGTTTAATGTGCAACACAGCAACATTTTACTCTGTCTCATCCCTCAAAATGCAAATGGTTAAGAATTTTTAAACGTTGGTATTGCCTAACCTAAAGTGGAGGATGGACTTGAGGAAATCTATTTAATATGTACAAGGAGCTGCCATCATTCTTTTTTCCAGCTTCTCTGCTGGAGTTCTGTGAAGTGTTTCACTAACAGGGAATGGGAAAGTGAGGAACTCGACAGGAATTGGTATTTTCTACACTGTCTCCACTGTGTGTTGATGATAATTGCCCAGGTGATTGCTGGTGATGGTCTGAGTTTGGGGCTTTGTTCTGTCTGAACATCCAGCTGGGCTCACTGGCCACTGGGTCCCATCTCAGCAAAGGGTTTCAAGATGATTAAGGTCACCTTAATTAGACCCGTTTCACATCTCCAGAAAGAATTTTAGTGATGACTTTACTTGCAGGAGACTGCAGTGATACAGTTCTCCTCACCCAGACAACTGCAAAATCACAAAAGATAATTCCTGAGAGCAGAGGTGACCAGTACAGCTCATCCTGCAGTCCTGCAGCCACCCCACCCCTGGGACCCCTCTGCCCACAGATGGACCTTTCCTTCCAGGAGAAACGGGACTGGCACTGGAGAATGAGCACTTGGGTGACACCCATGACGTCCTGATGCTCAGCCCTGCTCCAGGAGCAGAAAAGCTCCCAAGGCCAACCCCTATCACTCAGCACCATTAAATGGGGCAGAAACTTCAGTGTTGTCAACGTTGTAATCTTCAGACAATTTTACTGACATCTAAAACCTGTCATTATTGAGTTTGGACTCCCCAGCATTTCCATGTTAGCAGTGTCTGTGTCCAAGCCACTGAATACAAATCCCATGACAGGCAAACTGACCTAGATTTCCATGACATGCTCCCCATATGGAAAGCTTTACCTTGGGATCGAAAGTGCGTGCCGTGTTTAGAAAGTGTGCTCCTCTGTCTCTTTTCACAGGGAGGAAATTAGGTTTCTGTTTATTTCTGTTTACTGGAGAAAGGCTACTAAAGCTCTCAATGTGCAGATTTTCTGTGGAACTCGGAGCTGCTGGGAGCAGTTGTACTCCTGTGTGGTCACCACATCACAACAGGGAGAAGATTTTAAGAGCATTCAGTTGTTTACAAAGTCCATTTCTTTTGAAAAGCTGAGTTTGATGGTAGCTGTTTGCCTTCTGAAAGGGTGAGAGTGTTGTCACATTCTCAGAAGGAGCAGAAGTGCTTCTCCAGGGAAAGTAACGTGAAAATCACTTCCAAAGAGACATGGGCAGCCAAGGGAAACCAGTCGGTGCCAGTGAAGCTGCTCCCAGCTAAGCAAACTCAGTTCTGTGGGTCTTCATGAATGCTTTGGTGGAAGTCAGGAAATCCTTCCTCCTTCTGAAGCTCTGTCCACGTGTGAGGGCAGCACTGGCAGTCCCACACTGCCACAACGCCAGTGGAGCCCTGTGTGATCCCTTCACTTCAAGAAACAACAGATTCCGCAGTGCCTGGGGAGGCAAAGCTGAATTGCAAAAAACCCTCTGCGAGAAGAAGGGAACAGAGATTTTGGATGAAGTTCTAAGCCAGGAAGGGAAGATAGCATTGATTTCTGAACAAACCAAGCCTGTCACTCGGGAGCCATCTAGTGCCTGCCTGCTCCCTGCGTGGAGAGAGTGACCACAAACTGCCCAGCTACGCCCCAAACCAAATTAAGGGATGAATAACACATCAAGTCAACTGTCCCAAGAGTTTGTGTCCAGTCCTGGAAGCCGACATGCTTAGAAATGTTTTGGTTCTTCTGATGATTTCCATGTCAGTGCTCACAGAATCTGACCTTTATCTGGAGTAGTAATTAACACATTGGCTACAGATTTTAATCAAAGACGAGAGGGTGAGGAAATGGAAACTGCTCCCTGCATTGGTTTGTGCAATGTTTATAGAGGTGGGACCGGAGGTACGGGCAGGGCATAGCTAATCCCATAAACTCCTTCCACACTTACTCCCATTCACTGGTGCGAGGGCTGCTCAGATTAAAGGATGTGCTCTGAGGATGGGAAGTGGCATGTCTGATGTTTGAATGTGCTGGAATTTCCCTAAATCCACCACCCCTTGTTTTTCCCTTCTTTTTTCTCGGTCTCACCTTATAAGCTTTACTTTGTTTTTCTTTATCCACTTGGGAATTGTGGCTATCGGGAGCAGAATTATGTAAAGCAAACTTCTCCCTTTATCAAGAACTTTAAATTCAGGTTTTGCTCTAAATAAGTCTCGGGGGGGTGTGACTTGTATTTATGTACTCTTACCGAAACAGGAAAAAATCTTTCTTTTAGTTGAAAAGTTTAGGAAAAAGACATAGAGCTGACCCAGGCTGTCTTCAAAGAGTCTTTAAAAAAAAAAAAAAAGGCATTAAAAGGTGTTTGATCCAGCTGCCTGTTTGCACTCACAACACAACAATCCACCTTTGAATTACAAGCTCGAAGGTGATTATTGCACTTCATTTTCCAAAGTGACCATAAAACACTTTTAAGCATCTTCACATTGCTCCAGCCCGGCCCAGGCTCTCCAGAGCTGTGGCTGAAGTCCAGTCCCTGCTTTTCCTGCTGCTGCTGCAGCAATTCTCCTTTGTGCAAACTCATCTTTGCATCCAGCTTGGGTCATGCAGGAAAAGGCACAAAGAACTGTCCCTAGAGATCAGCTGGCCCTGCTGCGAGCCCAAGATGCTCCTCAGAGCTCCAGACCAAGGCTGGAGCTGCAGCACTCGGTTTCCCTCTGTCTTAACCCCTTGTTGAACACGGCTCAGACTGAAATGAGGAGAAAATCATCGTGAAGGAAACGCTGCTGTCGAGAAGTGGTGTCTGATGAGGATTCAATCCTGTCACTGTGATCACTCCAGGCAGAACGAGGGGTGTTCTGCCATGTAGCCTGGGCTGATCACATGAAAGAAAAGAAATTATTCTGTGCCCAGAAACACTAATCAAGCCATTTCTCTATAACTTAAAGCTATTTTTCCTAGAGAATTTCCCTTTGTTTGCCTCTCCCAGAGGAGCCTCAGCCCTGTGTCTCTGTGACCCATCCAGGGTCACGCAGACACACAGCGTGTCCCTGCACTGCCATACCAGGCAGGACTGGGACATGATGGGGATTTTCCAGAGAAAAATGTGCTCCTCAGCCCCCTGGATCCTGCCCCCACGAACTTTTGGGACAGCTGGGGCAGCTTCCAGGCTTCCCAGCATGCCGAAAACGTCAGGAGTTACTGGAAGGAGATGAGAGAGCACATTTGCACAAGCTGCATTTTCCTGCAAAGTCAGGCTAAAAGGACCTGGAAACATTTTCTGGACACTGAGGAGGCTCCTCCTCCTCCTCCCAGTGGGACATGGAGTGTTCTGAGCAGAAGGGTAGGATTTTGTGTAGAACAACACTTGTAAGGCACAATGTCACACCTAAAGCAAAGGTGAGCTCCAGGCCTGTCCCCTGCTTTTTGTTCCCCTGGCTGAGACAGAATTCCATCAGATCCCAGAATGCGAGTTCAGAGCCACTCCCAGGCAGCTCTGGTGCACGAAACCCTTCATTATTTGGGAAGTTTACCAATCGTTTTTTCAATTCAGAATGCTGGAAATGAGAACACCTCCTTTTCTGCTTTTGCTGACTCCGGCGATTTTTGGTGTAGGCACCCTGGGGAAGCAGCGATTCAGTCATGCAGCCACGTAACAATGTGGGCCTTAATGAGTAACACATTTGTACTTTCCATTCTCCGTCTGAGAAAGGGCCTATAAATAAAGCATATTTGCCCTCAGATCAAGAAAACCTTTTTCTCAAATAATGTCATTAAATTTTAAATTAGATGTATAGGCAATTACTGGTGAAAATGTTAAATACTGGATAACCTATGGATATGACCTAATTTAATATAATTTCATAAATGCTTGAATTCAATTAAATAAAAAATTTTGTGTAACATTTAAACTGTTTGCTTAGTTCTCCCCAGAGCTCACAGTAGGTTACTGTGAGCCAAACAGCATTACAGCATTTGTTTAAAATGCCAAAAGGCTTAGGATAGATCCCATACACTTGGAGCTGAATCCCCAGTCACTGGACAGCCATTTCTGGGCAGAAGCTGCTGTATTAAATAATTGCTAGCTAATAAATACATTTTAGACACATTATAAACCTGGATGTTAAACCTTCTAGAGTAAATGAGATGTTTATTGCTGAAAAATATAAAATTCGCCGTTTTGACCTAGGTGCGTTGTCATGGAAACTCAAATCTTTCTTGTGCAATAAAAAATCTGCTTGTCATCTGATTTGGGCCGGTTATTTGCACAGGTGGTTTTCTTAGCAGACAAGTACTTAGTAAAAACAAATCTATTCTTTCTCAATAGTTCCATTATGTGTTTCCACAACAATGTGTTTCAT
Organism: Pardalotus punctatus; assembly: GCA_013400915.1. Classification (NCBI taxonomy): domain Eukaryota; kingdom Metazoa; phylum Chordata; class Aves; order Passeriformes; family Pardalotidae; genus Pardalotus; species Pardalotus punctatus. Next base: position 319,048 of record VZTX01017508.1, on the reverse strand, counting down.
TTCACTAGCTTTGTAATTAATGATCCATTATCAACTAATTAAATCACATTTAGATTTTATATGAGTTCATCTGTTACACAACACTTGCTCCCCAGTCCTCCTTCCTGGGTGTGTTAACCTTGGAAGAGTTTTAATTAATGGTGAGAATGAAGTATTGGAGGTTGCAGGTACTTCAGGCAGGCTAAAGTAGTAACAAATGTGGACACGTAAATATATCCAGCAATTTAATACCAATTTCCTTCAGTGAAGTAAAGCAGCGGTAGGAATAACTTAAATCAGATTTCCAATCTCTACGTAAAACTGTTGTAAAATATGAAGTTCATCTGTTTGGAGACAATGGAAACTGAAATATGAACTATGCCAACAGTCCCAAAATGTCATCCAAAAGAGAATTCAACTTAATAGACAACATCTTTGGTGTGGGGCGTGCTCCAGACCCCTCTGAGATCAGTGAAAAATGTCCATTAACTGATTTTGGACCAGATCTGTGTTTGCAATCCCTTGGGTGGAAGCCATGCCCAGCTGTCACAGCATCACACAGGAGAGCTGGTTTGTAGGTCTGGGCTGATTTTTGCAGTATCACAAAGAGCAGCAATAGCAGAGGTGAGATGGAAACCCGTAAGACAAGAAAGTGCTTTTGATGGTGTGGTATTTTCTACAGGAGTTTTAAGACAAAGATGACACAATGATGGAGCTTTAAACAATGCCTGTGTGATTTCACTTACAAACTGTTTGAATTGGGGGTCTCTTGGGGAGTCCTGGGGTCTGGTTAGAGCTCAGAGTGAGCTCACCTGAAGGAAGGGAAGACCTAAAGAAAGAAATACTGTGTCCTACCTGGAGGGACGGGAAGGGTTAAACGGAAAATTTCCTATTTGAAGCCATTGGCTTCAAACTGAGCCACTTTTCTTGGTTGCTTTGAGCATCTGCTACAAAGAAGCTCTGCAGGACTTTAGATTTCAAGAAAATACTCGAGGTAAATAACAGGCCCTTACACATCCCTTTGCCAGTGTGGCAAAAAGTGTAAACAGCTTTTTGAGACCAATTATACATGTGATGTGTTTAGTCTACAAGCTGGGTACCACTCACTAAAGCACCCTTGTTTCTGCATGGAATGACTTTATCAAAGATTCAAGTTTTATACTTTCAGTGGAATGTTAAATCACGTGCAGCCCCGGTGCCTTGGGAATGCAATGCTTCAGGGCACTGTTTGGGTAAAAATTTTATTTTATCTGATTACTATGTTTGTGGAATTTTGCACATTTGTAGAAGACAGCAGTATAATTGTTGAGTATTATATTTAATAATTATTTTTATTTATTGATGCAAAAATGGAGTCGCCCAGCAGAGTATTGTAACTGATTCACTAGATGGCACCACAGCACCAGGAACATGGGAAGGACGCGCGAAATTCCCGGGTTTATCTGGAATCCAGTTTGTTAATAGAGCAGATATAAGGTGTGTATCTGTGAGTATTGCCATGACACAAACACCGCTGAGATCTCCCCTCACGCACTCTGGTTTGCCCTGTCCCACCCACTGCACCGAGAAGGTCAGAACCTGAACACAACAGAGAGATGCAATGGGATTGTACCTGGAGCAAGTATTTCCACCCACAAAATTGGGGAAGAAATTTATCTGAAGGGTGAAAGGAGCAGGAAAAGAACAGGTTTTAAATTTTCGAGAGGACTCAGGGAAAGAAGAAACTGTGGCCAAAAACGGAGCAACAGCTTTAACATATTAAAAATGCCAATAAACTTGGAAAGGCTATGCTTGTGGAACAGAAATTCTACAGAAACCTGGAAAAGAGGAAAGACTTTCCAGATTGAATTGGAGGGTAGATAAGAGGTATTCTTGGGATATTATATTTCCTTATCTTGGAGAAGGAACGTATTCTGTCCATAATCTTACGATTTCCCTGAAGATTAGTGAATAGCAAACTAGGGCCAGCTCGTCATCTGCTGTTGACTTTCATGGCTCCTCTGACTTAAATGAAGTCACTCTGAGTTAAACCAGATGAAGATCAGACCTCTGTAAGTTTGAAGCATTTATCAAGAGAGCAGATAACATCTTTTTTCTTTTCCTTTATCCTGAAGAATATTATTAAATTATGTGCAAAGTTTGGGCATCCTGTATTTTCCCTAAATTGTGTTCACAGTGTGGTTTTTATTGAAGCACTCAGATGTTCCGGTTGTTACTTACATTCTTCTTTAATCGATCTCATCCAGACTAACGCATTGTATTTAAAGCAGCAATTTGGTAATCCTCAGGTTCCACACACGTGAAGCTGACTGCAAATTTTGTTCTGACAGATGAGGTTTGGCAGGTTTAGCTGCAGCGGCCTCAGACACGAGCACCTCCAGCTGTTCACCTCACGCCTCTCTGCCTTCCAGCATCAGCGTCCTCTGGAAAGGGTGACAGAATGGGACATGTCAGCACTTCAAGTGCCCAGGTCACAGCCTGGTGTTTGAGCTGGCAGCGCTGGGGAGGGGAGTGGGAAAGCCAGGAGTGAGCCAGGCTGAGGGATGGACGCGCTCCCTGCTCAGCGCCGGGCACGGACACAGAGCCAGCAGCTGGGGTGGGACAGTGGCCACAGCCAAAGCTGAGGTGACAGTGAGAGCCAGAGGTGTCACCAGGCATGCAGAAGCTGTGTGTGTGTCAGTCCAGCCCTATCAACAAAACTCAGAGCTCCATCTCAATCTCATCGACTTTGCCGGTCTTAGTGCCTCAACCAAAGCCTCTCAAAACTGACTGACTAACTTTTAATCAGTTTGGAACAAGGAGTCAAAATAAGGAGGTTCCATTTCATCATCAAAGTTAAAATTATTTGCAGTTTTGTGTTTTCTGACATTATTGCAGTGCTTCACTTAGTGCAGTAGTACTTTACATGAGCTAAGGATCAGGACCTGGTTTCTGCAGGCTCTCCTGCAGAGACAGCAACGAGTCCGTAGGGTGAGCAGTGAATGAGTCTGAATAAATAAAAAAAATATTTTTTCCCAGTATTTCCAAGCCTGGTAATCATGTCTTTCCCATTGATTCAGTAAAAATGAGTGTTATTCTTTCCTCTGGGGTACAAGTTTTATTGTATAAAGATGTTTTTAGTGTTGGAACTGGTGTTATCAACAACTTGAAGTCTCTGAGTAAAAGAAAGAAGTTTTCTCAAAATTGTGACTGCTGAATACAGGTACTCAATTTATGTCACGTGCCTGTCAGACAAATCTTGGTTTTAGCTATGGAGGATTTAGAGACAAGGGAACTGAATTTTTCCCCAAATGTCACAAATCCGAGCCTGAAAATGCCCATTTGTTGTGTCCAGTCACAACTTCCAGCAGCTCCCGGAATCTGTGACACATTGGACCCACAAATACCATAATCTCAGGAGAAACTGCAAGATGAATTCTGTGGTGTTCAAATCCTCCTTTTTCATCTGGCCCTGCTTTGGCTCCTGGTGCAGAGCGCTCAGGAGCCGCTGCCCGGCTGGCAGAGCAGGGGTGGCAGCAGTTCATCGGCACTGAAGTTTCCAATTAGCTTGTGTCCAATTCAGACTGCTGAGGTGTGCATCCAGCCTTCCCCAGACAACTTGTCTTTCCACAAAAGCAAGCATTGACAAGCGGAGGAGGAGCGATTTAGCCATTTGGCCAGGATTTAAAGACTTTGTCTCGCAGGCAGAGTGCCTGGCTTGCAAGAAGTGCCAGATAAATGGGTCCCTCTCCCACAGATGCAATCTGGGCTGGGGCTCGTCCTCGGGGCAGAATTAGAGGTGATGAAATGTTTCTGCTCGGTTGAAGCCTAAGGTGGGTGCTGACCCCCTTTGGACAACAGGTCACTAACTTTTGCTCAGGAGAAGGCGGCGATCGTCGCAAATCTCTCCAAGGAAGCTCAGTGGGTTTGGGTGGCCTTTGGAGCTGCTTTGACGAGCAGGTGAGACACAGCAGCGCATCCACGGCTCGGTGCCGTGGGTTATTCCAGGTGGGAGCATCCACAGCCCGGCTGTGTGCCCTGGGAAGTCACAGGGAGCTTCATCACTGCTGCCACCAGCAGCAGGGCTGGTTAAACAGAAACCATTTGGTACCGGTATCACCCTCGTGTGCTGAGGTGTGACATTTTCAATTGCTCCAAACGGGCAGAGAGCTGGGATAATTGAAACATTTGAATAATAAGGCTCATTTCCTTGGAAATGTTAACAGGGCTGTAACCCTTGCAGTGTGGCACATGCCTCATGGCCCCTGAGACTTCAGTGCCTCTTTCCCCTTAATCCTGACACTTACAGTGTTTTGTTTTTTTAATATGGAAATATCAAAAATGGCTAGGGCAGTTGTATTTCTTTAAAAATACCGTAATGGAATTTGTTATTATAGGTCATTACTGTGCACCCATAAATATTTACGTATTTTTATATTGTATTCACTGGCCATGACAGATTGAAAATAGCAACAGTTCTGTGGTTTCTCTGTTTTAATAACAGTGTGTTTCTTTCAATATTCTCCCAGTAGTCAGCTGTGTATTTCTAAATGATCATTCTGGAGGTTGTCTCTCCAGACAGAGATATAAAAATATATTTAACCCACTTGTAATATATTGGATTTTTCTTTATAATCTCATTAAAAAGTATGCAGTGAACACAAACCCATAATTTACCTGGTGTTGTAGTTTCATTAAACATCAAAAGGGTGCTTGATGGAGTAGAATAATCCCATTCTACATCCTTCATTGAACATCTTTCAGAGTAAGTTTATTCATTTAATTAGAAGGTTTCTCTATGTGAAGATTGCACTGGTTTTACCAGTCTGACCGAATTTGCATTTGTTATCCAAAGCACCCTCTATTTAACTGCACTTAGGATAAGTGTGTTAGGACACGTGCTGCAAAATATCTCCACAAATTGGTACTTATTTTCAAAATTGTGTTAGCACTAATTCAAAAGTGAAGGAACAGAGAAGCTCCATTACACTTTAAAGTGGAATTTTCCCTTCAAATCTGTGGATTAGTCATGGCAAACAATGAAATGTTTAACTCAACATTAAATGGGATTATTAAATATCTTTTCAAAGTGGAAAATCACATGCATTATTCTACCCCCACTACAAAAGGACAGTGGATTAGTTTCTCTCTTCATTCAGAATAAAACAATGATAATACCATGGGTACACTTCAGCCTCAGAGGACCCTGCTGAACCACATCCACTAAAAACTGCCTGGATCATTTTAATATGAAGGTGACATTCTTTGTGATTAAAACATGGTTTTGTTGTAATCACGGCGAGCCTTGTAAGGGTTGGGATGTTGCAGACTGGGCTGCTGTAAACTGGGATGTTGCAGACTGGTCTGCTGTAAACTGGGATGTTGCAGCTCAGGGAAATCTCAGCTCCCTGTCCCAGGCCTCGATGCAGACAGGCAGTTCTGGGAAGATGCTGTGCAGCTCAGCAGCCAGAACGCTCACTTGGAAGAGTGAAGGCTTTTCATCTCCATTTTTCTCTTTTATGTGTCTGGCTTTGGGGAGTGTGACCTTTCTGCCATGGGATCGATGTGTCTGTAACCATTAATTGCAGGCAAAGCAGGGCCTGTTTGTAGCACTGGAGATGAGGATGTAACACATGGGCAGCTCTCTCCCATCTCCAGAATGGATAGGTGGCTAACTAGGCACTTCTCCTAATCAATGGCATTGGCTTCCCTGGGAAAGGGATGTGCTCATGCTGTAGGCATGCAGAGATGGATGGCCCTTGAGCATCCAAAACAGCAAGAAGAGAATGGAGCTGGAATATTCAGCCCAAAAACTGTTGCATTGCCTTAAACCAAATTTTTTTCTTCCATAATATCTGACTCCCATGTTGGGTTAGGTGTAAGCCAATTTCCTACATGGTGTGAAATATATTGCAGCTATTTTCTAGAACTAGGTATATTTTCTCATGTGAGTAATAATCAGAATGAACATCAATAGTAGTAAAAACATTGCTGAGCCCCAAGTTTATGGTATTTACTCCCCAATAAGCATGAAAAGCTTGCAACCAACTGCGCACAGTTCTTTTTAAGAAAAGAAAATCAGATGGAAATTATGCCAGCCTAACAGGAATTGTCTTTCTGTGGGCATCTGAAAGAATCTTTGGAAGTAGGATTGCTAGCTAATGAGATCATTTGAATACCCTTTGTACTTGGCTGACAATCCCACTGGACAGAAGAGGCACCATCCTTCACCTCTTGGCCCATCTCAAATTGAGCCATGACAAGGCTGCTGAAATGGATTCCATGGAGACTGCTCTGGAGAAAAACAAGGGAAGGGCATTCACCAGAGTTCCATACTGCAGCTCCTTTGCTGAGGGATACCTCCCAGGAAAACCTTCCCTGGGCCCATGGCTCCAGCCCTCCCAGTCCATACAGGACAGTGCTCTCTTGGATGGCAAAAAGTCTGTAACTGGCTGAGAATGACTCCAAAACTGAGCTTTTCATACTTAGCTATTCCTGGGTGCATGAGTTTCTTAACCAAGTGTGAAGAATTCTTCACTGTGGTGCACCAGATCTGTTGTTGAGGGTTAAAGGCTTTATTATGAGCTGAACCATCAGAGTGCTCAGAACTAATCAGAGCCTTTGCTGTGGTTTATTTGGGCTGTTGGGGTGAGCAGTAAGAGATAACAGAGACCTAGTTGTGTTCAGGTGGTTGCTTCTTTTGTTGCTGTAATTACTCCTTGGAGGCTGGTTAGTAGTTAAATAATCCGATACTTTTGTTGAACAAATCCATGTTAAACCAACAGAAGGACAGGTAACTTGAGGGGTAACTTAAGCATTAGTCAGAAATAGGACAGTGGCCACACCATGTTTTGAGGATCCCTTAACAGTGCAATTAAAGTTGTTTTTATCCCTGACCAGGTTTTCTGCCTACCAGAAGATCCAGGGCAGTGGCAAAATTGCTTCCATAGAAAGGAAGTAGATGAAGAAAAATAATTGATTCTGTATACAAAATGTTTTGAACACAGGAGATGCATTTCAAAAATTTTATCTTTTCATGGGATGGAATAAAGTTTAACCATTTGATTTTGTTCTGAATATTTCAGAGCAGGAAATAAATCCTTTTCCTTTAGCAGTTGCTTCCAGTCCTCTCATCCAGCCACTGTTCAATGTCCTGACTGTTCTGGGGTCCTGTGATCTCCATTTCATGTTTGTTATAAGATTTTCTCCCTGAGCTTTGTGCCATCCCCACATAAGGCTGTAGCAAATAAAACAAGAGCAGGTACAAAGCCATGCCAAAAACTCAGTCATTGAGCTAAGAACAGGTTTTGGATTGAGTCAGCATCTGTCGTGGTGCAGCAGGCTGCTGTTTTTCTGGGGTTGCTGCCATGGTGTGCTTCAGCAGCAAAGCATTCCTCGCAGACAGAGTGGGTGTAAACCCGTCTCCTCTAAGTCAGTGGCAAAATTCCCATCAACTTCAAGGAGATGAGGGTGTCTTTCCAATTCCCTGGGCTCAGTGTGATATTTCTTCTGTGTGGTACGTTGTGCTAATGCTTTGCTTTTCCCACGTTTCCTGTGGATTACTTGGTATGACAACTATTGGTCCTTATTAAACCTCCTTCTTCTTTTTATTTTCCTTTTTTTTTTTTAAATTTCACTTTCTTGTCACTTCCATCCAGCCCTTTAATGAAAAAATAAAACATTTACCATGAAGACAAAGTGAGTCTGCTGTCCCTTTGGATTTGAAATAGATCTTCAACATCAGTTTGAAGGGCAGGTACTTGAAGCTGTATCTGTAAGATGCTGAGCTGAAATACGCTTTGAGGAATGAGAAATGGCAGAATTCCTTGGCATATTAATCCTGAAGTAGCTGTTTTGATCCTGTCCAAGAGTTGCCTATATACAGCTACTGAGAGAAACAAATCTAAGTTTGTTTTAAATAGATTAGTCAAACTTCACTAAGTGCTTGTGTCGACATTCTCATTGGAAATTAAAGTGACCCTAATGCAGTTTCATTCACTTAGAAAATTGATTAACTGTATGGACAGAGCATTGCAAGCAATAATATTCCCACGGCTTAATGAGTTACCATTCATCAGCTGACTGTCAATAACTTCTTGTCTATAAGCTCCCATCCAGCCCAGTTTCCCTGTGCCTGTGAGGGGCTGACAGCCTGCCCTGCTCAGGGCCACGACAGGCTGAAATCTTTCCATCTCCATCTCCTGGAGATCACACTGATCCTTTGGGAGCTTAGACATTTGTTGAGGGGTTGGTGTGGACTTTGTGCCAACAGCTCTTCTCCATATTCAGGCCCACCAGAGAAGACTGTGTGGTTGAGTGCATCCCTTGCTGGAGAAGGAAAAAACCTATTTTTGTGCCAGTTTAGGGTGAAGAGCACACGAGCTGTCACAGGACAGGGTGCCTGCAAGAGGGGCTATGGCTGTATTGGTTTTATTCAGCCTGAAGAAGAGAAGCTCTAGGGTGACCCAACTGCCCCTTCCAGTACCTGAAGGGAGACTGCAAGAAACAAGAAGAGAGTCTATTTACAAGGGCCTGGAGTGACAGGACAAGGGGGAATGGCTTCAAACTGATGAAGGGCAGGGTTAGATTAGATTTTAGGAAAGAATTCTTTGTTGTGAGGGTGGGGAGGCCCTGGCACAGGGTGCCCAGAGAAGCTGTCACTGCCCCTGGATCCCTGGAAGAGTCCAAGGCCAGGTTGGACAGCGCTTGGAGCAGCCTGGGACAGTGGAAAGTGTCCCTGCCATGGCAGGGGGTGGCACTGGGTGATCTTTAGGGCCCCTTCCAACCCAGACCATTCCGTGATCCTGCAATTGTGTGATCATTTCCTAGCAGTACTTCACAGAAAGCCAGCGTGCTCTCATGGCATTTTTGGCCAGAATTTGGTTGCTGCAGGGGTGCACCCATGCAGGTATTTTGCCGAGAAGGTGATTGCTGTGAGCTGATTTGCCCTCCTGAGCATCCCAGAGGCTGAGCTCCAGCTGTGCTCCGTGCTCCTCCAGCAGCCCCTGCCCCAGGAGTGAACAAGCTGGGGGAAAACTGACCCAGCAATTGCTCAATGCCCTGAGGGCAGAGCAGACAGACCTTGAGCAAAGCTAATTCAGTACAAGCAGCCAAGGTAGATGCAACTGCAATTTGAGTTTTTCCATCATTACTTCCAATAAGTGCTCCTACAATTTTAAAACTCCACGAAGTTGACAATACAATGGAACAACTGTTCGTGAACTGCACGGTTTAAATTAATTATGAGCCCCAGTGAAGGAAGTAAGATGAACAAGTGAAAAGAGCTCTGCAGGGCTTTTCAAATTATTGTAAAGTTGGGAAAATTAGGCCCACTGTGTCTATTACTCACTTTATAACAGTCGTAACTCGATTGTTTTGTTTGTCACACTGCTGGATACTCTCATGGATCTTAAAGCCTCGCCAATTGTTTTATTTATTGGTAATTTTGTTGAGTGCCACGGTAAAAATGAAATCATTGGACTTTGTTTATAGTGCCAGTATATGCTTTCCTGAATGGCTGTTTTCAGCAGTCAGTGCAGTTAAATAAACCTGTTGTCCAGATACCACAGGGAAGTTTAAGGCAGGTATTGGTTATTTGCTTCCTGATTATCTTCAGATTTAAGTCAAGTGAATCACAACCAGTTCTAAATTTTGAAGCAGCTTTTCACTACTTTCCACTGTACTTGTATTCAGACAGACTCTTTGTGTGGAGCTTTCTCCTCCTCATCCAAACACACTCAAACTCACTCCTGTTCTTGCCAGAGGCTTTCCAAGAAAAGGGCAAGTGAAGGGTTTGGAAATAAATGTTTGAACTACACTAAACAGCACAATTAAACAATGCTCAGTCAATTCCTCTTTTCATTTCATGTGGTAACATCCAGTTTCAGGTATCATGAAGGGCTCTGATTTTTGGAGATTACCAATATCTCATGCCCAGGTCCCTCTGAATCCACTGAACCACAATGGTGTATTTGAGCACACATCTGACTCCTTTTGTCGCTCATTCCCTGAATATTGAGAAACATCACAACTAAACCAACCCAGGAAATGTGTATTCTGAAGAGAAATGGGTATTCTTTGATCAGCGAGATGCAGGTGTCCAGAATCACAGGCATGCAAAAGGCTCTCAGTACAGAGAAAGACAGGAAACCCTGGAATGATGTGGTTTGGAGGGGCTGCTGTGGCAGACCAGAGATGTGGGACACGTGAGGAAAGCAGGGGGATTATAAGCAGAGAAGCAGCAATGAAGGTTGTGGTAAAATCAAGGACACTGGTGTTTTAGTTAGATAAAAATGACAGAATTAGTTGCTGCTTATGAAAGCCACCATCAGCTTTCTCCTTTTTTGTAATTCATTCAGCTCGCCTTTTATCGAGTAAAAAACTGTTTCTAGTTATGCTGTATGAAATTTATCATTTGAAATGAAAACATTCCAGTAAATCACCTCTTTCCCCCCTCTTCTCTCTTCCCCACAACTCACCAAACATCAAAGCACAACAAAAGGGGGGAAAATGAAGCTAAAAACCAAAAATTTGCTAATCTGTTCATTTGAGTGTTGCCTTAACGTAGCCACTGCGAGGTCCTTGCCATTATCTGCAGCAGGCATGTAATTGTGGAAAATTTTAAAGGCCCCATCTGGCTCCCTAGTACATTTATTCTAATTGTGAGAAAGCAGGGATATTCTTGCCTCTCATTAGGATAAGCTTGCTTGCCTTAGCTTCTTTCTCGTAACAGCATAGGTCAAAGAGGAGACACCTTAATGAGAATCTCAGTAACATAAACAGGAAATGTGGTTCATTTTCTTATCTTCATTTGCAACTCAAAACTTCGTGCCCAAAATGAAAACACTAATTTTCTTTAATTCATTTTTCTGCTTTGTCTTTCTCATGGGTCTTTATCTATTAAGCAGGGCAATTATAGGATGTATTTTCATCGTAAGTATTAATATTTCCATTTATTAATTAATTTACCAGCATAGGAGCAAGGAACTAAAGAACAATATAATTTAAATTCCGTGAGTTTATCTTTGGAAACAGTTGTTTTCACTTCTTCAACCCACAAATTAGATGGAAAGGAAGAATTACATGGAGTCGAAGCTATTTAAAGTGGAGATGATCAAAAAGAAAAGAGCAGGGCACTTCAGCTTTCTGTCAACACGTATTTTATATGCATCACTTTCATAGCGTCATACGAAAGCCAAAGATAACAATTCTCCATATTTTCCCTATGTGCTGGGCAAGAAGAAAGGGTGAAACTCTTCCAAGCTTGTGATTTTCTTCCTTACACACAGAAAAAGCCCAGGCTTGTAGGAGGTGCTCAGTCTGTACAATTGCTAAGCTACGAATTCAGGAGAAATCGATGTCAAATTAAATAATCCCAATTTTATTTTCCTAATGATGCAATTCAACGTGCATTTCTTGGCTGGTGGGACCTGGCACAGGGAACACAGGGAGCCATTGTGTCAGGCTGGAGCTGGAAGCCTTGGCCAAGGCTGGCTGTGTTAGGGAATTGCTCCGAACCGCACACGGTGTGTCTGTCTTCGGGAGCTCGCCTATCTCTGTGAAATGGAGTTTGAATGAAGGGCTGCACTGCTTGGAGTTCATCCATGCACTAATTCCTGGTCCAAGAGGAGCATTGGTTTTAATTCCATGTTGTCACAAGCAGCAGCTTGAGCTGGTGAAGCTCACAAGCTGCTTGCACAATCCTTTCTGTCAGCTCAGGTGTTATTTCCCAGAGGAAGGCTGCTCTCCTTCAAACTAGGAGGACAAAGGAGTTCTTTAAGGAAAACTAACTTTCCTGTGAGGAGATGCCAGGATATGTTGCCTAGTGCACAAAAAAAAAATCTGTTGCAATCAAAAAATGCAACTATTTCCTTATGTTTCATGTTGATCCTGAGATAGAAAACAATTAAAGCAATATCTAGCAAATTGTTACATATTTATTAGTCAGTGTAGAATATCTGTGGGTTTGGTTTTTGGTAGAAAAAGTGATGAAGGTGGGAGAATTTAATCCAGTGGCATCTGGGGAAGGTGAAGTTCCACAGAGAGGATGCACATATGTTTCTCCATTATTCTGCATTTCTGTTTGGGTGGTTGAGAACATTTTAAGCAGAGCACGTTAATTCCGGAGGCTTCTCTGGGAACATCAGGTGTGCTACCGACACCGCTTTTGAAATCAAGCACTCAAGTGAGAGAATGGCAAATGGTCAAAGCCAGGACGGCAGCTGGGAATGCCCCAGCTCCAAAAATCACATCTGGATCCAAAAGTGGGAACAGAAGCTGGTCCTCCCACAAGCAGACACATTTACAGATATATCTATTTTAATTGTAGCATTCAGAGTGCCTGTGCAAGACTGTCTTTTCCTCATTATGTACATTTAGGTGTGTGTGTGCCACATTCCTGTCAGCTTCTCCAGATCAAACCAACTCAGGGTTTTAAACACCTATTTTCTGTGTATCTCATATACATCCTGTGTGCCATGAAATGTCACATCTCTGGTGGCCTGTGATTTCATAAAGAAGGATGCAAAATTTTACATTTTGTGTAAATGAAAAGTATTCATTTTTCTTCCTTTCGTATGAAAATATTGTCTTGGAATGCTTGCATTTGGATATTTAAAATAAGATTCTCCCCAATCAAATTGCAATTTAATTGAGTTGAAATTAAATGCTAGCTACAACCGCTACAGTTTTTTGATATGGTCCTTCAAACCACTGCCCTTTAGCATAAAAGTAGGTTATTATCAGTTTGGGGAATGGGAACATCCCATGAAATCAAATGGCAAAACTGTACCAAAGTCACTTTTTCTCTGGCATTTAATTGAAGAGTTCAGTACACAATCACTCCATGCATTTCCATAAAGCTACTCGAGGGATGATATGTGAAAATAATTTATGTCTGCTTTATGCAAGGTCGTTAGCACTCATACAGAGCACCAATAATGACAATAAACATCTCATATACTTCTCAAGTTTGCATAATACAGTTCTGTTGGTGAAAAAAAAGGATTTAATGGCAAAGACTGTGTCTTTTGAAATAGAATATTTAAGGTTGCTGATGTTCTGATGAATTTTTTTTTCTGGGATATTTAGCTTGTATGTGAAATGCATTAAAGTAGACTTACAGGTGAAATTTCTGTACAATTTTTAAGCAAATTTTAGCTTTAGAAGAAAAGCCAGCTGTAGTAACGAACTGAAACAGCTGCCTGCTGTAAAGAGGGAGTTTTGTTCCATGAGGATGACTTTGGTGTCTGTGCATGTGTGTTCTGCTGCATTCTTTGTGGATGATGAGAGAATGCAGCTGAAACACTGACTTTTATCATGCACACCTTTATCAACAGAGTAAGAACCAGACTCTGCCCAGAAAGGTTACAGTCTAGGTACATAAATGGGATGGAAGCTTAAAATAAAGGCCAAATAATCTCATCCTAAAATGCAATGAAGTAGAACTGATATAGGACTTGGTACAAAATTTGGTCAAGTAGAAATGGTTCATTTATTTTGTTAAATTTCATAATTTCTTAGTTCATCCTGTACACTGTAGGTAACATCTCTTTGTTGATATCCAAGGCTCTGCATCTCCATCCATTTTCAGGCCTTTTCCTCACAAGCACGCACATCCCTCACTACCTGACAGCTGTATCCGCTCACCCGCTCTTCCTCAAGACTCTCCATATTCCCTGATTAAGATAAAATTTTGTGGACAAAAGCAGCAAAGCTGCGTCTCACATGCTGGTTATTGTTGAGGGGATATTTAATAGCTTTTAAATTCATTTAAGAAAATGGGAGTGGTGAGTCACATGTAATTATTCCTAGATAGATCATTAATTACTTGATAAAGTTTCTACATAATGCTGCCTTTTGCTTCTTTTTTTTTTTTTTTTTGCCATAATGATGGTTATTTTTCATTTATCTCTGTTTGCTTGTCAGTTATTTCAGGTCCCTTTCATGCTCTGTGATATGCATGTAAATATTACAGATTGAGATTGATAAAGGTTTTATAACAAAGGCTGTTACATTATTGGATTACAGGAGAGTTTATGAGAAACTCATTTGATTATTGTGTTGGGATGGTATCATTTGCACCAACACAAGTATGGCTGGTTTGATACCTCATCAGTAACTGCATTTTTCATAGGTTATAATCTAGCTTTAGAAATTTGAGTTTGTTTGAGAATGCCAAAGATACCGACACAAAAATTACATTTGAGAAGTGAAATGGCTCTTAAAAAATTCACCTGGTTACACTGGGCTTTTCTTCATTTAGTTACAGTTTTAGATGAAGTCCTCAGAACTTTAAGCATGCATTAGGAGTATATTTGAGCAATATGTTCTGTAAGAACAATCAGTATATAGGCTCTAGCTAATGAATGAGATGGACATCGAGATTGATGCCTTTTCTCTGTTGTTTCTTTGGAGTCCCAACCTTACACGTTCAGAAAGGAGAAACAAGAGAGGCTGAAACTCAAGGAACAGCCATTAATTCTCCCCTGTTCTTAGTTTGTTAATTTTGCTGTTGAACTGATTGGGGTATCCCATGGCAATGGGTCTCTTAATCTACCACCTGCTGTACCCTCCAACATCCCTCCCTATCCAAGCCACAGAATCACAGCAGTACAGAGCAGGCTCAGCACAGAGGTGACACTTGGTGACAACATAATCAGAATATCTGTGCCAACATCCTCCAGGCACCAGACTGACACAAGTGGGTGTGTGGTTTTATAGCAAATAAAAGCAGTGTCAGGTAGTCAGGTGGCACTTTGAGGATGCTTTGCAGCCAGCACACTGTGTTACTCCCAGCACTCTGCCCGGGTGATTTACGTGTCTGACTAGGCAGAGCTCCCCAGCAACACCTACAGAAAATCTCAAACACAATTGTGATAACTTGCTTAGTAGCAGCTGGTGAGCTCGGGGAATGGATTTATCCTCCTCCATAAACACTTGGACATTTATGAGTGAAGGCTGGATTCTTTCTCTGAGACACCGAGTGCTGTTGTGGGATTATTTCAGTTATTATTGTGCTGCCAACTCAAACACATCCTGCTGAAATGTTTTAGATTAGCTTTACTGTTCCCCATTATACTCTTTATTTCTCCGTAAATAAACAAAAACAGAAGAACTACCAGGGGGAGATGTAGAGAGCTGAACTCAAACATCTTTACTCTGTTTGAGTTCTGACTGTTCCCAATATCCCAAAGACCGTGGTCTTCACCCTACGGCAGTTGGTCCTTACAGCCATACCACGAGGGATATGTTGCTGTTTTAGGAACCATTTCAAAGTGTCTTTCTTGCAAGGAGGCAGGAAGGACCATGTCCTGTGAGCTGATAGCACCAAGCCACGCTTGGTGCAGGATTTCCCCCATCTGCTGCCCATTACCCCGAGCTCTCGCAGCGCAGAGCTTGGCGGGATGTACGTCAGTAGCGGCTCCTAAAACTGTCTGCAAAAGCTAAACAAAGCTCAGCAAAGCTCAACATTTGAAAAGATGCCCAGTCATTGTCACCCCTAACCAAGCTCAGCTGGCTGTCCGAGCTTCAGACATCCTGGGACTGAAGGAAAAGTCCGAGCAGACACGGCTTGGTGTTAGAAAACCTTCAGTCAAAGACTAAATAACACACACTATTACAGCCTTTGGGACCGGGCTCACCTTTAATTCTTTAGTCCCAGCTGCAACACCTTTGCAATTTTCATTTAAAAGGAGCTGGCTGCTTCTCACTGGCTGTTTTCAATGCCTGAATTACCGATGCAGTGATATTCAGGGATTTATGACATCTGGTAAATATTTTAGCTAAAATAAAGATTCAGAACTTCAGATACAAACTTCATGTACAAAGTTGGATGGAAAGCACAGGTGTATGACCTACATAGTTTATTAGTACATGAAATATAGGATCAGTCTTAGATAATTAATGTAGAAATACCTGTTTGCATCAACAGTGTTTAAAACCTATAGGCTGCAGACAGCAAGGTGGGAATTAGTTCAGAGCACCAACAGAATCCTAAATTTATATTCAAGCCTGGGGAGTTAATGTAAATACACCTCATTAGCTATCAAAAGTTAAGGCATGTTTTACATTTTCTGATTAAGATATCATTGTGAAAAATAATGAAAACAGACTCTGTCACACCAGGGTTTGAGATGCCAGCCCTGGGACGTGATCTGCCTGGGCCGGGGCACTGGTGACATTAGCCCTACACAAATTACATCTATATCAATCACAGAGATAATCTCTGATGCAATGTTGTGTGGTCATAAACTTAACTGGAAGCATCTGAATCTCGAGACTCTTTGATACTTTCTTTAGGTTCCCATGGGACACGTGTGCTCCCCCGAGCCTGATGTGAAGGCGTTTGAAGTCTACAGAAATCCTTCTGTTGACTTCAGACAGTTTGGGACTTGGCTTTTAAAGCTGTGGGTGTAGAAATGTGCTTCATCCCTCTGGATCAGTGTCATCAGCTTTCCTTGCCTTTTAAGGACAAGCTCTGTATTTAGAGAAACACTGTGGGATATGAGAGCCAGAAACAAAACAAACTTCCTCCCCCATTACTTCAATATGACTTGTAAGCCTGTTGATTTGCAGCAATAGGCTAATACTTTATTTTTTAGCATCTTGGCTGTGTTTTAAGGACACTGATTGCTGTAGGATTTTAATGAGATTCCCCAGATCCTGATCCAGGCCCACCCAGCCCCTTCCCATGGGACAGTGATGCTCACTCAGCTGGAACGAATTTCAGCAGCCACTGACCTGGGAGAAATCGAACCAGTAGCCTTGAGATAAAACACCTTTCCCAGTTCCCAGCCCAAAATCAATCCATGGTTTAATATTGCTACCATTAACATGTGTGACTTCACTGCTGATTATCAGAACTGGCTGGTGAGAGGGGCAGAACTTCCCAAAATCCTGTTTGTGGAAGTTTAATAAATAACAGCCCTGTTGTGCACTAAACACACGTGGAAAACACGTTCCTCTGCCTCAGAAATGTGCTTTATGTATTTCATGTTAATGACTTAGATACACTTGGGAGCAATTCACACCAAATTTCACTTTAACTTTTCAAAATATGCTGTATTTTATGTAAATATTCTTTGGAAATATTCTAGTGTCCAAACGTTTCCCTGGAATAGTGTATCTGTCAGATTATGGAAGGAGCTAGTCTGGTATAATTCAGTACACACAAAAGTTAATGTAAATATTGAATTTCAATGAGGCAAATATTTCACTTTGAGATCTGCTGAGATCTGTATTAGCATCCAAGTGTTAGGACATAAGCAAGTATTTTAGATGAGTGATCCACAGACCAAATGTATCTATGTAATTGCTAGCCTGGGTAATTTTGTTTAAATGCTGTGATTTCTCTTAGCAGTAAGTGAAGCTTCCAAAATGGCTACAGTGGTTTGCCCAGTTTGGATGTTTGTGGGAAGATCAGGCTTTGACAAAGATGGTAGGAAAATTAGGTGAAAGAATTTTACAGGATTTTCAAATAATTTGAAATATTAACTTATGTAAAACACTGAATGTTTTGATCCTAAATGAGGAAAAGGAGAGGCCCTTCTGGATGCCTGAAGGAACAGAGGAAACTAAAAACTTCCTGAATTTCAGGCAAAGGATGAGAGCATGGAGCCCATGAGAGAAGCTGGGGTTTGGGCTGGCTGTAAAGGAAGTGTTTCTTTTATTTGAGGAGGATGGAGGGGTGACCTGTTGTTCAGCTCTAGCCCTCAGGCTGCTGGCTCTGCCACTAAATTAGACCTTTTAAAATAAATGAGTTCAATGTTAGATTGCAGCTGGGGCATTCTCATTGGGCTTTTTACATCTTTCAGTCTTGAAGCGCCTCCAAAGTTCAGAATTTACAACCTACTAATAATGCCACAATATATGTATTTTTATTAGACTTCCTATTGAACACTAGTCTAATACCTTTGCTGTCTTTATTTATGAGGAGATTGTTTCCAGCTACTGTTAATGTATTTTACACAGCCCATGATGTAATTGTTAAGCGGTTGTAATGAAGATTGAAGGTTTAATAATGCCAAGTGTTACAAATTTCTATTTAATCATTCCTAAATCGATTAGTTACTTTCACCCAAATGCCGTGCCATCAAAACAGAGAGAACTAAAGATCTGAACTGCTGTGGCCAGGCTTTGATAAATGGTATTTTGGTGCAGTGGTAATTGAGTTATTGAATTTACTCATCTTCCAAATGATGTTTGCATTGTCTCAGCATATGTGTTTAGGGCCAGGGGAAGGTCATTAGGAGCTTCAGACCGGGGGCATGTTTGGGTTAAAGTGATTTTGAACAGCCAGAGTTGAGGTTAGTCAATTAAAGGAAATAGCACAGAGAAATGCTACAGAAGGCCACGTTATAGGCTGGTCACTGGGGAGGTCCCAAAGGCCTGGTTAAAGCAGTCTAAAGATTCTGTAAGTAAATGTCTACCCCCTGCCCCAGGCTCTTTAGGCACAGACAAATTGCTGTGTGCGACGCCCTTCACTTAAAACACGCTTCACCTGTAAACAAATGTCACCCTTTGAGAGGCCAAGCCTACAAAGGCCAAAGGAAAACGTTAAATGATAACAGCTTTTATGTGTTAAAACACAGCCTTCAATGACCCTCAAGGGCACAGGGAATGTGCCCAGGCTGCCCATCTGGGTGGTGTTTGTGGCCCCAGCCTGGGCTGGTTTGGTTCATCCCCAGCACCAGTGACGTCCCCACTGAGCCCTGCCCGAAGATCAGCTCCACGTTCAGGGCAGGGTTACTTTGATATGATTAAGCTGTTTCAGAGACACAGTTCAGTAGATAACGTATTTCTGTCTCCGTCCTGGACAGAGCTTGCCATGGCTTTGCCCTCCAAGGAGCTCAGCATTTCTGTGTGAGACTATGAGCTGCTGACCGTGTGTGTGTGTGATCGGCTTCCCCTGCCCTGGCTGGAAAGATTTCCCTCCTAATTTGCCAGCACCTCTCCTGAGTGCCCAGCTACTGGTTCCAGCAGAGTCCAAATACCGATCCATCACTGCTGTCTGCATTTCAAATGAAAACCAAAGGACTTCTGTCATTTTTCAGCCCTTTCTGACTAATTAAATTGTTAGAACCAAAGAAGAGGAAGAAGCAGGAGAAGAAGCCTGTCATGTTTCTGTGTTCTTACAGTAATTCCAAAGATTTTCAGAGTACCTGATATTCTCTTTGAACAGAGTCACAGAGAGGAGCACTCTTGACATGAAAAATGAGCCCACTGTATTTTTAATACTTGGCTAATTGTGTATAGAGACCATTCTTTAGTTTCAAAGCACTGGAAGGAGGCTCCTGTTCTATCATATTTCTGTTGAGCAATTCTATAAAGGCCTGTCGTTTTATAAACACACTGGTTTATATTTGATTTCTGTCCTCTAAACACTATTTAAATCACAAGTAATAATTTCTAATCTTGTAAAATGCCCAAAGCTTAAATCAATAACCATTTGATGAATACATAACCCGAGGACACTCTGTTCGGCTGATAAATGATAATTGTGGGAGTGCCTGGCAGCTTTTGTGGTTAAACCTTTGCTTTTATACAATTAAATGGCCGATTCCTTCAAACACTTGACACACTCTTAATGATAATTGCACATGGAGCTTATTGGGGACAAGTGAGACAAGGACCTTTCTCTTGGTGCATGTAAAGGATCAGCTGGAAAGCCAGGGTGGTCTGGCTCTCCTGGGCAACTTTTAGGGTCCCTGCTCGTGTTGTGTCTGAAGTGTCCCCTGTGCTGGCCTGCCCTGGGCTCTGCCAAGGGTCCTGTCCCTCAGCCCGCTCAGTTGTGGTGCTGCCACAGCTCCTGCCTGGGCTGGAGCTTGTCCAGCTGCTCCAAGGCCAGGCCAACGTCCCCTGGCACAGCAGCAGCCCTGTGTCGGGGACACATCAAACAGGCCAGGACACCTCTGAACCCAGTGGGACAGTGATGGCAGCGGAATCCTCTGCAGTCATTCATTGTCAGTTTATATCATTTTGTGAGGTCTGAGCCCAGGAAAAGGACTGTAAGATGACTGCAATAATATGCAGACCACAGGGTTGCCTTCTGGAGGCATGATGTCTTACCTGGGAATGTATCTGTCATGTTAATACAAAAAAACATTCCCATCCCTCCCTGCATTGTTCCTCATCTCCAGCAAAACCACTCTGAAGCTGAGGCAGTTCCTTCCTCCCCACTTCTAAAACTGCCACTCCAATAAACCCAACTCGGTCTGCAGGTTGCCCAGGTGTGGAAGGAGAAGTTCCATTTGTACAGAATGATGTTCTGCCCTCTAGTTTGTAGCTGCTCAGTCACTTCCAGCCTCTGCAGTTGCTCTGCCATATGCCAAATTTGTAAAATCTTGTTCCCATTTTTTCCCTCCCTCCCTTCACCGGAGAGCAGCTCTTGGGGAGGGACACGGAGCTGACAATTACAGCACTTCCCACTGTGAAGGACCTGTAGGACATCCCTGGCCATCAGGCTTTACAGAGAGACTTAAGAAGGTTCTTTAGCCTTTCTTCCCTGTGTTGATGAAGTTACAAAGTGAGGCACGAGCAGTTTGACTGTAAGATTAGAAACCAGCCAGGAAAATGGTTTCATGTACTGCCATTCCTGTATGTTGACTCCTGTATCACTCAGAAGCGAGGGGGGGGGGAACGGTGGGAGAAAATGAAACACTAATTATTTTTTTTCTTTAATGATCGCTGGCAAAATAAACAGAGCATTTAGAAATTCTGGCATGGATGAGATTGGGAGCATTTATTTTCTGTATTATTCTAGCCACGGTGTCACCCAGGACCGCATCTCACATGACAAGGAGCAATTAAAGGAAAATGTGTCCAGGCTATGCCCCTGCCAAACTGAATCATGACCCTTCTTTTGGCAGCCTCATGCATGAATCCCTCCCCTTGGGGAGCACCAGGCAGGAGCTGATTTGCCAACTGCCATGAGCCATACATTTTTTTGTGCATGGATGTCATGTCAGTGACATTACGCACCGGTTGAAAACAGAGTTTATACATCAGCATAAAGGGCTTTTTTTAACGGTGCTCAGATACTCAGAGATGAACAGCAGCACCCAAGGAGAGAGCCAGTGTCCCTTCACAGGGTGTTTGCTTTGTTCCAAGTCAAAATTCACAGCCATTTGATTTTAAAAGACACTGTACAATATATACAGATAAAAGTGTATTAAATTACCTAGTTTGAATATAAGCAGCTGTGGATATGGTAGCTGAGAGCACCTGGGGAGTTGTATACCACAGACATAGGATTTTCTGTACAATTTATTCAATTAAAGTGTGAAAAGTGTCTAAAAGAGTTATTTGAAGGGCTTTTGTTCTCCTGCACAATCTCTGCCTCCCACTCCTTTCTTTTGTACTGGTCCCAGAACACAGCTCAGGAAGGGAATAATGAAGGGAGGAGTATCTGGGAAGGACACAGCTCCACAGCAGAGCAAGCTTAGCAACATCACTCCCACTATGTCTGGTTCATAGAGGAGATTTGAGAAACTGTCCTGTATATTTAACATAAACCTTCTCATTAGAATTCAATGTGCTTTTGTATTGCCTCCATAGCAAACATGTTTTTTATTTCAAACAAAGTCATCTCACCAGCTAAAGGGACGGTGCGATGACTTACAGACCAAAGCACAATAAACAGAGTGAGAAACCTCATACAGAATAATATCAAATCTAGGTAAGTGTGTATTTAATTCATCTGGATGTCGCTACAACTCTGCTTCTTCCAACAGCCTGACCAGCTTGGCAGTAGCATTCATACAATGGCAGAAGTGGGATTTTGCTGCCTCAACACATCCCAGTTTAGTGCATTTTAGGCACTGTGGAATGTCAGGACTGGCCTCCAGATCCTGCCTCAGAGGCTGCAGGTCCTCCTGAGCCCTGCATCCCACCTGCAGGGTGCCAGGATGTCTGAAGGCATCCTCGAGGGCTCTGGGGGTCTGTATCTACATTTCCCTTCCTGATACTATGCTGAGAGAAACGCAGTATTTCTTGACAGCAAAAAGCAGCTTCGTTAATCCAAGTTTGCCAACACAAATCACCCAGAACTCTCCTCATATTAAGACTGCTGAAAAAGGGAAAGATCAAAACCTCTGGCAGAGCTGCTCCAGAAGCATCAGAAAGCCCTGAAGCTTTCTCTTTTTGCTCCTAGGAGATGAATCAGATTTTGGGGATCCCACCCTCAATCCTTCATTTCTTCTATGTCTGTTACATCGCTGAAGTTCAGATTGTGAACCTGGTCCTTATTTAAAGACCATCTCAGATCCCTGTCCTGTTCTGCCTTTAGAGAGCAGCACCTTCTGAACCCAGCCCTGTTGTAGTGTCCTCATAGGTGTGCTGCTCCTGTCCTTGCTGCAGATTAATTGTGGCACTGAATTACAGAAAATACATATGCAATATACATTGCATATTGGCATATACAATATGCCAATAAATACAAATTCAGGTTATAAAAAATGCTATTGTAAAGTGCTTCACACAAGAGAGGAATCCTACTATACTTTCAAATTTATAGTTGGTCATTACAGTCATTAAATAAGTCTTATGAAATTCCCTTCACCTAATCCACCCATTTTTAAATGAAATATAGTTGGTATTAATGAGTAAGAAAGATTAATTGTCTTATTAATTCTTATTAATTAAATTATTAGCTCATTAATTAACAGGGATCATCCTGTGAACATGAAAACTCCTACTGGTGATTAACTGCAAAGTTCACCGTAAAAAATTCCAAGCCCAAGTACTTCAGTACTCAAAAGTTGCATTAGTATTTGGAAAAATTTGTAATTTTTTCCAGAGTAACCTTAAAACAGTGTGTGAGACTGTGTCTGTGTGCAGTTACAGCATGAGGTGAATTTTACCAGAATCCTAATACCCAAAGTGAAAGTTCAGAGCAGCCACAACTGATAAATACCAGAAGGTAAAACATCAGCCAGGTATTACAGTCATGAAACTCAGCCTCCTTATAATTGCCAGAAAACCGACAAAGTGGAAAAAATTCCAGACTTTCAGAGATGACTGCTTTTCCAGAATTGTACTTTTCATTTCCAGCAGGGCTTGGTGCTCTCTGTCGTGGCACAGCTGGAGGCAGAAGGGATTGGTTTGTGCTCCCTGCAGGCTCCCAGCGCTTCCAGGAGGCAGGAACGCCTGCACTGTGCGCTCCTTCCTCCAGAAAAGGTTCCCCTGCTCCCCTTTTTCCTTTGCTGATGTGTATTTTCCACATCTCAGCACACAGGCTGAGAACTTCTTGAGAAGTTCCACCCAGCACCATCCTGCGTGGAGCCTGGGCAGGGCACCCGCAAGGTGTTGAAAACCTCAACTTTCAAGAAATAATGCTGCATATAAATCTAAACTTTGCATTCTGGATCATTAAGAAACAACAGTCACAATGAGACTTATTGATTACTAGCCACTAATGACTGGAAAAATCATTTAAGAGCCAGCATGAAATGCAAACTGTTTCAAAATTAGAAGGAATTAGCAAAAATTGTCTATGCATTCAAAGCAGTTACCACTTAAACATTTGTGTATCCATTAGCCACAGTGTCTTCAGATAGAGAGCTCTTCTTTCACTTAGTTAACAAGACATGAATATAGAGAGCCTTAGAACTTCCCAAGGCTACGAGCAGCTCTGGAAGTGCTCAGGTGCTCAGCAGAGCTGGGCAGGGCGGTGGGTTGGTTATTTCAGAGCTGGGACATGTGACAGAAAAGTAGAAATGTAAAAATGTTTCTTCTTTTCAGCAGAAGTTTGTTGCTGCAGATCAGGGCTTTTCAGGATAAACTCACTCAAAGTTGAACAGCTTTTCAGGATAAACTCACTCAAAGTTGAACAGCTTTTCAGAGCCAATACGTAATTCAGAGACATTTAGTACAAACAGTTGTCCAATTTATCATTTCTCGGAGTGCCAGCATTTTTAGCAAAATTAACAAATAGGCACCTCATGGCAAGCAGGGTGAAATTACTCTTGTCTTTGTAATTAGACTTCAGACAATATTATATTATGTAGTTAAGGGAAAGGAACTTTGCCTCAAATTTCAAAGTGGTGAATCCCAGTTTAATTCTGCTAATGGCACTTAACACAGATGGCTAAAAAGAGTAATTATCTTCTTTATCTTTCTGCCACCTGCCACAAATGAACTGTTTTCTTTAATTGCTCAGAATTACTCTTAATCACACAAAACAGATACTTAAACCCCAGTCACATATTGCAACTCAAGAGCAACACTTTAACCCTAAACATGCGACTTAAGAAATTACCCCTTGACCAAGAGCACAATGCCAGGGTGTGCCGTGACAGTTGGAAAAATTAAAAAGATTAATCTTTTCTCTTCCAGGTCAGAGCAAAGTTTCCAGGCTAATCATACAAGTCCTGTAGGCTGATCCAAGTAATTACCAGAGCAACCAAAGGCTATCTCCACAGCAGGAAAATAATTCACATCATTTCTTCCTGTTAATTCACATTCTCCAACAAATGGTCAGTTTTAAAAGCCACACAATCAGACTGATCTGAAAAATGACTTATTGGAGAACTGAAAGGTGTGACATTAACTATACCTGACTGATGAGTCAAAGCTTTTTAGATTCCTGGAGATAAGTTAACAGATAAAACAATCCCATTTCCATTGGGGCATCATTTTAAATTCAATTCATGTTAGGCATTTAAAAATTCTAAACATGACACCTTTTGGAAATTTCTGGCTGCATTATATTTTATAACAGCAATTCTTGCCTCCCACCACTCAGAAGCCATGTGTTTGCTGGAAGAACAGTAATTCTTCCCTTCTTTACTACTGTTCCTGATGTCTGAACTAAACCCCACATACTCAGATTGCATGGAATAACTCAGAAGCCATCCCAGGAATTCTGCCTCCTCATCACCCCACTGAATTGAAAAGGCACTGGTGCAAATCCTGAATTTTAGCTAGGTCTCTGTGCTTAAGAGAAGGGGGAAAGCACCAAACTGGTTCTTTTAATTCCATGAATGATGAAGTCTGGAATTCTCCGTCACCATTTCCCCCAAATTTGTTAGAGGAAGTTCACAATAGAATTTATACACAAGGTGGTGTGAGGAAAATTAGGGTGGACACCGCTTAATGAGAACGCTTTGAGTGAAAACCAACACCAAGCAGACAATTTCACCTCTCAATATAAAACAGGCTGCAGCAGATTTGATCTGTATTACACCTTTTCAAGAACACACAGTGGTTTTGAAAAATTATTCCATTCTTTTGAAATGAGATGAATTCAAGAATACTGCAGTTTAGCATCTTTTTGGTGTTACACTTTGTATTTTTTAATTTGTGAGTGGCAGAGAGAAAGGAAATAATTTAGAAGCACAGACCTGGAAAACAGCTTTAAGAAGCTTGTATGTGTTCACCAATGTCAGGATAAACTGAGCCCTAAACCATGAAATGAGCAATGACTGAGAAACTCCCCAGAAAAAGATTCCTGAACTTGATCTTGAAGGAAATTAATTATCTATGACACTCATACTGTACACCAGGGCTTTTCACTGTGCTCCAACTTGGTGAGAGTTTCTATTTCATAAATTCCTTTTACCAGCCTGATTAACACTTCTGAGAGAGTCTCAGCTGTACAAAAGGTCCATGAGTAGGTGTGAGAAAGAAAAGGTCTGACGGCACCATTGCCCCTGTGTATTTCTAACACTGCAGGGAAGGCTGGGTTAGTAATAGTATTTACCTTTGTTACTTGGTAAATAGCGAACTATTATTGGGCAATTACAGTAAAGGTCAAGATCCACTTTTTTCTCCCCCTTAAGAAATATGCTTATTCTGTGCTTAGCTCCAGTTAAAAAATGCTTTTGGTAAAATAATATAGTGCAGCATCATTTGAATGTATCAGACCTTCTGACACTGACTTAATTTAAGGGTGGAAGATAAGAATTTTCAGTGGTGCCTGCTCAAGGTGTCCTTATTGCCACCCTGCTCCAGCTTCCATCTGGGTTTGTGACACTAATAACAATAATAATAATGACTCATAAAATGTAGCTGTTTTCATATAAACATTGTCCAAGTGACAATAGACTTTTATAATCAGCTCTGTTGGCGGCCAGTGAATGCACTGCTGGTGTGTTGGTGCTGGGAGGGCACAGGGCTGCAGGAAATGAAAACAACTTCAGAAGGAGGAAAGATTAAATACAATCAATCCATCACAGCACGATAAGTAACGGGCTCACAGAGTTTTAATGGACTAAAGAGTGTAATGTGTTTGGTTTGGGAACCGCAGAGTTTAATCAAGTATTTTTACATTTTTAAACAGGAAATGGCCTTTTCTGCAAAGGATATACACATTTGCAGTGCATAAATCAGTTCCTGAGTCCCAGGGTTCTGATCTCATGGTCTTTACCATGCAATTAACTTTAACTCTTTCTTTGGGCATGGGCCTGCTCATTCTGGCGGTGTAACGTGACGTGATGAGTTGTCGCTGTTATTTTTCCGTGTATCCCAGCCTGGCTGCTGGAAATGGGATCAGGCAGGCTCCCAGAGAGGGCTGAGCCCAGTGTGGGGTTTCTTTAGCCCTGTACAAATGTCAGGTTTATTTAATGCTGTGCTGGGTCCGGGCAGGACAGCAGGTAGCTATGACAGCTGGCTTTTAAATTATGCAGAAAAACAAGCTGAGGACAAATACAGCCCAGCAGCGGCTTGTTAAAGGAATCTCCTGGATACAGCAGTGGTTATTCCTTCAGAAAACCTGTGGCATCATTTTGCAATAAAATCAGGTAAAATTGAGGGTGCATGTACTCTCTGACATGCTTGCTAGATACCATGATATAAATAGCTATTGCCAACACAAAATATGCACAGACGCTCACACAAATATCTCTCATCTGAGATTACTGATAAGTTATCCTTTGTCAAAATGAGATGGAAAATTGACTAAACATGTACAGTTAATATATCCCCTCATAACGTACTTTTGAGAAATCTAGTTCATGCATTATACATTAATTTAGCCAACTGCACATGCACAGGATATTATGGTGATGAAGGTGACCACCTTGTCAAAATGTAGGGGACACATTAAAACACTATTGAATGACGCCAGGACTTGGAGCCTGCAGCAGAGCTCAACCACATTTTCTGGAAGCTAAAAAGGGTGCTGGGAATCCCATTCTCCCCAAAAAATCAGATGCCTCTGAATGTAATCGGTGTAGAGATCCCCCAGTTTACAAGCAGAGGATCCCCACAGACCATTGGCTTTGCTACCTCCTGCACAAGAAATATTTTCAGTATTAAAGCTTGAATTGAGGAAAGTCTCATTTTCCTAAGCTGGTTTTCCCCCACTTTCTAATTAAAAACTAAATGCTACAGTGAGGAAGAAAATCGAAGTGCAGAGAAAGAAAATGTTTGAAACAATTTCAAACAAACACTGAAACTAAATGGAAAATGTTTGGAATAAATGTTCCTGGGTAAGCTATGGGAAAGGTTTTCTGAAGCATTGTTTAAGGAAGACACGCTAGATACAGGGAAGTGCTCATGTCTGATACTGAATGGAAAAATACTTGAAAATACTAAAAAAATAAGAAGTCTTCCTCTGCTTTCAAGTAGATTTTAGGGAGAGCGTGTTCTACTCCAACCCTCTCAGTTGAAGGATTGCAGTAAAACCTCACATGAACAAGACACTGCTCTGCTAAACTGCTTGGCAGAAATGCAAAATAAACCAAAAACTACTGGAGAAAAACAGTCGAGCTCAGAATGCATTGCTGTGACTTCAGGTTCCTGTTCCCTAATGATGTACCAATATAAATAGATCTCTTCATGTAGGCAGCTTTCACAAGAAAAATTATGAACTGCTTAAATTAATATAAAATTATATTAATAAAATGATAGCAGGGAAATAGATATAGATTCATATTCCCCTAAAATCTTGAGAATTTTACTTTTTAAAAACAATTTAAAATGCGTTATGAAACTGCATCCATGGGTGAAAGCGTTTGACCTAATAAAACTGTTATTTTAGATTGTAACCTCCTTTTCTATCTTTTCTTTCTTTCATTTGGCATTTGTTTTCTGCTCATGTGCTTCCTCAGTCCTGTCTTCTGTGGTATCATGCCACCATGACCAAAGTGACAGACTTTTGTCTCTGCTGGATTAATCAGTGTGTTCTTTGATCCATAACATATGTTCCTCGTAGACATTTAGCGGCAGCATATTCAAGATTTGTGGTCTGGCAGTTCGGTGCCTGATGTTAACCCGGCTGATAGACACTTTGGAGTATTTCATTTTATTTTTTTCTTTAATGGAGCCTCCCTTTCATCCATAATAGAGCTTAAACAACAGAGTGAAATATGTGATGCTAAATATTTGGGTTGATAGCTTCGCTTGGAGATAAATTTTTTGGGGGGTGAGAAAGCACTGAGCGGCTCCCAGACAAATCCCAGCTCTCCACAGACACAGTGTGGATGTTTTGACATAGATTTTACCCCAGGGTTTGCATGTTCATGGCCAGGGAAGAGCACAGGAGCTCCCTGGCAGCAGTTCTGGGTGTGCCCAGGGCTGCGCTGCCCTGCCACCGCTCCAGGGTCACGGCCAGGCTCCACAGCCGATGGAAAACCAGGGAAAGTTGTTTCACCTACCAAAAACTGGGCTGCTGTGGCCCAGCTTGAGAGGACTTGGTGGGGAAAACCCAACTTGAGAGGACTTGGTGGGGAGACCCCAACTTGAGAGGATCTGGTGGGGATAACCCAGCTTGAGAGGACTTGGTGGGGAGACCCCAACTTGAGAGGATCTGGTGGGGAGACCCCAGCTTGAGAGGACTTGGTGGGTAGAACCCAACTTGAGTNGACCCCAACTTGAGAGGACTTGGTGGGGATAACCCAACTTGAGAGGACTTGGTGGGGAGAACCCAACTTGAGAGGACTTGGTGGGGAGAAGCCAAAGTCTGTCTGGTGGGAGGCAGGAGGGCAGTGCCAGCCCCCAGCAGCAGGAGGACGATTCTCAGGGAATGCTGCTCCTCATCCAGCAGATCCCCGGGAACAGGGACCTGCACAGGCTGGGAAAGTGGGTGGCTGATTTGGGAAATACGGCCTTTATTTCCTCTGAGTGCTGTGCCAAACTGCACAAAGTTCTATCAGAGGAAACCGCCAAGGGCAGGGCAAAGAACAGAAGAAATAGGGGGTAAACCAAGATATTTTTCTTTTAGTATATCAATTAAATAAAGAATATCATTTAATGAGATTCCAACAATTTAATTATTTTTCATTGAGAGGTCTAGCATGTGATTTATGGCTCAGCTACTCCTTTACTGATCATGCTGCTATAAAGGGCCATATAATACATTGCTTTCTACTGTGCCACGCACAGCTAGAAATGGCGAGTATAAAACGGGATTAACTGCCCTCAGAATAGTCTGGGCTTGAAATTACTTGTACAAGGCTGATGTCAAAACTCCTTTTGACTTCAGAAGATGCTGAATTACCTCCTCATCCCCATCTCCTACTGCACACAGGCACATCCCTGTCTATGACAGACTGGGCCCCAAAATAGTCTGTGTAATTCAGAGAAGAGAGGATTTTTATTACTTTTTTTTAAAGCGTTGTCCTGCCATGAAGAATTAAACAGAAAATGAATGGAGAAACCAAATGTCAGCTGCTCCCTTAGACTTCAAGGTTCAGGAAACTGCTTAGTGGGAGTAGGAAGAGACTGGCAGGCTGAAATGTAAGAGAATAATTGCATTATAAGAAGATTATGGAAGATTATTTTTCTTGCGGGCCCCAGATTTCTGTAAAAACAATCCTGGATTGCATCCTACATGGCAAAATGAATTCCCCTATTCCTCCAAACAACCGGGGGTTATTAACTGCATATTCCTTTGGTGTGGGCAAAATTAAAAACGGGCTTCTATTGCAAAACATTCCATGCATCTTTCTTTGCTTCGACAACGTGGAGCTTAATGTGATTAACAATGTGGCAGCTCGTAGCAAGGAGAAAAACAATTGTTGGTTTTTTTTTCAATATACAACCGTCCTAATAATCCAGAAATCAATATGCACCCTGGGAGAGTTCCCCCAGCAGAGGGCTGGGGAGCAGGGTGGCCTGCCTTCATTTCCCTATCAATGTGAGGCTCCTGCAGCCCTGGGTAGCCTGGCTTTTTTTTTTAATGTTTAACTATAACCACTGGGACTGGAATCAGAGCTTCTCGTGGCCCAGTATGAATATTAATAAGACACTGGGCCATGGAGTTCCTGGCTGATTTTGACAGTTTAAAGGATCAGTTAGTTAATTAGAAGATGACATGGCACATCGCATCCCTTGGCTCCGTCCTGCCTTCTGTCTCCTCTTTTCATTTTCTTTTTTGACACGTTAGATTACATCATTACGTATAGTTTCACTTGTTAGCCACCCCATGAAATGAGACTATTTTGAGCTGTAATTATTGTGATTTCTCTCCTCCGCTAAGAACATGAAACTCAAAGAAAGCATAGAGCAACTTGAATTTCAAAGACTTAGGAATACATGCCTGGCAGTTTATAACCTTCTAACTACAGCCAAGAAACAGAAAAAAAAAAAAAAGTAGCGCAGAAAATTGTGTTGATCATTATACTGGCAACCAATGTAGTGTTTTAAGCAGACATTCCCATTGCCTGGGCTTTAGTTGTGATTTAATTAATGCTTCTGTAGGTACATTTCTCGGAAATCCAGAGTCTCTTGCCCCCAGCCATGAAGTGATTGTGCCTCTAGACACGTATGTGCAATCCAGTACATTCACATCCTAAACAGGTCTGAGTTTTCTCTCATCACCGTGGTCAGAACAGACAAAAATCATCTGAGCAGAAAGCACAGCAGTCTGCAGAACCCTCTCATTTGGGGGAACAACAGAGCAAAGATAGGCAGGGGATAAGAAATGCCATTGAAATCTTATTTCTTATCTACACCTGGTACCTCAAAACAGTCAACCACAACCCAAACCAAAAATATTTAAAATAAATACAGTCACACCATATATCATACAAACTTTCAAGTTCTGCATCCCAGGTTCATGCTGCAGTCAGCCATCAGGATGAAAATTCTGGACGTCATACAACTTTGAAAGAACCACAACCACTTATTTTGTCTATTACTAGCAAATCTCACTAATTAATATTTGTATTCTAACTTCCATTCTGTCTGTAAAATCCTTATCGAGGACATTGGTCTATTTCTGCAGAGAAATGCAGAGAAACATCAGGCTGCAGGAGCAGGAATGCAGTTTCTAGATTGGGGAAAACCAGCAGCTCTGAGGCTTCACTGGAAATGACAAGATTAGGGGGTGAATGTGTCTTCTGATAGGAAAGATCATTTCTGGGTTATGATTCCCTGTGTACTTTGCCATTTCTTTAATCAAATATTTATATTTGCATATTCATTTCCATACTGCCTGATCAATACTGCTTATCAGAATGTGTGTTTTGAGGGAAGAAATGGCCAAGAGAGTACAGCTGAGGGATAACTCGATGCAGCTGGCCAATACAAGAGCCTTTGTGGGTAATTTATTTCTTTCATTAAGGTACACATGTCACCTCCCATTGATTCCCAGGGCTTCCCAGAAATACAGCGTTAATAGCAGGTGGAAATCACTTCCATTGCCACTGAAGGTAAAGACAGGTGATATGCCCTGGAGAAGGAACCAAGCTGGGAGTTATGTGCCCTCCAACAGCCGTTAATGCTCAGACTTGATGATCTCAGAGGTCTTTTCCAGCCTAAATGCTTCTATGACTTTCCTGGTTGAATGAGAATTCCTTGCTCAAGATGAACCAAGTTGGGCAAGAAAAGTGTCCTTGTGTCAGAGAAGGCATTAGTGCCTTAGAATGTCTTTCATCCAATCAATGGGTTTGCAATAGGATTGATTTTCTAATGAAACAAGAGATGAAGGAGCAGTGCTGCAATTCCATTGGCTGGTGAGATGATATTGCAAAGAGGATAAATGGGAAGCAAATGTGATGCTGTATTGTTGGTGTGTTCCATGAGCTAAACAATAGGAATCTGCACTGGGCAGGACCTGAGCCACCTTCTGTATCCTCCCAGAGTTTCAGGATTGGTGGTGCTGGGGGAACACAGGTGAATTCCCAGCCTGGCTCTGGGATTGCAGCCAGCCAGAGTCCCCATTTCCCTCTGCTCCCCTTCTCTCACCCCACACACCTGATCTGTTTTTACTGTACGGATGCTGCAGCACAGACTCTGCTGCTGCTGCACGTCCCCAGCACAGTCACTGCTGTCCCCTCTGAGAGCCCACAGTGGAATTAATCACACAGACCAGCTCTGGAGCTAATGCCAATCTCCTTCAGTGAAAACACATCTTTCCCAACTTCAAAGACAGAAATGAACACTTACATTTCCTTTGTTCCTAAAAGACTCGAATCCCGTTTCATTGAAGGTCTGCTCGTCTCCTGGGTCTTCCCTGCATGGAAGCTCTAGCTGAGAATTAGCAATCAAACCCCTCATTGTCCACCTGAACCTAGAAGTGAAAACAAAGGCAAACATATAAGCAAGTCCTTTCATTCTGACTGCCATTTACTTTACCATTAATACGTAATATTCCCACATACTCTTTTCATCGGCTGGTTAATATAAAACCTAATGAACCAGAGATGGCATTCCTGTTTTGCTCTGTTTCATATTAAGTGTGGAGCAGTAAAAACTGAGAAATGAAAGATAATATCTTTTCAAATAGAAATGGCTTAAAATTCTTATATGAATACAGTAGCTAAAACACAAAAGTGAAGACTGTGATCCTTAGCAGGCCTTGGCAGTTTCTGGCCATAGGTTATTGAGCATTATTCAGCTGACCCTAAGGGGAGTTCATCTGGAGACATTAAGGTCAGAGAGTAGAAGCATTTGGACACAGTCAAATGGATTTTACACCTTTGTATCTCTCTGACATTACTGTTTTGCTTCAGCAAACTGCCTAATATCAGATATATCCTACTGGGTACCTTTCTAAATCACTTCAATTTTCTTTGTCCCTGGGCTACAGTTATATGATCAGGAGCCAAAGCTATCACAGGCTATGATATACTATTTTACTTGCTCGTTTGTATTAGAATGAACTTTATTAGCTTTTGGGGCATGTGTCTATCGGTTTTAAAGATTAAATACTATGTCAATAGTTTTTATGCAGCATTCACGTCCACCGAATCATTTTGTGTGCTCTGAAATTATTAAAAGTGTGTTATCACTTTTACAGAAAACGTTCTTCTTTTGAAATAACCATCACTCAGAGCAGCCCGTGCTTACCAATACTGTCTCTCTAAAGTGATATTTCACAGCACAATCAAAATGGGGATTCATGCTCTCTAAGTAATTTCAGATTTGAGAGCATGTGAACCTTATAAACACAAGTGTATATCTAACATTTGACTCCACACTCCTGTACTTTCATTATCCACCTTCTTCCTTTAAATCTTCCTAATTTGCTATTGTATATTCTTGTAACTGCTAATGATAACCGCAGCATTTTTACCATGTAAAAACTGACAATTTGTGGAAGCTTAAATTTGTCATTCTTATTAAATGGAAGCTGTCCAGTTAAATAACCCATAAAAATTTACAGAGATTAGTTTGGCTGTTGCAGTATCAAAACCAGGAAATCAAAGATGCTTTTTGGCTAGGAAGCTGAGGTTTCAGCTAACATAGAAGAAGCTTTTAGAACACAAATCCAGCCTATAATCAGATTTTCTCATTTCCTTGCTAGCCTTCTGTACTTTTGGTTTTGTGCTTCGCAGTGGCTGCTTCCCTTGTGTCATGAATGGAAAAGGAGTGAGGGATTTGAGCTAAAGGATGAGGAGTGTGATCTGCCTCCAGCTCCTTCCCTCAGATGGGCATTGCAGGGCTGGAAGTGTCGCAGCTGGCAGATGGTGATTTTGGAGCTGGTTATGCTTAGGTGAAAGAGCACTCCCTTTTTGATTAGTTCATTCTCTGGCCTCGGCAGCTCAAACCCTGTTTCACCTGCTCCCATCACAGTGTCATCACTGTAAATCCAGCTTGTACATCCTCAGGTTCAGGGATCACCTTTTGTCTTCAGCTTTGACCGGACCTCTTGGCACTGCCGTAATGGACGCCCAGAGAGGCAGCCCAGGGGAGGAGGAGTTTCTTGGTCCATAGGTCAGCTCTCCTGGTTCTCCCCATCTCAAGGTCTCAGTGGCATATTAAACACTTATTTACCCTATTCTGACCTCATCGTTCTGCTTCATGAAAGACTGAATTAACACAATGGCGTTGTATCTGCTGGCCCTGCAGTGCTTGCAGGGATGGTGCTCTGATGCTCCCGAAACATCACTGCCTTTCTCGAGTGGCATAAATTACAGAGATAGCAGACTTTTTGAGAGCTTCAAGGACAGAACAGTTCCTCCAGCAGTTTAACAATAAGTATCATTTCATTTAAGTTACTTCTGAGGATTGGAACTCTTTCAGAGATGCTAAGTGGAGCAAATAAGGATCTCAAGACTTCAGCATTAACTGATGGGAATAAAGCCAAAGTTTTACATTTGCTTTCACATCCTCTCTTGTGGTATGTTTTAGTTTAAATATTTTGGCTCAGTCTTGAAGCTTCCAATGCATAGGCAGATTGCTATGCCCACATGCAAAAAAACCCCACCAGAATTGAGATCTTTTTGCTGTTATATTTAGAGTATGTATTTAATTATTGTGCCTGCACGATGCCATAGAAAATCCTGGTTTGCTTTCACATATTCAACAAAGAACTTTTCAGAAGGGTATTTTTAAATTAGATCCCCACTAATTACATGTATTATTAAGAACCCAGTGCTTCACAGCTATCAGTGGGCTGTATTATTGAACATTTTCAAATAAACACAGGGAAACAGAACTCAGTCTGAACACATTCCCAACAGAGGCACTCGAGCTTTAATAAAGGTAACCCAATGGTTATAATTAAAAAGCACCTTCATACACTTTGAAAAATCCCAGATACTTAACTTTAAAGTATGGTTGTGTAACACAGTTCTCTTTCACACCACTCTCTGTAACCATAATCTGTACAGTTCCATGACTTCTGTTTATTTAACACACCAAAGCAAGAATTATTTATAAAGTCACAGCTGTTCTTTTTCCTAGCTTTTGTTTCTCACAGGTCTTAAATATTTGTAAAAACAAGAAAAGTAATTAAAGTATTGATACATTAAGCAAACACTTCCCTAATAACACTGCTTAAATAGGGATCGCTTGTTTAAACAGAATTTGCTAAGTATATGTACAGAAATATAATGTTAAATAGTTACTACATAGTAGGAAAGCCAACTTGCATTTAAAGAAACAAAATAAACAATGCCAAGCCATCACTGATCTCGCAGGCAGCCACTCCAGCATTAGGAACTCCCAGCCCTGAGCTGGGTTTGGTGTGTGGCCAGCTCTGTGCAGGAGCTGTGTGCCATCTGCTCCTCACACAAAGGACACGAGTTTATTCTTGCTGGTGGGAACTGCTGTCCAAGAGCCAACCCTTGGCAGCACCAGTCCCTACCCTTGAAAAGCTGGCAGAGAGTGCTTTTTAGCCTTTGAGTTCCCTAATAATGATCCCCTCCAGGGTGCAGGTCCCTCATGAGTGCTTCATTTCCCTCTTTATTCTGATTCACCATCCCATGCAGACAGGCAGGACACCTGAAGTGCCTGAGTCTCCTGTGGATTCCCCTTACCTGCCAGCACCTGGCAGGCTTAATCAGGAAATAAATCAGACATTTAAACAGCAAAATTTGTGTTAGGTTTGTAGCTGCAAGCTGAGAGACTGGAAATTGAAACTAAGACACATAGAAAAAGTAAAACCAGCCTGTGGTCTGTGGCAGCATGCCCTCCTTGTCTGTCCAGGAGCTCCAGCTTCCCAGGGATGAGAGCAGCACCCTCCCCTCTGTGGTGGCCCAGGCAGTCTGGCTGCTTCCCACCTTCTTCCGTTCCCTGGGAATTGGCTTTTGGACACAAAAGCAAATGTCTGACAGTCGGAGCCAGGTATTGCAGTGAAGGGGATTTTGCAGCCGTGGTCACACACATGCAGTCAGGGAGTGAGTAATCTAGATAAATGCTAATGAAAGCTCTTGCTGGCACCTTGTGTATTCAAAGGCTATTTCCTATTGTTCCCAGTCAGCTGGCTCGCTGACTTCCCATTCAGCCTGGATTGCTCAGATTCAGCTGGGACCACTCTAACATTCCCATTACACGTGATATAAACCCTCCACTGCCGTACATTTGGTTAAGCTCATTATCTGTGGCCCTGGCGAGACCACACATGACATGTTGTTAGCACAGATGACAGATCCCACACCGAGCTGCCTGAGCTGGACACGCCAAGAGAATCCGGTTTACCTGCCCCAGGTACAGCAGGTGTTGATGAGGGCTCCTGTAAGCACCAGGCTTACAGGGTAAATACGTTATAAAACAAGTGTAGTCACACAATTAACATCCAGCCCATCCCAGCAGCTCGTGTGGTTTTCCCTGCCTGAATGGGTCCAGCAGTGAGGAGCACAGAGAGCATCCCTTTGTTCTCGATATCCATCCTCCCTCCTCACAAAGAGCCGTTGGGAATCAGAGCTGGCCTCCTCGGACCTTCTGGCATCACTCACTGAGCTCATTTAAAGGAATTAAACTGGAAACTTGTACCAACTTTGTGCTGAGAACACACAAATTGCAACAGCATAGGAGCTGACCAAATTTAGCGGATTTCACAGGGACAGCACAAACAATCGCAGTGCCAAACTTCAAACTCTTGTTTCAAATTACATTGATACTAAAACCCTCTCAAAGAAAACAGACCCAGAATTTCAGAACATAGGCAAACAACCAATTTTTTTCCCTGTAATCTTACTCTTAGAAATGACTGAAACTTCAGCTTGAGGGTACCATTAAAGGCAGAAATCAGCACTGGACAATGCCCAGAACACAAGTTTACAGCCCAAATGTTTAAAGGTTGGCAAAGTACTGTAAAAACGCATCTATATGGACCCGAGGAAGTGCTGCCATTTTTGCCTATGAGATGTATAGGGAGATATGAGTTCTATTTCAACAATGGAAACATCTCCAGTGATAGGGGCGCTGGCCTGGTTCCAGGAGCAGCTCATTTACCAGGGTGAGCTCTCAACACGCCGTGCTGGGGCCGTGTCAGCTGGAGAATCCCAAACATCACATTTATGGGACCCTCCACTCACACATCAAAACAAGTCTTCTGCTGGGTTTGCTCTCCTGGCCTGACTTAGGGATTATCTCTCTGAATCAGATGAAACATTATCTCCTGCTGTCTATCACGTTGCTATAGGGAGATAACAAATAGGTGCATTTCCGTTGAAACTGGAAATTAAATATCATGCATGTTTCTGGTTTGTTTCTAAGCAGATCCAGCTGCGTACTATTCCTAAAAAAAAATTTAAAAATCCTGACTGACCTCAGCCACCTGAACAGAACACTAACATTTATTTAAATAGCATCTAGTATTTGAGAAGAAACTTAATTGTGTTTAAAAAGAAAACCAAAATCATGGACAACATTTTTTGGAACCTTTACCTTAAGTTGCTAAATCAAATTACATAACCAAAAATTATCTAATCAAAGCCATAAACTTTTTTACAATTTCCATAGAGTCTGGGGGTTTTTTAATTAAATTCACTTATCATCATCATCATCTTTTTCTGCTTTTAAGGAACACTAGTCCCCTCATGCAAGAATTTTCCAGTTGTTCAAGATCCACAGCCACTGGCTATAAACCAGCTTTGGAAAAGCCATAGTATGTGAGTGAATATCTGAGCAGGGATAGCCTGAATCGTTCCTCGGGGGCAGCAGTAAGATCCGGGCTTCCTCTGCCTTGCTCCAACCTTGCAACTTCTATCACCATGGCAGCAGGAAAACACCGCAGCCACAGCCCAGGGATAAAGTTCCTACTTGCTTTTGGGTGTTTGGCAGGGATTTCAATCACAGATGGGGTTGGAAGGGACCTCTGGGGAGCATCCAGTCCAACCCCACTGCCACAGCAGGGTCATCCAGCCCAGGTTTCACAGGATGGTATCCAGGTGGGTTTTGAATAACCCCAGAGGAGGAGACTCCACAATATCTCTGGACAGCTGTTCCAGGGCGCTGCCACCATCACAATAGAGTAGTTTTTTCTCAAATTCAGATAGAACTTCCTGTGTTTCGATTTGTGCCCATTGTCCCTTGTCCTGTCACTAGACACTGCTGAAACAAGGTCTCCTTTCTTTCTGTTCTTTGTTCTTTCTGTAGACAGGCAAATTTTCCTACCAAAATAAAGCCTCAGAGTCAAGGGACCCCTTCTTGTCAGTCTCTATTTACTGAAGTTGTACTAAAATATGAACTGCATTGCCATAACCATACAATTAATGCAAACTGTGAGTCAGTGCCATTGTAGCAAGAGCTGAGCGTCCCACAAGATACGCACAGCGAGCACCTGTGAACAGAGTTTGGACAGAAAAGATGGTCCTTGCACAACACTTCGTTGTGACCCACAGGAACTCACTGAGCAAATAGTCAAAACCAGTTCGATATCCAGAGCACAGGATCCGTGCAGGCTCTCCATGCAATGCCTGTGGGAATGGCACCTTGGGCTCATTTCCTGGCTGCTCTGCCATCTTCTTTTCTTTATAGCAGAATGAATTGCAGTGAGGTTATAAAAATGCACCCCTTCTGGACGCTTAAACAACTGGGAAAATTATGGTCAATCCACACTCCTAACACAAGGAAGTGGTTCCCACAGACTGGAAAATACCCATAAAGCCTATGAGTTACGAGTACTTTTCTAGCTCATTGGGCAGTTCACTGCTGTCTTATCCTTTACATCTGTGGTACAGGTTTAATGCAGATCTACGCGCTCAAATGCTGAGTAGTCGTAAATGCCATACTGATTTTATTGTACGTATTTTTATAATCTCATAAAGTTTATATTTTTAATATCACAAATAATATGTGAACCTGTCATTTTCACCACTCAAATGCACAATGGAAATCAGTGGCATAAATGGTCATTTTTCACTTGGAATACATATTAATCTAAAGCTAATCTATATTAATACAAGACACTTTTTTTTGTTGGGTTTTTCCCTAAACCCACGTACACACATATATCTTCTTTGCTTTATAGCCAGTCCTAAGGCTGTGGAGGCTTTCAGGGACAGAGATGCCTTTCTCTGCTGTGCTTGTTAAACCCCCAGTTCCGTCAGCTCCTGCTGTAAAACTGAGGCTCTCAAATAGCACCACAGTCCAGGAGGGAAATAAATGCTACTGAGCATATTCAACTTCACCATGGCTGAGTTCTGTACCACGACATTAATTCCATTGTGCCTTACATTTAAACCCTGCTTCCAGCCTGCTGAAATGTGGGAAGAATTATCCTGAGGGACCGTAGTAAAACGCAGTCGTGTTTATTTGTAATTGCTACAAAATGGTTTACAAAATTGTTAGTGTCCTTTATTATGCCTGCGACTGAAGCACTTGCCTGTTAATTAGAGAAATTTCAGCTGTCATAGCTGGCAATTATAGCTTGTGTATCACTGTCTGCTATGAATAGTCAATGAGAGCTGATTAATATGCATGAGTGGCGGTATATAGCTGTGCCTGGGAGCCGGGAGAGGCAGAGGGAGGGAGCTGGGAGCGCTGAGCTGCCGGGGACGGGCAGAGCTCCGCGGCTCCCGCTGCGCTGCCACCGCCGCTGCCGGGTCCGGCCGCCTCACCTGCGGGTCCCAGCCGTACCTGGATGTGTGCTGGCCACAGACATCGCTCTGGCTGCTCGGGGGAATAAGGAAGATCCTTTCTGCCACTTTAACTTAAACATGGGATGCAGTTTGTGCACTCTGCAGAAGCCTGAAGAGCAGTACAAGTTACTGTATGAAGTTTGTCAGGTAAAGAATTAGATTTTGTTTCTAAAACAAATGTTCTCTTTTAGGCTTGTGATCACTGTTAAGGACAGGGAAGCTGGAATACCAGGAACTGGAAAGGAAAGGGGGTTTGCCTTGTTTGAAATCTGTGTGGTGATGATTATGTTTTTAGACTGTACCTTCCCATTCCCATGTGCAGAACATCAGATATTTAAATGTCGCTACATTATACATCAAACTTTTGATGAAACTTTCATCACAAAATAAGACTGTGTTCATTTCCCCAGTGTATATTGGGTAAAATTTCTTGTCAAGGATCATGACTTGGTCACACACTCCTTACACAAGTTAGGAAAGATGCACAAGGAAGGCTTTGTACCTGTTTAGAATTACCTACAGCCACTTGTTTCTGTGCAGTGCATTCGCTGGTGCTCAGCCTGGTCTGTAAGTGCCTGTCACTGTGAGTTTGTATCTAACTGTTGTAGGTTTTGCACCTTGGTGTGTAAAAATACCAGCTAACAAACAGATTTGACAGGAGATTAAAACTACTTCAGATCTTTAGATACCAAATTACTCATATGAAGCTTCTGAGAAGTTTTCTGTGAATGTATTAACACATCAACCTCTATCACAAAGATTTTATTTCCTATTTCTTCTTCTGCCTGTCTCAGAAATTCCTTACTCTGTCACATCTTCAGTATAATTTGGACTGAGGCAGCGGGATGGAACCCTGCAAAGCGATGGCCAGGTGTTTCAGGATGTATTCCTGCAGATCTCTTTGGAAGCACTCACAGGCATATACACTCATAGTTAACACCGGAAAGGTGAAGTGGGCTGCCTGTACAAAGACTCTGCATGGACAACACTACCCAGATCCTTCAGGCTGTACTTTTGCCCCCTTGCCATTCCTGGGGTGATTTAGGATAAGTGACAATTGCCGGGTGACATTCCCAGCGCTGCTCCGTGCTGCCGGCAGAGGGAATTGCTCAGCAATCCCATGTCCTGCTGCCTTCCCACCTGCAGCTGATCCCAGCTACTGATGTCACTGACAACAAAGTGAATAAAAGATGTGGTCTGTATGTTATGCTAGTAGGGAAGTGATTAAATTTTAACCACGTAGTTGTGATCTAATTCTCGCTCGCTCACCCAAAGGACGCTGACGCTCTGCGGAATAAAAAAAAACCTGTGGGAGCAAATAGAAAGACACGTTGACTGTCATTTCTATTTATACCAACATGCTTCCACTTGCTAAGCTGCTGTGCATGTGATGGGGGGAAGAATTTTAGAGGGAGGTGATCGGATTTTTCGGACAGTGTTCTGAGCTGAGAACCAGATGCTGGTTTGCATCTGCCTGCAGCAGCACACCTGGGGCCAGGTGTGGTTTGTATGAATGCTCTGCTCGGATACAGCAGTGGCTGCTGGAACTTCCTTATCCTGCCGAGTTTTTGTGCAGTCTGGGTTTGGGGACTGTCAGTGAGTCACAGCCAGGAGTGCAACAACCAGGACAGACTGAGACAGCACCAGATCACGAATGTTGTGGTTGCTCAGGAAGCTTGCTCGGTCTTTGTTGTGAAGAGAAGGTGGCAGAGAACCTCTGCAACTTACTGACATCTCCCAACAGATGCAGAACAACATTCTTTAAATACATGCCCTTAAATCAGTCCCAGGAACAGTTCCTGCTGGTATCTGATATGACTGAACTATCCAGTGCTGGCTGCAGCTGCAGATTGCTGGCAGGAGTTTGGATTTGGGAATCAACCTGCAAATTGCTGCAGCCTGGATTCAGCAACGTGTGAGTGCCCAGTGCCCCTCATTAAGTATGGAAGTCTTCTGGGAAACACTGTTGGAATAACCCTTCGTTTCCACAGAAGTGAAAGGTGCATGTAATCCTGTAAAACTGGGATTTCTAACAGTAAAAGCTGAATTATTTAAGACTATAATCCCTGATTATTCTAGAATATAAATAACTGTGCAAAATTATTTTAACAGGGGACTACTTTGACTTCTCTATTTCGCAAGATAGGAGGGAGGGAATTCTATAGCTTATGGAGCACATCCAGATAATTTTATGTCACTACAACTATAAAAATACGTCCTCATGTAACCTATGCACAAGAGCAATCACTTAAAATTTAACAGTGAGGGAGATGAAGGATCACTGTCATTTAACATTACAGAAAATAGAAGATAAAAGTTTCAAAATCTGCCAGCGGTAGAAAATGTCTCTTACAGTGGTTTTATTTTGTGTCATCCATGTAACCCTAATATCATGTGATAAGAAGACATTGCTTTTTAAGAAGTCTGAGTTAGACAAAATTTGCATAACTTGGTTTTAGGAAATATTGAGCATCATTAAAAATAAATCCCCTTAGCCTTATTTTTTTAAAATTCATGACTCCAAGATGTAGGAATTCAGAAAACACTTGAAGGAATTAATAATAGTACATAACTGCACTTTCTCTATTAGGCCAAGAGCTTTAGTGTGGCTGGGAAATTAATGCTTCAATAAATTACAATTCCAGAAGGTCCGGTAGGGCTGGCTCCGTAAGTCCTCGTAACAGTGAGCACAAAGAGGATCAAATATACCAGGGCTCAGGCTTTATCCCTTCCTCATCCATAGATAATTCAAAGAGATCCTCTTCATTAAGGGCTTTGGCACATTGCCTACAATTTCTTTTTGGGCCGCTGTGAGCTTAATGATGCAGAACAATGGCCTTCCCTCTTGTTGAGCACTTACCTTATTGTACCTTTAATCACATAATAAAAACCAAATTAAGACACCTCGTCATTAGAGTCTGTTGTAGCTGTGCATATCAATGCTTTGTGGTACAAATACAAAGGGGATTATGGAAGCTTGGAGTCTTTCTGTCACCAGAGCAGTGTCACCACTCATGAGTGTGGCAGCAATGGGATGCATATCCCGTCTTAGATGTATCCCAAGGTTTATTTCCCAGTTGAATACAGCATTTGAAATGAAGCAATTCAATTTTTGGGTGTCTGGTTAAATGGAAATCTTCTTTGAAATATATTAAAAGTTGTGAAAACAGAGGGAGAAGGGGGAAGAAAGAAAACCAGAAAATTGGGAGGGTGTTTTACACCAGGTTTCCGATGTGCTTTTCTCAGTATCATCAACTCCTACATAAACAATAAGAGAAATAAGGGCTTTTCCCTTTGTGTGAAAATTCCCAGGGGACCAAAAGATAAACTCCGTTGAAGGAAACATACAGAAGAATGAGTCATCTGAGATAGAGCTTCTGAGTTTGCAAAACAAAGTAAAAAGAGTTTAAGCCTACAGTTTAAGAAACTTTCTTGGGACCCGTTTCACACTAAGCACACATTGC
Organism: Pardalotus punctatus; assembly: GCA_013400915.1. Lineage (NCBI taxonomy): Eukaryota > Metazoa > Chordata > Aves > Passeriformes > Pardalotidae > Pardalotus > Pardalotus punctatus. The sequence goes on along the minus strand of VZTX01017508.1, from coordinate 275,934 downwards.
ACGCAGTTTGGAGGTAAACACACAGTGAGAGCATTCCCTAAATGGACACTGTTTTATAGAATCCTCACAGCATCACAGAATGGTTTAGGCTGGAAGGGACTGTAAAGATCCTGTAGTTCCAACCCCAGTGCCATGGGCAGGGACACCTTCCACTGGAAGAACTTCCAAGAATATCAACATAGAATTTTAAATGACAGGTGACTCTAAATTCCACGGGCAATGCTTGAAACCGTTCCTTGATGTGTAAGATGACAGAATTCACCCAGTGCTCACAGTGGGAAGATACCATAAAAACAGCCCGTCAAAAGGGGCATTTCCAGCTGAGAAACCCTGAGTTAAGTGAGTGCAGAGCCCAGCCCCTTCCTCCAGGCTGTCCCTCCAGGGTAAGGACGGGCTGGCAGGAAACAAGCTCATGTTGCCACTGCCCTTGGTTCAGCTGAGCCGAGGTCAGAAGATTCTGCTCCGTGATTGTTGAGCTGGCACCTCTCACAGATACCAAAGTTCATATATAAATAAACAGTTGTTGCCATGACCTTCCAGCGTGTCGGAAACTTGAAAGCCTCACTCACATGCTCCTGGCCCAGCACATCCCTGAGACATGGAAAAATGGCAGCGCTGGTAAAAAACAATAGCGGCAAGCTGGATTTGTCTTTTAAACCAGGCTGAGATGCTCTGTGGCCAAGGTTATATAAGCACCAAGCTCAGATACAAATTCTGTGCTAATGAGAGGTCAGCAGTGATAAGGAACAAGCCAACACTGTTTTCCATTGGCAGCTTCCAGTGGCATCGCTTGCAGGGACTGTTCTCCAGCAGAACTCCCACACAAACCCACTGCACTGAGCTAATCACCAGTGCAGTTCCCCCTTTGCCATCAGAATTCCCTTCACACATTCCGACTTGAGAAAATGAGACTAAAGTAATCCATCAGTAAGAAAGCCTAATTCAAGGAAACAGTCTAACTAGACTTAAACCTACTGAGCAATGATGTTATCCTAAAGCAGGGCCAAAAGTGAAGCTTGCCAAAATAAACATTCAGCTAGGAAAAAAAAAAAATCTAATCAAAACTGTAAGATTTGGAAAACAGAAATAATTGCCTCTGTACATATGCTTTTCACACCCTCAAATTTAATTGGGCAGCCAGAGAATTAGTTGCTCTACATTTCAGTAGTTTTCCATGTTAAGACTGAAGTGGTGGTGCCAATTATAGGGAACTACTCTACTTGAAATACAGTGTATGGCTTCAAGTGCTCTGTATGTACAGCCTGTGCTGCAGCTGAAATTAAGACTCGCGCTGAAGTTCGATTCTGTCACTTCACTACCATTAAACTTGACCTCAATAACAGTTGTGAACCTATCACACTTACTTCAAAGTAGGCATGTATTTGCTTAAACAAGATGTTAATTCCAAGGGCTTTGTTCTAGACGGGGTTTTCTACTGCAGAATGAGTTCAGCTGTAGAAAAACTCTGCTTGACAGACTGGAGACTCATAATCTTCAGAAAACTGCCCTTTAATGATCGTGGCGCCTGTCTGTGGCTCACAAGTCCCCTTTCCTAATTAGACATTTACCAGAAACTGGCAATTGAAATTTTCCTCTTCACTTGATGATGAATAATGCAATGCCTCTGTTCGGATTTCTTTGGAAGATTTTTTATATTGTAAAGTTAGAGGAATATTTTGGCTGGTAAAGGAACATAAACAAGATGTGATATGAAAAAAGCAAATGCTTAATGGTCACCTGTGATATAAATGGATAATTTGACCTACTCTGCACATGAAATGTCTTCCTGCTTCGTAATCTTCCTAAAATCTACAGTGCCTTTCTTCTTTACAGTGGGCAGATAAATGCTTAGCCATAGCACGTATTTATTAGGATTTTTTTTTAAATGATAAATGATTGAAAGGAGGAGTTTGGTGATGCTTTACACTTACACATCTGTTTAATGCTATGAAGCAGGTGGCAAGAAGTCACAAGGGAGAAGGCACCGGGGACAATCACTCTGTGCTTTACTGTCACATGTCAGACATGGGCTGGGAAAAAAGGAAACATATGGAGTAATGAAAAAGTGCAGATTTAATAAATGTATGTTGTTGTGGTCATTAATAACGGAACAAAAGGTCAGGCTTCATTTTCACTGGGACAGGACAACTCTACAATTACATGGACACTGGGATTAGTCCTTGCACAGATTTGGTGGGTAAATGGGAGCAGATCAAGTGGCCCTCCAGAACTTGGTAGCAAGTCAGGGATTTAACAGGAGAGGGGCAGAATAAATAATATCAAATATACATAAACATTAAATGGTACAACACTCACTACTTCAAGCAGTGACAATTGAAGAAAAACTTCCTAATAACATGGAATATTTTTAGGCAAAAATCAAGATGCCACCACCTAAAACACAAATGCTCAGAATCATGGCAGTGTTTTCTTCCTTGTGTCCATACAGGGATAATCCTGGATAGGGACACGGAGATGGCTGGACACCTTGTCCACTGGCATAGGAACTGGGCACCGATATATCAAAGTTATCCCAAATAACAAAAACTACTGAGGTGCAATGAGAGGGGTTTTTGCAACTTCAAAATGAAAACTGAGCATCATTTTAGAGAAAGCAGTCATTCGTATGTTGGAAGATCACAGCTGATAAGAATTTTTAAATTTGGCAGAGGTGCTTCAGAGTGCAGCAGAAGCTCTTGTATCTGACCTGATTTATCTGTGTAACTGGTATCAGTTTTAGCCAAAAGCAAAGGAAAAGGAAGCTGTTTTCATCAATATCACGCTATGAGAACTCGTGGCGGTGGCAGCAGGGGCTGGAAGGGCAGAGGGAGGTGGTGATGGCACTGCTGCCTACAGGACCCCTTGTGAGGTTGGCTTTCTTGAACCACTTCAGCTCTGCCTGTGGAAGGTGCAAGGTGACAGAGCTGGAGCAGCGGGGCCCTCACTGACAAACGCACTGGGATCTGGCACTGGGTTCCCACAGAGCAGCCCTGTGTGTTCTTGCCATCTTTTCTTGGAACCGGCTTCTCTAACCCTCTTTAACACAGCTTATCTTCAGAGCTGTCCAAAATTCCTCTTTCCCTGTCCTGCGTCACCGAGGCGTTTGTGGAAGAAGGGAGGGAGTGGGAGGATGGACTTAAAAACTCCAAACAATGAACAACGCTGTAAAAACGGGATTCTGCGAATTGGAATGATCTTAAACACAGTGCCTGGGAGATGGGATGTGAGGTTTCAGTTGTGCTGTGCTCTCGTGTGACCCCAGGCACATCACTCACTCCTTCTGCGTTTCATCTTCGCATCTGTACAAGATTCCTTTTGTCTCTCTGCTTGGAGCAGGTCTCCAGAGGCAGCACTGGCTTTTGCTGTGTGTTTGCATAGCCTGATGCGCTGCTAAAATGATCTCAGTGTGATTTGAAGCCCTGGTCTGTACACCAGAAACTTGTACTACTCTGATTTTAAATGAGGTGTGGTATTACATACTGCTTTACCAAACTATAGGTGCTGGAAGGCCATAACAGGGGAAAGTTTCCACCAAATCTTAGTCTTCGACCATTCCCTTTTTCTGTGGAAGAAAGGTGCTGCTCTACGGGGACTTTAGGTCTGGTTCAGTACAAGATTGGTTTCTGCTGTTACTCAAATTCAGCTTGAATCCACGTAACATTGCACCCTCAACTAAACAGATTAATCTTTTTCATGCTGTTCACTCTCATTGCGTATTATTTTAAACCTAATATAGAATACGCAGCCTTTTTTTAAGTTGTCATTCATAAAAATCTGTAATTTACTGTACAACATGAGCACATAGACAGAGGTTTTGCCTCTTGGGAAAAACACATGTGAGAAGGGCAAGGGCATTTCCCAAGGAGCTGCACTGGAGGTGCAGTGCTAGAGGTGGACAAAGCAGAGGATGTGAGAAAACGGGTAATTACACTTGCTGAATCCCAGTCATTAGTAATTCATGATTATTTATGGCTCATTTGTACCTCACTCAGAGTTCCCATTGATTGGCCCCCTCTGGGTCACACTGCAGAAATGGCAGAATGAGGCATTAAAAGGGGAGTCTCGTAAACTTCTGGCTGTGTTTTAGATGGACCTGGGTTATTAAGCCATGAACAAAAAGATCACTTCAAAAAAAAATTAAAAAATAAAGAGAAATATATGGAAAAGCATTTCTGCCCTGATATAAAGTCATTTAACATGATTAATGCATATTTAAGATAAAAAAGGGCTCCAAGTAATCTTTGCTTATAGTGAAAGGCCAGAAGTCTCAGAAGCCCCAGCACTGCCCTAAATGTGTTTTCATTGAGGCAAACGATAAAATTCCCTGTGGTTTTGTTTTGAGTTGTGATCCACAGGAGCAGAGCCTGAGAACCCAACCAAGAGCATCTTAGTATGCTACAGACAGCCCTGGCACTGCCTTGTTAATACGTAAATGTGCTAATTACTAGCAAAATAAAAATTCCTTTATTTCCAGGGCCTTTCTCCCAAGATTTTCCATTTGCAAGTTAACGGTTTGGAGAACAAATGTATTCTGTGCTCTTAAGTGAAAGAATTTTTCCTTGGTCTGAACTGTTTTGTCATGGATGGCTCACAAGGCAGAAGGGAAATGCACACACATGGAAACAGTCTATTACTAAACAATATAATTCTGGGTTTTTGAAAAAGAAGGAGACTGTACATATGAGGGAAATAAAAGAGGGATTAGATGGAGCTGCAAGAAGAATTAACCTATATTTTGAACCTTTTTTCTCCAATTCCTGAGGAAAAGGGGGGTAATAAAATGGGCTTTTTGCTGCTCTTGCTTCTATAAAAATCTTTAAAGTTGTGCTGCTTTTTCTTAGTATGCAGACTCCTTAAGAACTTGCTAAAGAAGTGAATCAGACCATAAAGAGCATTTTAAATGGAGCACAGACGTCTGTAGTCTAACAGAACTAGCATTTTTATAGTGCACTTCCCAAGGATTTGCATGAATTTCTACAAAGAAAAGCTGCTTACTCATTCTTAGGCAAAAAAGTTTTTTTCTCTGTGACATTTGTGAGGCATAGAAGAGCCAACAAGCAGTACAATGCATACAAATGTTTATCATTTGTGGCATTAAACCCACAAAAATCAGTCTAAATTGATGGGAAAAAGTAATTTTTTTTACTGAAACCCTTCTGGTTTCTGCTGTGTACTACCAACATCCAGAAAACAATGTTAGACGCTATTGCCACAAAAATAAAGTACAAAATCATTATAACTAAACTATTCTGCACGAGGATTTTCTCAACCTTTCAGGAACAGCTTCCACCAGTGCCCAAAGTCATTTCATCAGTGCCATTGCAGATGATGTTTGCTCATGCAGAGCCCCTCACCTCCATTCCCTGAGCATCCTCCCCCTTCCCTTCTGCCAGCCCTGACCCAATGTCCCTGTGTCCCCTCTGGGGCTCCTGTTTGTGCTCCCACTGCAAGTGGGAAACTGGGAACCAGCTCCAGGAACGTCCCTCTCGTGTAAAGAGCCCAAGTGAGCTCATTCTGCTGTCACAAGAAAAGAGAAACCACTACCAGGGTTTCCATAAGCACTGTATCAGAAGGAAAAGAAAATAAGAATTGGTGGCAACTGGGAGGAAATTTTGTCCATTTGTAAACAAAGTGAGTATTTTGATATACCTGAAAGCCTCTAATTTATGTCTGCCATTGAAAAGTGGCAATTAATTAGTCTTCTCTACCCACCCAGAGAAATAAAGCATGTAAATCACCTTGCTCAATAATTAAACAGCAGCTATTGATAAAATGACATTTATGTAATAGCACAACCCTCTACTATCCTGCCTCATGCCTCAAACAAAAATAAGAACGTGTTTTCTAGTACAGAGAACAATTCTGTAATCCCAGCCTTGGCTGCAGACTCCCCTTGCCTTGCACAGGAGGTCCAGCCTTGTCCTCACAGTGTGAAGGCTGGAAGCTCCAGCCCTGGACCCTGTGCCAATTCTGACCTCAGGAAATCAGCATCTCAACAGTGGCACTTGGCTCAGGAATCGCTGGAGGATCCCAAACCTCTCAGTAGAATAATTGTTAAAGTAAAAAGCACGTATGTAAAGTATAAAAACATGAGAAAATCTGTCCTTGCAAAGGGTATTTCACTGTGACATATCCAGAATTAATAGAGGAAGGAGAGTTCAACAGCAGAGATGCCAAATGCCTTGCACAGCTCCAGCAGAGAGAAGCTGTTGAATATCCAACACCTCATACAACACTGCAACATTATATGGAAAGCCATGTCCTAGTGAGGTGGAGCAAATTCTTCCCAAGTCTAAAGAGAAATAAGGGGTTTTCCTGTTTTTTTTTTTCCTTTTCTCCTTGTTGAGGAGAGCATCACTGATCACAAGTCATCACTGATTTATTTGTTCTTTCTATTTAATATGTAGATACCAATTGAGAGAGATTTGAAAGCAGAGGTGCTTGGGTCTTACCAACATTACACCCTCAGGATCCTACTGCCTGTTTTTACTTTTTTATTTCCAAGGAGCACTCAAGCTTTTCCAGCCTTTTTCATGGCTCTTAGGAGTCTGATCTCAAACTATACCCACATGGTATTTGTTGCACTCACACCTCCTGAGCTGTCATGGGATGTTCCTCAGCAATTCCACCTGATGTTTAGGGTTCCTCAGTGAAGTTCTGCTGCTTCTGTTTGGGGCCAGATACAGCATATTGGGGTTTTTCTCTTTCCTTCTTTTCATTGATTCCTGTTTGTTTTTCTGACCACTTTTTTCTTGGGAAGTGGGAATTAGTGAGAGCTCCATGATCAAAATGAGAGTTTTAAGATGTCCTTTACATCTATTTTTTTTCTGGGATCACCCGTTTGGATTTGTGTCATGGTCTCCCCTCATCATCTCTCTTTTTCTCAATTACAAATACACATCACTTCTACCTGAGCTGACCATGGCAGCATTTCCCTTTTGGTGATCTCAGTTTGGCCATGGAATGCTCATGGCACACTCAGCTTCATAACTTCGTGCTTTGCTGTGAATGTCCTCTCTCAGTCAGAGCCTGAACTGAGATATTGCAAAAGCAAAACACCCCTTGATTCCAGTGAGCATCAAATCAAGCTCAAATGACTATTTGATTTTTAGTCCAAGTATTGAAACTTCCAGGAGACACTGACCTCCCAGACAGGATTATAGCATCTTTATCTGTGTATATCTTGCTGCCTCTATAGATTTCTTGGTTTTCTCTTCAGCCTCCTTTAGTGCAGAAGAATATAACACACAGTCCAAACTATAAAATAAAATACTAGAGATGCTATTCTATTTCATAGTCATTGCGTAGTTTCTGTTAACAAAAATAAAATTCAAGCATCCCTTCCTTATTTACTGTCTGTTCTTAATTCAGAGTATTTATGTCCCTGCCTCATGCAGTGGCTAAACCCACTAACTGCACCAGAAATTTCATCCAAGTCCATTCAGCCCACTTAACTCCAGTTGCTGTGCTTTATCTACAGCTTTCTCCATATTCAGTATGTTTCCAATGCTAAGAAGGTCCAAAAACTACACATTTCACCCTTTCAGACAAGTTAATTGTGCCATGAAAGATCCCATTGTCTCTGTCACAGGCATGTTCCTAAGAAATTTTGCATATTTGTCGTTTTTGGCAGTCTCTGAAGTGTTCATGTGCATGGATTTTTTTTTCTGTGTTATTTCAGATGTAACTGTTTATAAGGAAAAAAAAACTGCTGAGCACAATTCAGCAGCATTAGGAATAAAATCTATGAATATAAAGCTCCCCCCCTCCCTTTTTTTTTTTAACAAAGCTGTACAAATGTATTTATTAGCTTTTAAGCACTGGGAATAATTATTCATTAATTGTGACACATCTTCCAGATAGAAACTAGTCCTGTTAGTATCACCTCTTTCCTAGACTCAGGATTAACCACAAGTACTAATTCTGCAGAGACACCAAAAATCAGGCCATTGAGATCATCCCAGTCTATTTCTCTTCTGCATTATTTTGTGCTACTAAAAACAAACTATCAAAATACCTGCTACTTTTCTAGACCAAAAAGCAATTTATCTCTGTTATGCATAAGCAGACATGAGAATTAATACTTTTTATTATCCAAATATTTAGCACTTCCATCCTCATTCCCCTTTAATGGAAAATGATATTATTGGTGTTCTGCAATGGAAATTTTTTTTTTTTAAAAGTAATTACAAACTATTCATTGCTCAGTATTTACCACGTATTATGACAGTTACTGCAGGTTTTTTAGGAGCAGGTTTTTTAGATTCAGACAATGTAATTCCCTGCTGTAAATCACTTCAAAGCATATTTTTGCATCACTGCATATTCTTTCATCATTTGTTAGTGCAGTTCTGGCCACATCTCATGTATCAGCATCCACCACAGTGGCCAAGGCTGCTGATCAGAACAGGAACCCACAGAGCTAAAAGGATTCCACTCAGTTGGGGTTTAGGGATCAATCTCTCGTAAGGGATCCACAGACTGCCCCCAAAACTGTCCATCATGTGAACATCTACTGTCCAGAGAATTGTCAGCCTAATATGATGTGGGTGCTGCCACAGTTCATAGAAATATTAACTTTTAAAGACAAAATCCCCAACCATATCTTGGAAGTAAGTTGAGAAACCCATAATAACAGCAGTACAGTGATTTATGCTTTCATTTCACTATAATCATTGCCATCTTATCAAACCCATGATCTAAAATTGTACACACATCAAATATGGTTCTGCATGTAGAGTTACCGATTTACCAGCTGAAAGCTGAATGCCAAAAAGTCACAAACCTTTCCTACACAAGGTCTCTGCAGCAGAAGAGGTTTTAGATTAAAATTTAGCTGGCTCATCACTCCGGTTCTAAAATCTGGGCCCATTTTTCCTGGCTGTGCAGCACTTTTGTTTTCATGGCATTATCAGCTTGCAGACAACATAGTCAGGAAACTGCTTGGAAATAATTCCTGTAGTAACAATTTATGACACAGTCCAGCTCCCTGCATGACATCAACCTGTCCTTGAAGTTATGATTATTTATGTAACAATTACATAGGAGAGCACAAAGAGGATGCCACTCCATGGGTTTGTGGAAATAAAAGTGTCCTAAGGAACCTAAACTAAAAATGCAGGCCTGTACTAAACTGTCTGTAATGCAGGTTCATTACGGTATTTGGGAATGAACTGGAAACCTGTCCTTGGCAGGATTTTCCCAGGTTTTACCATAAAGATGGAGAAAGGATCTCACATGAATAGTTTCCTGCTCAAGAGTCATTCTGAGCACATATCTGAAAAACTCTACACACTGCAATTTAGATTCTTTTCTTTTGATTGCTTGTTGGGTTTAGCTGTACCAAAAAAACCCAAAAAAACCAGCAGGATGCACACAGTAAAATGTGCAACACTTAATTTACAACTCAAACCATAATCAGCATTTCCTTTTTCCAGAGAAAACATTACACTGAACTTAATTTTACAGCTGTACAAACTGTTTTAAAGTAATCTGCTCAATTGGGCGAGTTAATGATATTTAATTTGACCAGGCCAAATTTTACACGCTGTGCATTAGTGCGGGCAATCGTGTGCAGGGCAAGTGTTTGTGTAATGTAAATATCATGCTAACACCTTTCCCTCTCAGCTGGCTTCACAAAAATCCTGGTGTCATCACCTCTCTAAGATAAACCCAAGATGTCAGCAGAAAAAGTTTTTTGTGCACAAGGTAATTCAGCAGGAATTCAGCCTTTTCAATCTATTCTGCACTCAAGTTAACCCTCTTTATATCACCCAGCTTTTTGCCCTGGGCAATATGTTAAGTATGGGCTAAATTCAGTTACTGTGCTGAGTAATGTGAGTAATGTTCTCATTCAGGTGCCCCACTTACTTTAATGGGACTAAATATGGCATTATGGTGTGTTCTTAGTGCAGTGTGTAAATTCTCTTTTCAGCCCCCCAGTTCCATGGCCTGGCATGTCTTGTGTTATTTCTATCCACTTCTCTAAAATGGAGTTTTTTATTGCCATGACTGAGCACCACCATCATGTTTCATCTGAAAAATTGTTTATCAGACACAAACAGATAGTTTTGTAGTATCAGTTTTGTTCAGCAAAACGGTGAAGAGTCTAAAAAGCAAACAAAAACTAAAAAAAAGTTCAGGAGAATCAATAACTCGTGTGTGAACAGGGGCTGAGGGATTTATAATCTGAGAAACAAATGGGATGCTGGTTTGATGGTGTGCTGGTCAAAGAGAGAGCCCAGTAAAATCCATCAAAATAAAAAGCAGAGCGGAGGATTTGTAAAGTCACCGTAGCGAGAGGGGAAAATGCGGATGCACAAGGTGGCGGGGATCGCTCCTGGCGCCGGCCGCTCGCACCTCGGGATGGCTGGAAGCTTTGCCGCGTCCCTCACGGCTTTGCTGGCTTTCTCCCCGCAGGTCAATGGGAAGGATTTATCCAAAGCCACCCACGAGCAGGCGGTGGAAGCGTTCAAAACGGCCAAGGAGCCCATCGTGGTGCAGGTGCTGCGCAGGGCCCCGCGCGCCAAGGCCTTCGCCGCGGCCCACGAGCCGCAGCTGGTGGACGTGGGCACCCAGACCGACATCACCTTCGAGCACATCGCGGCCCTCAGCAAGATGGGCTCGCCCACGCCGCCCGTCCCCGGCCTGGACCCCTACCTGCTGCCGGAAGAGTAAGCTATGTTTTTTAGAGCCTCAGAAACCCTTGTGTTCCGTAACGCGGCGCGGTAGGAGTATGGTTTGCTTTTCTGTTGTTCGTGGGATTTGTGGAAGCAGGTAGAGAGGTCAGGCAGACAGGCTTCAAGATGGCGAAGAGAGAACTTTATTTACAAGAAGTTCTTTTTATACACAGTAATAAACAAGTGTCTATTGGCCAAAGACAATCCACCCCTAAAGACCTATTGGTTATGGCTTGTACACCTCTAACACTAAACACAGAGATTAAGAAAGTACAGTTTATCTATATTCTCCATGAGAGAGAAAGAAAATCCTAAAACACTGCAACTACATAGGAGTAGGTCACAACCTCACCGCCACTTGCTGGTAAACACCTACTCCCAGAAGTAGCCGGGATTCATCCACCACCGAGCCATAACTCACGGCGTTTTCATTTTTCCTACACATTAGCGAGACATTACTCACATGAGTAATGCCACTGAGTCACAACACGGCCTCATAAAGCTCATTTTTTTTTGCTGGCATTTGATGGATAAAGTTATTGCATTTTGTAATTCCTCTCGCTGCCTCTTTGGGTTGCTTATGTTTTAACTTTATTTTTTATGGCCGCCATAAATTGTGTAATGCTAAGAGCTGCTACATTCTGTTCCAGAGTATTAATTACTTTATTATAACCCTGCAGCGCTGTTACTCGAATAAGTTATTTTCTAGGACTAAAATTACTTAGCGGTGTTGTCATGGATGTTTTAGAATCAAATTTTAATTATTGTTAATGGTAATTTGATGCTTTTGTACTTACAAATACAAATGACAATTATCTCCTGGCGCGCACACCCCCCGCCCTCACATGCTGTTCGAGAGGAAAACAGCTCCCCAAGGAGCCCCTGCAGATTGCCTGTCATCCTGCCACACATCCCCACGGGGAACAGAGAATAGAAAGGACTCTGACCCTCTCAGTTTCTGTGTAGGAGACACTGATCTGGTCAAGCCACGGAATTCCTGGTTTTGAGGTGATCCTGCACATGGTGAGACACCTCTCCAGACATCCCTGCCAGCACTCCTGGGAAATAGGGTTTGGCCACGAACAGGCGCTGATCCTGCACTGCTCCCGAGCCACTTTCACAGCACATTGACTTTCACACACTGAGCCAGGACCGTTCTGTGTGCAGTGTCTGTTCCTCTCCTGGCTCTCCCTGCTGATCCATGAAAGATGGTTCCAGCGGCTATTCCGGCATGGCCGCCTATTCCCAGCCCATTGAAAATTCAAGCACAGCAGCACGATTTAGTGGAAACACTTGACAAAAGGCTGTAGCTTTGAGCTTGCTTGCAGTGAAAAAACAGCAGGGCTTGGAGCCTGTAGTGAGGATGTGATTGTTCCTAGAGCTCCAGCCTGCACAATCCCATCCTCATCTGCAGGAGGGGCTTTCAGTACCCCTGACTTGCCAACTGCTAAACCAGGTACACTAAGAAAATGGCAAAGGTTAATTCCTGATCATTTAGGAAGAAATTCTGCCCTAAGAGTGATGCGAGGTCCTGGCACAGGTTGCCCAGGGAAGCTGTGGCTGCCCCATCCCTGGAAGTGTGCAAGGCCAGGTTGGAGCAACCTGGAGCACTGGAAGGTGTCCCTGCCCATGGCAGGGGTGGAATGAGATTATCCTTAAGGTCCCCTCCACCCCAAACTATTCCATAATCATTCTATAATTTAGGTTGCAACATTGCATTATTCCACCTCAGCCCTATCAACTTCACATTGTTCCCTAATCTGAGACAGATCCCAGCTGCTGGATCACCTGGAGCTGGAGGTGTTGGTGGTCCCTCACAGCCCTTTTCTCTCTGAGGGCCCATGCTCAGCACTCTGGGTGTGCTGTCACCCAGCATGTGCAAGCAAGCAGAGTCATTTTTCCCTAATGTTTGCTCTCACTTCCCCCAATTCCATTCAGATTAATCTCTCCTGCCTCTAACAACTTGACTATGTTAGCCAATTAGCAGATGCTGGTACATAAATAGCCTCAGACATGTATCTAGTTAACAGAGAATTAAAGGGAGTTTACTTTCGCTGCAGATAAAACAAGCCAGCATAGAAAACAGTGATCACAAGAGCATTACACTGCTTCCAACTTCCAAAGTATAGGCAGTGGAAGTGTGGGAGAGCTCAAGCAGTAAAAAGCAGCAGGCTGTCCTCTTACAATACATGGAATTTTCATTTAAAACACTTAGTGGTGTAAATGGTGTGGCTTACAGAATTAACCACATGCAGCTCCTCGGTGTGGGGGGGTTAGTCCATCATCTCCCTACAAGCTTGGAATGCATTAACAAGTTCCACCACAGTCCTGAGTTCTGTCCTAAAAAATACCTTTTTTTTTCCCAGCCATCCATCCGTGCATGAATACTATGACCCAAATGACTACATGGGAGGAATTCATCAAGAAATGGACCGAGATGAGTTGGAATTAGAGGTACTTCATCTGAGTAACTATTTCATTTACAAATGCACCTGAAGGTCCTTGAATTGTATAAAGTGAAAAGACTTTTCAAAGCAGATATTTGTGATAACATTGTTCACTCGTTGTTTATACCTTTATCAGTCCATTGAACTGTGAGCCAGGCACCGATGATTTTCAGCCAACAAATTAACATAAATAATGAAGTCATTGATTCCTTTAATTAAATTCTGTGTAAGTGTGCTGATTTAGGCTTTCTGAAAATCTGAAAGGCTTTGCTGAGTGGCAGGACCTGTTCCACATAACCACGTAAAAATGTGTGAGTTTCCCTTAAAAATTCCCCAGCTGTGAAACAGATGTTCTTGATCATACAATTTAGAAGTCTGTTAAGTTTACAAGACAAGGCCAGGATAGATTTGCCACCATACTAAGCTGTTCCTCCCTTTTTCATTACTTAAAAGCGACATATGTATACATATGAAATCACAGATAATAAAAGTTGAACCAGTCATGAAGGTACGCAAGTCCTGCCAAATCTTTAAAATCTGCCAAATCTTTAAAAATCACTCTTGGTTTTAGTGCTTGTATATCCCACCAGAAGTTCATCTTCAGTTTTCTCATTCTTAATTTTAATAACCTGCTCCCAAGCATTCCAAGTGCAGCACATAAATTGTGGGGTTCTGTAAGATACTTAGCAGTAGTGACCCAGTGAAGTGGTTATAATAGTTTGTAATAAATAGCAGCAAAGTATCCCAATAGTTCTAAACACTGCCAGCAATGTCTGACCCAGCTGATCCATCCAAGACTATCAGTAAGAGAATATTTTATGCCCTTAGCTAGCTTGATTTCTTAGATCCTGGTCCTGCTAATACCTATTTGTCAAAGCAAGCAGTGCTGACCTGCCTGAAGCTCTGCTCAGATCAGTGGTGGATTTATCAACAGCTTCAGTGGGAGCAGAGTTCAGTCGTTCTATGAGCACGGGGCTGTTTCCTTCTATAAAAGTGTTTGCAGGATCAAGGACTAAAACCCCATAAAAAGTTTGCAAGCTGTTCTCAAATTCTGCGGATCTGGTAGCAATTCATCTCTGTATACAAACGTAAATCAAAGGCAGGATAAAATCAAAGTGCCAGTAAAACAAATGCTACTTAGCAGACTTCAAGGCCTTACTTTTCAAACAAGGGCCTTTTTTTCTCTTAAATAAAAACAAATACAATATGGATTTCGGTCTCAAAGGAAATTGTTGAACAAATCAGTGTTTTCTACCAGCATCCTTCCAAAATCTACTTTTTTAGGAAATCTAATATTGTGGATAAATTATAATGCTTCCATTAGAAGGTCAACCAGTTGAGCTGGAAACAGTTTAAACACACGCACTCTGGTAGCCAAACGTTAATATGCCTTAAACCACAACATTAATAATTTTGACATTGATATAGTACTTGATGGCAAAAGGTGATCAGCTCAGTAACACAGGCAGATGAACATTAGAAAAGTCTCTGTAGCCTAATAGTATTTCTTAAAAACCACTAAAGATTCCTGTTCAAATTGTAAAGACTATGATCAATGGTAAGGTCAAAGTGCTAACAGGGACTCAACTGGCTGGTTGCTTTTTTGTTTGCCTTTTGATAGATATGTTTTAAAAGACCACAAAGGCACTGTTTCATTGACTGCAGCAGGAATGTCGAAAGTAAGAAAGCCATCAAGTCAGTCTTCTGGGTTTCTACGTCTATAAAATGTGCTTTGAATTTAAATCAGAAGCTCCTCGTCTAAACTTTTATGGTCTATAACTGACTGGTTAGTGATTTGTAACAAGTAAACAAGACAAAAAAGGTGAAATAGCCAAGTTTGCAACAAGCCTCCAATGTAAATATCCATAGGAAGGGATTTATGCTGGCAGTATTGCTGAGGTGCCAAAATTGTATTCTCGGTTTTATCTCTCAACATTTGTCTTAAAAATTGATGACTCAGAGGTAACTGCCATATATATTCTCCACTACAAAAATAAATAAATACCATTTCTTTTCTTTTGAAGTTTACATGCCACAAGTAAAGAGGAGCTAAATCGTGAACTCCTATTTTATTATAAATTAAAAGTACATTCATTCTTCACGGAGGCCCAGCTAGAAGTCATTTCAGGCTCATAAAGGAAGAATAATGTCACTCCAGGATTCCCCAGCAGTGTTATGCATTAATATGTTTATTCAAACAAGTCTGTCCAGCTGTCAGACACAGCCCAAGCGAGGGCTCTCTCAGTGGAACTTTCTCACATTACAAAGGAGAACATTCTACATCAAAAAGGAGCTTGTTCCCTCCCATTTGACTTTCTGTCTTCACCCTTCCCAATATGCAACTTGTATGTAGGTCTTTCTTTCCAAGAAAAGAACTGAGCTCAGCTGAATGGTTAGCTGAGAGTCAGTGAAGCTTGCAGATGAAAATTACATTAAATGTTTGCTACTGCTGAGAAATTTGCCTCTGACACTTTCACTCAGTCTTGGACAGAAATGAAGCATTCTTGTCAAAAGACGGAAGGAGGACACCAGATTCGTTCAAAGAGCTTTTTGCCCACCCAGTGCACAGCTCCCAGTGTTTCCAGCAAGAAACCACAATGGCTGATCAGTAAAAGATGAACACACCAAAACTTCTGCCTCAAAATCTGCAATTAATACTTTGCTACTTTCAGGAAACCATGAATAAAAGCGGAATACCAGGGTTTCAAACTCCTCCCTTTGCTGTACTTTACTACTTTGGTTGAAACTTTTTTAAATACTTCTCCAGTAATCTGTTTGCAAGGGAGGCGAGAGGCAGCTCTCTGAACATGGGAATTGGAAGGCTCCATCACAGGCACTCTGCAATTTTTATTCCATCCTGGTTGCAAAGCATTTCAAAGCATCTTTTATGTGAATATATTTCTTCTCTATGAAAACTCCAGCTCTGCAGGGAGCTGCACTGATCAGGAGCTTCTCAAGGCATTGCTGTGTCTCTGAATACAAAGAGGAGCAGCCCGAGCAGCCCTGCTTCAGGCAGTGCCTGAATATGGAAAGGTTTTAAAAGCTTCACAGCTGTACTTTCTAACACAAATATTTGTATGTTCTTTGTTTGAAACAAATGTGAAAGTGGTAAAACATTTCATCTGGCTCACGAGGCAGCAATGAAAGGTTGTCGTCCCTCAGCTCTCTGGAGGGTTTCAGCCTGGCCTCAACACCTCGTGCTGTGTGAGAAAAGTCTGAATCATGGACCACTGCCCATCTGCTTGGCAGAGAGCCTGGGCATCCTTCAAGTTATCTCACTTAGGCATCCCAAACCTCTTTTCATCACGGTGAGAAACACTTTTCTTCAGCCTTCCCCAGCACCACTGATGACTAAAGCTGGTCCAGCCTCTATGGTCTGACAGAGAATTCCCATCACAGAGCAGGGCTGCCACAGAAACCTCCAGGTAGATTGCTGCTTCTCTAAGGCAAAGAATTTTGGGAAGAAACTCTGGTTTATAGCATTTTCTCCTTTGGAAAGCAAAGAGGTGGGATTTTTTTCCATTTACCTGTGTTGGAAACCACATTGGTATGAAAATACAAATGTAAAGATTACTTTCTTAGGCTCAAGAAAGCATGAACAAGATTTTTCCTCCTGCTGTATCAGGGTCAGTTGCCAAGAAGAAGCAAGAGGGCCTTGTGCAGTATAAAAGGAAATAGTTCTTTATATTTATTTCCCTGACATTCTTTTCTGCGTGAAACCTATTAATGGAATAGCAAAAAAGGGGGCCCTGCTGGTCAGGTATGTCAGAGGTTAGCACAGAAAAAACCCCACCACATCTTAGAGAGAGAGAAGGACAGAGCACTTATCATGCAAGCTGTGGATGAGGCTTTCTGAGTGACTGCACTATTTTTACCCATAGCTGTCATTTCAGATTTCTACTGCTCATTTCTGTCTTGTTAGAGAAAGGACTTTGATTTTTATAAATTTGCAGGCAGGCCATAATTCTAAATCAGCAGTACAATAATTCAATAATCCTCTGCAAATGAAGGATCTTCTGAGCTTATAGAGGTTAATTTACTATTATCACTTGCTCCTAATTCATTATGATGAGTGGCTGCAGGTATAATGTCACAGGGCATGTTCATTCCTTCTTGTCTTGCTGCAAATGCCAGATGGATTTCAACTCTGTGAGCCCTCCTTGGCTCTGCATTTGATGAGGAGCCAGTAATCTTTCAGACACTTCTCTTACACAGACTATTTTGAAACAGCATCCAAATCCTCCTTTGAACATCTCTCAAAATGTCACTTTTACCTGATCTGAATTATCAGTGTAAAAATTCTCACAGATGGGATTTTTACATTTATCCCATGAACCCAGCTCCAGCATTCCCACACTTTGTGGACAACCCCTCTGCCTGCCAGGTGCTTTCTGTGCATCCACACCAGGGGTGGAATAACCTCAGTGTGTCCCTCCCTCTGCCCAGGATGCAGCCCTTGAGACAGAGCTGTAAGAAAGGGCATTGCAAATGCAGGAACTTACACCTTTAAAGTTCTCTAGGCCCCATATTAATTCTTCTATTTAATTAATTCCTGGTACAATTACTCAAGCTGCCCTAATACCTGTACTTGCAGGTGCCAGTTTTCAATTTTCCCCTTTCAAGTATCTCTGCATTACACAGACTTGCCTCTGAATATGGAAAATAACCTTTGCTTTGAAGACTCTGGTGTTGATTCTTCAACTCCAACTGGAATTGCACACTTTTATCTCTCAAATATTTCAAACCTTTATGATTATATTAAAACTTCACTGACGCAAAGACCCATAGAAAGCAGCTGTTCCTATGTTTAAGTTCATAAAATTATCATATTTGGGTAGCATCAAATCCACTTCCTCTCTTCATTCCAAAGACTAGAGGGATTGTACCCAAGAGTAACTCTGTCAACTAATTACTCATAAAAATTCAGATTCTAAACACCTGCTCTGTAAGGTTTTTTTTGCTCTAGCTTTTTTTGCTGCTTTATTTCTGAGTGTGTTTTTAAACAACAGATAACCCTTTTCCTTTCAAAATATACATTATTCAATTTACCACATGATTTATCACCTTCCAGTATACCTCAGGTGACATTTTAGGTGGTACAATTTAAATATAAACCCAGACTTTATTTTTAATTATGACACCCCTTATTAGTTGTATACTGTTGGTAAAACACCTATTGTTAGTCAAAACATGTGGCAAGTAAGAATTAAAATAACAGCTTGCTCCCTTCCTTTCCTCCCACTGCAAGTGTTTATGGTTACACAGGATCTATTTAAGCAATGGCCAAAGTCATAATATTTTTCTGTTTGTTTTTGAGGGGTTTTTTTTAACATTTTTTTTTTTCCACTGGCAGTATGGCAGCAGTAGAATGAGCCACAGCACAGTATCTTACTACGTTTTCAAATCAATGAAGTATATAAAAATATTCCTGAAGATAATGAAAACTTTTTGTTAAAGTACTCAGGGAATATGGGAATTGTTCTAGACCTAATCCACAAATTCCCACCTCACCCCCAGTTCACTCCATGGTTAAATGCAGGATAAACCCATTGACTGCAGTGGCAATCTCAGGGATCAGCAGAGATCAGAACTGAATCCACTTTGTCTCATCTTTCTTCTGAAGAATCTCCATCTCCTCTCTAGAAAGCTCCAAAGCTTTAGAAATCTGAAGAAAAGCCCACTATTAAAGCATTGTGTTCAAACCTTTAAGTAACAAAAGAGGGGGGGGGGAAAGCACAGCAGTTCACCATGGATACTATTGATTGAAACCACTTAAATACCAGCTGAAATGTCACTGACATTTACAGCTACGCTTCTTTAGGGGGAAAAAAAAAAGAAATTACACATGTTGACAAGTAAATAACACGAGATTGCTGATCTTGGCAGCTGTCATCTAGACGCACCGATAAATTATTCATATCAGCTTGTTTTATTGTCTTGCCCCTTCCAAACGGCGCAGCAGCAGAGATGTCAGAAGGAAGGAGCTGTGTGATCAGGACTTTGCCTCTGGAAGGGCAGGTCCGAGCACAAACATGGGGTGCAGGATCTGCCCTGGGGCTGGGACACCCCTTGGATCCCTCTGGGCCCCATCCCACTTTTTGCCTTTGCCACAGAGCCCGGATTTGCCTCCTCCATCCTGCCTGGCCTGAGGAGGAGCAGGACAAGCCTCGCTCACTGCCCTCACCTGAGGGAGGTAAAAACACAACTCCAGGTGCTCTCACACCTCTGTCCGTGCAGCAGCATCCTTCCTCCCCGTGGCAGCATCCTCAGGACCACCCCAGCAGTCACAATAAGTTGATTAAACACCTTAAACCCCCGGGACATCCCTCAAAATTGAGCAGGCATCCCCTGCTACAGGGGTGGTCACTGCTCACCAGCCAGGAACATCCCACAGCCTGGGGGGATCTCCATGGATTTCACAACCCTTCCTACCAACCAGTGTCACACAGCAGCAGCAAACACAGAAAAAAAAAAATTACTCTCAGGAATTTCTTGTGGGGAAAAAAAAGCATCGAGGAAGAACGTACTTTTTTTTTTAATGGGTTAAAAATGTCTCCAAGATTAACAGGAGCACCATGACCTGCAGAAGCCAAATGTTTGCAAGATGTTGAAATGCTTATTATATTTCTATTACCAATACCAAATGCTGTGCTGACAATATATTGATCTTCAGTCACACTCTTGAGAAATTTATTAGATGACTTCATGAAAACTCTACAATTTAAAGTAATAGAGTATTATAGCCTTCTCTGAAAAGCCAGAGAATTTCCCTGCTTAAAAGAAAAGATGTATCAGCTGTGACAAATATTGAAATCATACTTTGTAAGTATTTTAGCCTTTGAAGTCTTACCACTACATGAAATATAGGTAATTTTTCTTCCTTAAGATCAATAAAAGGTCTATTTTCAAAATGACTTCATATTGATTGAAGGGTCAAAAATGTCCCAGGTATTGATTGTCTGCATATAATCACGTTTTGCTCAGTAAGTTAACCTCGTCTACAAGTGAAATGAAAAGACATCCACTATATCACTTAAGCAAAATATTTTCATTGCATTTGAAAAATTGCTTCCATCAGTCACTGGTGTCTCACTGACAATGTATTTTCCTTTTTTTTTTTAACCTTAGGAAGTGGATTTACATAGAGTGAACAGCCAGGACAAGCTTGGCCTCACTGTCTGTTACAGAACAGATGATGAAGATGACATGGGTATTTATGTGAGTGAGGTAAGATTGAGCTCTTTCCATAAGATACAGTTTATCTTCTAAACTGCATTGTTGGGCAGTTCAGACATTTGTCTTCTGTTTGTACTAGGTTGGACAAATGGCCAAAATGCAGTAATTGGAAGAAATCTAATTATTTTCCTTTTCTCCAAACTGAGCGCAGTCCTGCTCCCACTGAAGTCAAATACTTTTATATTAACGGTGTTCAACTTCAGCTGATGCCTTCAAAGTGTTTACATATATTCCCACTTTAATTTTTTTTCTTGATTGTTCCAGAAACAATATAAATTGTAAAAAACACCACCCATTTTTATTTACAAACATTTGGGGCCCATTTGTCTCTCTTTGTCCCTTCCATGAAATAAGTAGCATTTTATACATCAGCATTTTTTTACCATGCAGATCGATTTCAAATTAATTGCACCACTTTGGGGAAAGAAACCCATAACTAAATCCAAAACCTTCCATAAAAATGCACCACTTAGGGAATAAAGGGAAGCAAATACTGAGCTCCCAAAGCTGCAGAGCACTCAGAATTCTCTTATTTTGCAGATTGATCCCAACAGCATCGCTGCAAAAGACGGGCGGCTCCGAGAAGGGGATCGCATTATCCAGGTACATGTGGGAAGTGCTCCAAGTCTCCTAAACCCCAAAAATCCACTTCCTGCCCTCATAACAAGGCTCTGCATGTCCCATGCAGGGGTATGGAACAAAATCACAAGTCCAAACCAACACTTCTCTTCCCAAGGCTGGGGATGTGCACATGGATCTACCAAGCCAAGCAGTGCCATGGAGCTTAGCACAGCAGCATCCAGGTGTCCCTATCAAAACACTTCATGGTGTTGTTTTTTCTTTAAAGATCAATGGCATCGAGGTGCAGAACCGAGAGGAAGCTGTGGCACTTCTCTCCAGCGAGGAGAGCAAGAATATCTCCTTACTTGTGGCAAGACCAGAAATGCAGGTACGGTAGTAACAAAAAACCCTCACTTGAATCTCCATTAAAACAGTAGCTGTTTTGTAGAAAGCAGTTCTTTCAAAGAGTTTAACCTGCCTAAGTCTATGAAATCTACCTAAAACCATGTTATACAGCTTGACTGCACATATGTGCGTGGTCTAAAATAATGGAATTCAGCAGTCACGGTACTTGCATATATATTTTCTATTAAAGTTCAATTCCTAAGACATTTGGTGATTTATATGTGCTGCAGTGCTATTACAAACATCGGTGCAAGGTATTATGAATGGTTTTGAGCCACAGTTTTGAAGAACATACTGAACTCTAATTCCTATAGGCTATTGATTATTCATTCATTAAAACACCTATTTATTTAGCCTTTCACACACAGTCTCTTAAAGTACTTGAACACTATCAAGAAGCCTTCTCAGCTGCAATAAAAGGTTGAACCAGATCCCTTTGCAGAGCAGGGATTAGCACAACAAAGGTGTTGAACAAACAGCCGGGAGCACCATTGTTTGATCTGTCTCTGCTCCTGGTGCTGGGAGAGCAGCCCTTGCCAGCGCACCTGGAGACACAGGGTCAGGATCAGCCCTGTCCTCTTAGCCTGGATATTTCTGATCTTTCCTCTGGGGATAATCGAGATTGGGAGTAAAAATGTCCTACAAACCCCAGCCAGATTTTCCTTCTGGCCCTTGATGCTGCCTCACAAGAGGCATGTTTGAGCTTTGGGCTCTGGGATGTTTCTATACATCCTAATCAAGTTGTGCGCAAACCAAAACTGCCCCAACTCTTGGAATTATTTCCACAGATGAAAAGGCTGGAGTTTTTTCATTTGTAAAGGACTATTGAGTATAAAACCCTGCTCTTGGAGATGGAGGCAGCTGTGGGAGGAGGTAGCACAAGGACACTTAGCACAAGGACAGGCTCTTTCCCAGGACACGACAGCACTGCCACGGGAAGGGATCTCCTGAGATTTCCCAACCGCTGTCCACAAAGAAAAACCGTAATTTATGTCAGTCTTCATTCTTTTGACAACGATTGGTTTGGTTTTTTCCCTCCCTTTTCACATAGCTGGATGAAGGATGGATGGATGATGACAGAAACGATTTTCTGGATGACTTGCACATGGACATGTTAGAGGAACAGCACCACCAGGCAATGCAATTTACTGCCAGCATGCTTCAGCAGGTACTGCCCTTCTGGTGTGCAGGGCTGTCAAACTTCCCACTGCACTCAATATTCCAATATTGAGCTTGGCTGAATAGGCTTGGTGTCTCAAGTGACACTAAGATCAAGGCAAAAGGACTTTCTGTAAAATCAAGATATTACATGACTATCCATAACTTCATCTTGGGGACCAGAATGTTTTAAAATAGTACCTTTTGTGCTTTGCCCCATATAACAACATGATCACAATTCTTGGAAATCCCCTGCTCTCACTGTGGTCACTGAGAGAAGTACTGGGGGTGTGGTGGATAGAGCAAGCAGAGAGATGATTTCTCCTATTTGATGTGTGTGCACAGACTGAAAACAGCCTCCCAAAATCTGGAAACCCAAATGGAGAACTCAGGCAAATGACTGAAGTGAGATCTTTGTAAGGGGAGAAAGGCAAAGAAAAGGTTTTTACATTACAAATTTTATGCAGGGCCACAGATATGGGCTTATATTCTCCATTTTTCTGCCATGATTGAAGCAGTTTCTCAATTTTTTGTCTAAAGTTTTAGAAAAATCTACATCCTCTGTGGCATCCACATGTTGTGAGGAGACATGCTCTCACTTTGGCACTGCTGTAGAACTGGATATTGTTGTGCACCTAAGTGGGAGAAGAAACATTTTGAAAATGTGACTTCTACCACTGTTACTACACAGCTGGAAGTCAGACCCCAGGTTCTTCTGAAAAGGACCCCATTTCTATGAGTTCTTAATAATACTCTCTCCATACAAGATGCAGAAAGTGTGAAAAGTGACAGATTAAGACAACTATTAAAAAATAAATGCCCTGAAATATTTCATGCCCTTGCAATAATTTTCCTTCCTGTCCTTTCATTTCTGTTGTTAGAAGAAGCACGAGGAGGATGGAGGCACCACAGACACAGCCACGATTTTGTCCAACCAGCACGAGAAGGACAGCGGCGTGGGGCGCACGGATGACAGCACTCGCAACGACGAGAGCTCCGAGCAGGAGAACAACGGGGACGATCACACCACCTCCTCCAATACTCTGGGCAGCCAGAAGAAGCTGACCTACAGCCACGACACCCTGGGAAGTGGGGACATGCAGTTCAGCAACGAGTCCTTCATCTCGGCCGACTGCACCGACGTCGACTTCCTCGGCATCCCCGTGGACGAGTGCGAGCGGTTCCGGGAGCTGCTGGAGCTGAAGTGCCAGGTGAAGTCTGCCAACCCCTACAGTCTGTATTACCACAACAGCACCCTGGAGATGAGCAAAAGTGACCAGGAGAGCGTCGACAGAGAGCTGGAGATGCTCAACGAGGAGCTGCGCAACATCGAGCTGGAGTGCCTGAACATCGTGAGAGCCCACAAAATGCAGCAGCTGAAGGAGCAGTACCGGGAGCCCTGGATGCTGCACAACAGCGGCTTCCGAAACTACAACACGAGCATTGACGTCCGCAGGCACGAGCTCTCGGACATCACCGAGCTGCCCGAGAAGTCCGACAAGGACAGCTCGAGCGCCTACAACACGGGCGAGAGCTGCCGGAGCACTCCGCTCACGCTGGAGATCTCCCCTGACAATTCCCTGCGCAGAACTGCGGAAGGCATTAACTGTCAAGGTAACGAGGGGGCAGTGGCGTATAATGTCTCCCAAAAGAATTTGTTTGCCGGCTCAGAAAGCCACGAATCCAGCGCTGGGAAATGCCACGCCGCCGCTAAAGATCCCGACCTTGGCAAGCAGCCGGAGAGCAAGGAGAGGAAAGCCAGCGATGGCAGCAAAAGCCCCACTCATGGGCAGAAACCCTCGGGCTCCTACGTGTCCCCCTACCACCACTCTCCGTACAAACACGCCCACATCCCCGCCCACGCCCAGCACTACCAGAGCTACATGCAGCTGATCCAGCAGAAATCCGCTGTGGAATACGCACAGAGCCAGATGAGCCTGGTGAGTATGTGCAAGGACTTGGCCTCGGGCCAGAGCGAGCCCAGGATGGAGTGGAAGGTGAAGGTCAGGAGCGATGGGACGCGCTACATCACCAAGAGGCCTGTGAGGGACAGGCTGCTGAGGGAACGGGCCATAAAGATCAAGGAGGAGCGCAGTGGGATGACCACGGACGACGACGCCATCAGCGAGATGAAGATGGGCCGGTACTGGAGCAAGGAGGAGAGGAAGCAGCACTTGGTGAAAGCGAAGGAGCAGAGGAGGCGCAGGGAGTTCATGATGCAGAGCAGGTTAGAGTGCTTAAAGGAGCAGCAAGGTGCGGAGGAGAAGAAAGAGATGAACATCATTGAACTGAGCCACAAAAAAATGATGAAGAAGAGAAATAAAAAGATATTTGACAATTGGATGACAATCCAAGAACTGCTAACCCACGGAACAAAGTCACCGGACGGCACGCGGGTGTACAATTCCTTCCTGTCAGTGACTACTGTATAATCGATCCCCAGTGCTAAATTATGTACATAAAACACTACCAGTGGGGTAGGAATCAATGCCTCGTTCAATGTGGCAAGAGTTTTGTATATAAGATACAAAGTCACCGAGTTTATAGTTCAAATACTGAACTCTACAACCATGGGTGCCAGGATCTCCATTCTGCAGTGGAGAGGAAGCTTGCCCAACTCCTTCAAAGGCAATATTAGCAGTGCTTTTTGGAATACTGATTGTACTTTTTTACTTGTTACCTTTTACATGAAGTGTTTAAATATCAGAAATGTATTAACCATACTTACACAGGTAATTTGCTTAAACTATATTCATATTAAAAGGTACCCATGCTTTTCTTTACCTAAAAAAAAAAATGCAAAAAACCCACAAGAGCAACTGCACATACATCTTTTTTTTTGTGAAACCATATTTTGTGATATTATTTTGCTGTTGTTCACTTCTACACAGAGTGCTGTTTATCAATACTTAGCTCAAGGTTTAAACCCAGAATTAGAATCATTCTCTTGTAATATTTAACATTTATCAAACAGCAGTTTTTAGAGTTATGCTCAACATTTAAACATTTTTCTCTTTAAGGTTTCTGAAGAAAGTATAGAGGTTTCATCTGAAAAGCCTGAGGCAAAGTACACTATAATGTAGCTTTAAAGGATTTTAAAGCATGTTTGCAAATGTTGCAACCTATTGAAGAAACGTGCATGTACAGCTAATTTGTTTATATAAGACAGTTTGTGGAATTTGAAAAGCCCATGGTAGTAACTGTTTGCTTTATAGATTTGAATGTATTGAATTATAAAAGCAGTTTCATGAAATCATCATTAGCTACAAACATTAACAAGTAAGATGAAGTAAAATAAATTATTGTTTTATATTTCAAACCACCTAGAATATGATTTTATTGAGTGTAGCTCCTATGCTGCAGAAATGCCTGGACAGCCACTGGAGCCAAACCTGAGGGAATAATTGGCATCCTGACTTTGGGGAGAATTTGGATAGAGGTTTTCTTGAGGGAAGGAGAGATGGAGGAAACAGGCAGAGGAGAAGCACAAGGAATATCAAGAGTAAAATCAAGCAATGCTTTTATCTTCAGCTCACAAGGCATTTAAGATGACTTGTAAGAAAAACAGAACTTTTGCTCTCTTGCTTTGCTTTGTGGTTTCTTAGTGGTGTACAAACCCCATCTACAGACTTCAGTTGGGGTTTGCATTAAAAACAGACAATATATAAATTAAAGCATATATAAACTAAAGCAAATAAATATGCAAGTTAAAAGATATGGTGAAAAAAATAACAGCACTGCTGAAGAGGTATCACATTCCATTTTGTGTTTTCTACTTCTGATTAAGAATTCAGATATAAATTAGAATATTCTGCTGCATTAAGTGATGTAGACTCATTACAAATAATTCCCAGATTCTCCATCCCCTCTCCCTCTTGCCTTGAAAACTTGCTCCCAAACCTTCTAAGTTTTTTGTTCTGGACCCTTCTGTCATAACTCAAAAGAGAAAAAATTGCAAGCTTAGTGGCAGAAGTGAAAAGTTGGAATGGGAGAGATGAACAGGTTCCTGGTGCCTATTTTGTCTGTCATCAAGAAAAACAATGGATTTGTCCAGGGATTTTTCTGCTCTCTTTGTGGCACTGAATTATCATGGAATGTGTCTGCTACACTCCACAGTGAACTTCTATATATCCGAAAATGCACCTTCAGCCCATGTAATCCGGCATCCACATCAATAAACCTCTGCAAATTGATCTTCAAATTCCATTTTCCTTTGGGATAAAGAACTAGCCCTACTGCAGACCATGAAAGTTTTCCTATTGACTTTGTTAGGGCTGGGATTTCACCTGACATCCACCAGCTGTCACCACTACCAGTTCTGCAGTGGGAAAAATACCAGATTTTCACACGCTGCTTTCAGTGTAAGACATTTGCCATCTCTGTCTCCAATCTGCTTCACTTTGAGTCCCTGCTCTGTTCATCCCAACTGCAGGTGTGAGAGCCACCACGAAATACAACCTCTCCTCAAGCCCAGAAACTCAGATGTGTAGAGCTGTGATTAGTGTGGAATAACAATCCTTAAATCAGGCACGAAAAGACAGCCAAGCCATCTTTAGTCTGCCTGGAAATTCTAGAGTAAGATTTGAAATATTCTAATTGAGGAATAGTTATTATCAAGGTGAGCTCCTGGTAAAAACAGGCTCTTTTGGAACAACCTCACATGCAGTTGTTCCTTTGGGCAGCAGTGACATCAATGCTGAGCACTTGGGTAACAGCAGGAAGGTGTTTGGGAATTCAATGTGATGTGTAGAAAGTACATCAAAGCATCCACAGTATAAAATTTCCATTCGTTAAGATGTTGAAATTAAATTATTGGCCAAGAATTACTCTCACACCTTTGAGTTTTTCCTCTCTAAACACTTGTTATTTTGGACAGTTAAAAACCACCTCTCTCCTTTAGCACTGGGACTTATTAATTTGCATCAGTTCACAGAATCCATCAATTATCCCTGCTCCTGCTATAGCAACACCTGATTCCCCATCCCTTGACAACTTATGCCCCTTCATCCCACCAGAGGTGACAAGGGGACACCCTGGACACAGCTTGGTGCAGAATTTGTCCTGGTTCTCTGCAATGCAAACAGGCTTTGTGTCAAACTGGGGTCAGCTTCCCTGAATTGCAGTGTCTCCCAGATGTAAAAATCCATAAAAATGTAAAATACTTATTTGCAAATAGGGTTTAAAGCGGCATGGAACCGCCCGGGTTAGATGTGCGCTGAAATGGGAAAGCCCTGAACCAAACCTAACAGCATTTTTTTGTAAATGAAGAGAACTTGCACAGTAGGGATGGCAAATAAAATGAGGTAAGACTACATATTGCCTAGGGACTACTGGTTGGAGAACTAATTAGGATTATAAACTGAAAGTATGTAAATTAACCAAATATAATTATCTGCTAGTGGCCTTTGGAAATAGGTTACCGGATACTTGTTAGCAAAATTGCTCAAATGCCTGGAAGCCATACAAAGCAAGCCATAAGCAATTTAAATTCCTCTCTTTGTTTTATTTTCAATTGTTTTAAAGCAGTTTTTGTATTAAGGATTTATTGGAACATAAACTAATTAGAGAGAAAACTCAAAAAACAAAAGTGAGACACAAACTGACACAGCAGATGCTGTGTACCTCCATCCCGATGCCCCTGGTTTTATTGAGTGTAAATTGTTTGGTGAGACAAAATAGCAAAGATTCTGCTTGGGGTTTCATCAGAGCAGCTCTGTGAGCTCGAGACAGAGTTCAGCTGGAGGGTGATGGTTTCTGCAGAGAGCAGCACCTCAGTCTCACAGGTTTTTGTGGAGATGGGCTCAGTGTTTGAATGCAAACATGCAGAATGGATATCCCTTTTCTCCAGGTGTCTGTCATGGCACAAAGCAGCACCAGATTCTGTGGGGACATCTCACTGTCAGATCCTGTCACCAGGAACACAGGATGGGCAGCTGGGGAAACCGGTGGTGGTGGAGGCAGTGGTGTGTTTTAAACACTGGGAAAAATAAGGGGGACGCATATAAAGGGTGGCTGGGCTGATTTCATGCTCAAGCATGGGGGCTGTGATACACAAGCGTGCCACAAATCCCACTTCTCTCAGCTGAGAGACTCCCAGCAGTCCCAGGGGATTCCAAACAGTCTATTAACTTACACAGTTAATTACCCTGAACTGGAGCAGGGAAGGATCTGAAGGGACAGGCCATCGCTGCTTTAACATCTGAGCACAACTGGATTTCCTGCTGCTCACCACACCTCCCACAGACCTTCTAATGGTCACTGCTTAAAAAAACCCGTCCTGCAGCCCTACTGATGCATTGCCAGCCCAACCTGTGCCCTCCTCCAGAAGCTCCAGGAGATCTGTGTCCGAGCAAAGGCTGCAAAATGAATTGTGTGGCTGCTGCAGGACTGACCATGAGGAATATTCACAGTCAGCAAGCACTGCTCAGTGTTCTTGGGTCTACTCCTCCCCTCAGCTGGGTCCTAAATCTTCTTGCTGAAATCCTAAAATACCCAAAATACTAGAAACATCCTCATTTGTATAGCAGAAAAAGATGCAACTGCCTACTCTGAAAACTAGGTAGAAAACAAACCCCAAAATTAATTAAAAAGCCACATGTCTATTCTGCTGGATTCAACCTACCAGTTTTGAATATGGGGAATTAAAACTTCACCTAATTTCTGTTACCTAAATTAGTATATCGGCGTCATGGATCTAAGTGCATAATTGCAGTGCTTTTCACTGATCAAGTTCAAAATGAGAACAAGGTTCTACCAGTTTCCCATGAAAAACTGTCATCTTCTGACACAGAGTGTTTCTTAGAGGAGATTTAATCAAATCAATTAATAATGACTTGGCAACAACGCTCCAATTAGGGTTTTAATTTACAAAAGTATAATGCCAATAGCATTAAAAAAATCAGCGGAGCCAAATTGGTGGAGCCAATGCCCAAATAAACATCTGGCCTGATATCATTTTTCCCTTCTATACAAAATCAAAGTCATTTTAAAAAGATAACTAAGTTTTTCCAAAATCTTCTTCGAGCACCTCTAAGAATAGCCAAGTTCAAGCCAGCCCAACCAGCCCATTCCTATTCCCCCAGCAGATGATGCTGGCTTTCTTGCACCCTACTGCCATCTCTCCCCCTTCTGGGAAAACTGAGCCAGCTGAGCCAGAAAGGGATCAGAAAGAATATTCCCCACAGTCTTCCAGAGTTGGGTGTGGGCCCAGCTATGACTGGGGATCAATTGCATGTGCAGGAAATTACCCACGTAACACACACAAAACAAGTGCCAAGTCTGGCTCTGCTTATGTGTTTTGATTTTGTGTTTCGTTCTTCAGGACCAAAAAAGGACTTAGTCCATCTCACATATGATATGAGAAGCACATAATATCCCCAAAGGACTGAAAATGTCTTCATTTCCACAGCATGAAAAGATTAAATGGCTCGCTCTGAAAGCCAGGCAGGAGATTCTGTTATAAAACACAAGCCTGAAGAATGGTGCTTGCCCAGAAACAAGGGGTCAAAATGCAACTGCTGACAAATCCTAAACTGCAGAAGTGCAAAGAGGCACGCCAGCTTGTGTGGCTGGGTCAGGGACTGCTCCTCTGGCCAGGACACAGCACTTGGGCTGTCCTTTCAAATCAGTTTGCCAGGGAGGAGCTTTAAAGGTAATTTCTTTGACAATCCATCCTTTTAATGTGGAGCAACTGCAGGACCATGCTACAGGGAGCCCCATTAGCCGAGAATAAGAACTTCTCTGTAAAAGTGAACTTTTAGTGACCTTCTCTCAAAGAAAATACTTTATCATATTGGAGTGTGGGCCTCCCAGGTGTCATGGCGAGGCTCCATTGTCCCGATTAGGAGAGCTAGCTTTGATTTTCCATAATCCATCCTCTGGCTTAGCTGGGCTTTGTTAGCTTTGAATGCCATAAACAAAGGCTCCCCAAAAGGCAAATCCAGCTATAATTGTTTAATAAAAGTAAATCAAAAGGCTGCAAATTGAAGGCACCCAAGGTTTATCAAATTGCTGCTTTGCTCCAGTTCAGTGTAAGCACCCAACATTTATATTCCTTAGGGCTCAAGCTATCTGCCCAAATAAAAGCAGTAAAGTCACATCCAAATAATTTCCACAAGAAACATTTGGTTACAGCGTAAGATCCAGCAAACACAGATGCAAAATTTAACAAAACACAAAAGCAAACTTAGAAAGCTGTTCCAGAAACGCTTCTCTGCTCTGGCATATTTAACCTCACACAAACTGAACTCAAGGCAAAGGCAAGCACTGCATGATTGTTTGGTAATGAACTGATGAGCCTTTTTCAGTATTTCCATTCCAAAGTCATCAAAAACTCTCTCTAATGAGGAAACATTGACCCTTTCTATACCTACAGCCACAGAGCTTTCTCCTGTATCAGTGTTTTCCAATGAGGCTGAGAGGTTCTGCTTCATTTATTCTTTCCAGGAGTCTTTGTAGGCATCCCTGTGCATCTGCATTACAGAATAATTGAGGCTGGGAGGGACCTCTGGAGATCCTCTGGCCCCATTCACTGCTCAAACACAACTTTAGCAAGGATGGCTAAACAGAAAATAAACCAGGTGCTACAGAACAGAGCTTCAAGGCAAATCCCAAAGGCACAGCAAACCACACACCGGAAGGGAGTTAATATTTCAATAAAGGCTCTCTCTCTCTCCTCCACAAGCCTTTTCTGCCAGACACTACAGCATGTCCTGGTCTTGCAAGGCTTTTCATGTAGAAACCCCAGTATTGGCTTTCCTAAATGCAGACAGAGTTTCTGACAGGTGATTTGAGTGGCCCTTGGCGTGTGGGGCAGGGCAGTGCCTGCATGGGCAGAGCCTTTGGGTCCCAGGGCCCTGCTCAGGAGCAGTGACACAGCCCCTGATCCCCAGTGACACAGCCCATTATCCCCAGTGACACAGCCCCATATCCCCAGTGACACAGCCCCAGATCCCCAGTGACACAGCCCCTGTCCCCAGTGACACAGACCCTGTCCCCAGTGACACAG
>VZTX01017508.1:171255-243699 GCA_013400915.1 Pardalotus punctatus | reverse complement strand
CACAGCCACCCTGTCCCAGTGACACAGCCCCTGTCCCCAGTGACACAGCCCCTGTTCCTCAGTGACACAGCCCCTGTTCCCAGTGACACAGCCCCTGTCCCCGCTGCTGAGCCCAGCACAGCAGGGTCATGAGCTCAGGAAAGGGAAGGAGGCTCTGACATCGCTCTGCAAAGGGCTGCAGCACAGCCCTAAAAGTGCTCAGGTGTGAAAGAGAGACAGCTGTACAAGGCTCACACCGGCTGCACCAGACTTGGCAGATGCTGTTGTATTTACCCCCCCAAAATCCCTGCCCTGGAAGCAGCACACTCCCCACACACCCAGAGGATGAAGAAGGTCGTGCTCCTTCAGGCACGTGCACAAAAGTGTCCTTTCAATTATTCAGGCTGGGGAAAAGTCACATTATTAAGAAAAAGTAATAACTGCAACAAAACACATCTGCCTGTATTTGCAAGTCACACATGTGCCAAACTCTTCTCCTTCCTGAGTCCCAGTGCAGCTTCTAAGTCCTTTGTCTGAGCATAAACTACACCAGTCCTGCAGTGGAAAATTCACTTGATGCTCTGGGAGAAGGAGCCAACCTTGCTGAAGAAAAGTAGCTTCACTCAGCAGCATTAATAGCTCATGTATCAAACACTCACACACAAATAAGGAACAAAACCAAAGCCAGCAAACCCTCTCACCATGTTTTACAGTAAAGCAGCATCTGTCGTTTACAAAACTAAGTCAGAATAAATGCAGCAATTTCGGTTGCCTGCATGAGGCTGTTGATGAGCGTGGAGAAATATTTCCAGATTAAATGGGTGAACATCCATGTGGCTAAAGTAGTACAAATAGGGCCAGGCACAGCTGGTACTTTGTCTCCTAACATGGAGATTAGTGCCATCAGCAGGGGCACACGAGCCCAAAATGCAGTAATTCTGCTAAATAACGAGTGCCTGCCAAAGGGATTGTGTATTCCCAGCACAGCCCTAAACCTCAAGTCATCACCAACATCTGAGGCAGCAAGGGTGCCCTAAACAAAGCAGTTCAGATTTTCATCTTCTCCAGAGGTGGAGGAGGGGACCTGCTTCTCACTCAGGCTACCTGTGTGCCAGCCCACAAACAGCAGCGACAGACCCAGCAAAGAACTCAGAATATTCGCCTTTAACTCCGCCATCAAGCCCTGAAACATCTCTGCCCCTCTCTCACTTTCCTGGCTGATTGGTTCAGGGAACAACAATCCTTTGTTAAAGACAAACAGGGGCACAGAGGTAGAAGCTCACTGACAAAGCACATCACTCATCTCAAAGAGTACAAAAATACTTTTTAAAATCCACTTGGATCAAATTATAATTTTTCTCTCCAACAATGCTCACAAACACAGGCAACATTTTCTATGTAAGCTAAGTCCATTCTCTTTGAACACTGGTACATCAGGTAGACCTCATGTTCCTGTGGTCTTCAGACACAAAAATGGTTGTGGCAAGCCAGGGGAATGCTTTATTCCCAGGCAGAGGCACCCTGTCCTTCTCTGCAGGGGGACAAGGACTGCTGAAGCAATTCACGCCCAGTGAAGCTACACCAGCAGCTAAATGGGATTAGAAATGAGCACCCACAGTGAGAGGAGAACATGGCAGGAAGCAGTATCTTCAGGCTTTTCACAAGCCCTGTAATTTGGTTTGTGAACCTTCCTTGCCTTGGGCCAGCCTGGAGTTTGTCCTGTGGGAGGTCTCACCCAGAAGGGCAAATCCTCAGGACGGGCAGCTTGCAGTGAGCTATCGAGAGGAATTGAGGCAGGACAGGAGGTGACCAGCTGAGGAATCACCAGCACTGAATAAATCACCTGTAACTGTGTCACCAGCCAGCGGTGGCAGAGCTCTGGTCACTGTGTGTTTGCTCCTCCCTGCACACACATGGCCAAAACAAGTTCTTGTTTAAACCGTGACACAAAGACCTCGCTCTCACAGACCATCAAAGCATAAATTGTCAGAACTCACCAGGGTTCAGACTACAGCACTGTTTTGTAGATGGCTCCAGAAGCACCTCCTACATGGCACAATTACAGAGAAAATTCTGTATTACATGGGTTTAGGGTTTGCCCAAGGACTGAGTCATCACACCAGGGTGACATTTGCAAATGGGACAAACACAAAAGAACCCCCCAGTCAGAGAGAGTCTCAAAGTGTGGGTTCAGGCGAGGAAGCAGCAAATGCACAGAGGGAGATGGGAAATCATTGCTGGCTCCTCTCAGAGTTCCTACAAGCATTTATCAGTTTACAAAGAATAACACCTTACTTGAAATAGAAATCAAGCTTGTTCTAAATCTGCTAAATGTGCTGCTGCTGCTTTGGGGAGAGACACAATTAGATTTGTATAAAGACTTTTTTAAAGGATGTTTTATTTTGTTTGATAGTCACATGAAATACTAGAGGCTGAAATAAATCCTAAAATTCTCTGACACAGAATTAGGCTTATTAAGGATTAGCCTGGATTATTTGCAGAAAGCCAGGGAAACCCAGCAAAAAATAATTCTGCCAAGAGCTGACTGGTTCTGAAAGGGGAGATATGAAAGAGCATTGGTATTCTTTGTAAATTTATATTCCCAAATACAGTACGTAAACAGAAATTTAAATAAAGCAGAGTATGAATTGCTTGGGAGTCCTTAGAAGTTAGTTCAAAACTCACCAGAGGTGGTGGGTTTTTTATTAGGCCTGTATGAATGAGGATCCTTCCCACCCTGCCTATCAGAGCCTGGCAATGCTACAGGAGCCAGCACAGCTCAAACCAGATCAGAATTTGATCTAGAATGTCTTGCTGGTTATTCCAAACTGAAGGAAGCCAGACATCTTCTACCAGAAGATGAATGATTTATACCCATGAAGTCACCATCTCAATCATTCCTTTCCTGACAAGTCTCAACCGAGGCTTTATTTGCTTGTTGGCCATCTTTAATTGATGAGTTGGTTCCATCAGTTCATTGTCTTCCCGCCCACTCACTTGAAAACATGCCAAAGTATTGACAGGAAAGAGTCCTCCCAGTGAGGGTGAGAAGCTCATGGGTAGGGCCCCACTAGGGGAATTTGCCAGGCAAAGCTGAATATAGAGAAGGAAAAAGATTCTTTTGCTGAGCACATGAACAGACTTCCTCTGCTCAGTGGTCTTGGTCCATCCCAAGCCAAATCTGCACCAGCAATGGCAAAAATGGCTTCAGCTTAAAGGGAAGAAAAATTTCACTCTGGGGGAGAGGGCAGGATAAGGAAGGTGAACAACATTATCTACCAAGATTGGAGCTGCTGTTATGTGAACACAGAAAATGACCAGTTCCTCCTAATAGCTGATCTCAGTCATTGAGGGTTTTTGTTGCTTTATGGCTCCCTGTCTGCTTCGTGCCAATGTGAGCTACAAACCATAACTTTAATAGCTTCAACCAGAGAGTTATGATAATATCAGACACTGTGGATGATGGGCAAATAACAGCAAAAATGTAATGAAAAATATATATTTATATCCTTGCTATTAAACCCAAAGCTATAAACATTGACAGCCCTAAGAGTAGCAGTTTCTATTGTCATTGATTAATGCCTTGTTTTGAAGAACAAGGAGAAGGTTAAACCAAAAAAGAAACAAAGAGAATCCCTCCCCCTTTTTTTTTCTTTCTTTTTAGTTATCTCAATTTGAAAAATTGGCTATTTTAGGTGAACCTGCATTCCTGAAACATTTTCATAGAAGGCAAAATGCCTTTCAGGGGAAATGCAGTCAGAGAGATCTTTTAGGGCCTTTGAATCACAGCACAGTGCACATGTTAAAACACTAATTAACAAGGAGTGTGCTCACTAATGTGCACATTTCACATTTCTTTCTTGGGTCCTCTCCATTAGCATAACTCTCAGCTGACAGTGCAGCCATAACCACCCTTCACTACAAAACAGGGCTTTTTTAACTCTTCAATAACTATTGCCTCAAAGATTTGGAAGACAGTCAGCCCAGCCAAATCAATGAAAAACTTTATAATTAATGCCATTCATCCTGATAGTTACTGATGCAAAAATCTTCTGCCCATAATGGCATCAGGAATGCAGATGATGGCTCAAAACTTAGAAGAATCTTCCCCGTCTGCCACAACCTAAAAGACAATGGCTCTGCACCTGGCTCCATCCAGGGTATTGTTTTCCCACCTGGCTCTGGGATTTTGTTTATCCCCGCAGATGGCTCTGAATGGAAAAAATAAGGTCACAGGCTCTGAACATTTCCACAATGCTACCAAACTCCTCCAACCCGATAAGAGAGAAGTTTCATTTCTGCTGTTCCCGCTCTGATGAAATGTTCATACCAAATATTTGCACAATTCTCCCCTCCAGCACTGCTCCCCCTCTCCTCAACTCCTCTCATATCCTCCTCTCTTTGGCATCAGACAGACACACCTGAAAACCACACAGGAAATCCTGAATTGTGTCCTCTTGAGAGCTCCTGCACGGAAGAGCCTAAAGGTTCTCTTTTTAATCATTTTAGATTAAAAAAAGACATACAGAAAGGAAAGACCTGAGTGCAGCTATAGAAGATGGCAAGCCTGAGACTCACCCAGCACAAAGGTGAGTCTGTGCCATTTCCTGGGATGGACACTGAAATACAGCCCTGGCCCTGCCCCAGTGTTACACACAGCAGGTTACAGTGGGAGTTCACCAAATCTCCTGCCAACCCACTGACCCTGCTCCCGTTTAAAGGCATCAGCTCTTCCCTCTATTGCCATTCCCCTTTCTCCAGCCCCCAAGCCCCTCACTCCAGGTGAGGCAAAGCCCCCCCTGGGTATCAGCCTGACTCACTGCAATCCCCTTAAGTTCTCTCAACACTTATTTTAAAAAAATTTCTTTAGAACATTTCATTTTCCTACACAGGCAAGTGTTGAAAAGATGATATTTTTGGTGAAAAGCCTCACATTTTTCCTGAACATCAGAAATGCCCATAGTGCAACACTGCTGGAAATTGTTATTTATGAGCACTATTCTTACCCTGGGAGCAAAGATGCCCCATCCTGTGCACCTTCACCATGGCTTTGTGCTGCTTTCTCCTTTCTTTTCTTTTTTTTAATAACCTGGATGTTATTATTGCTGCTGTTGTTGCTAAAGAGCTCTAGGGGGTGATGTGAAAATAGTCTGTTCCCTTGTGTAATGCCTGAAATCAAAGCAGAATACATCAGGCTGACACTGCCTGCCTGTTATTGCCTTAAAGCTTGTTATTAAAAACAAACAAAAACAATTGCTGCACCACGCCGTATTCCACCTCCCCCAGAACAGAAGGGAAATTCAGTGTAGTGGTGAAAGACATGACAGCTCCAGGACTCCTTTGGAGAGATTCCAAACTCCCCATGTGCATTTATATCCCAACTTCTTTGGGAGAAAGGAAATGTAGAGAGCGCCCAAAGAGAATCCCACTCACTCACACAGCTTTTGGGGGCACTGTTGGCACGGGAGCAAGGTGTATCACTGAAGAATTAATACAGAACAACCCTAGAAATGTGCAGATACAGTCTTTCACTGGTACCTTTAGAAAATAATGAATTCTGAGCTCTGAAATGGGCTTTCAAAAGCCTGTGAAAGCGAAACTCTCCTGCAGCATCACAACGAGAGCTGAACCAGTTCTGTGCAAGGCACCAGGGTCACCTGAGGATGGGGATCTGCAGAAGGGGATGAACGATGCCAAACTGCAATGCTGTGATTATTTGGGGATATTTTGGAAGTGGCAAGCTCACCTCCCACAGCGTGCAGCTTTCAGCACCACCCCTCCCTCACAAAACAAATGGCACACACACTCTGCTCACAGCCCTCCCAGAGCACCTGGAAACACCTGAGAGTGCACCAGCACAGAGAGCTGGATCAAACAACTCCACAATTCGGCCTCCTAAAAGAAAAATACGAATAATTCCTCTTTGGACCTGACAACTGCCAGTGTTTGCATGAGGGTGATAAAAGTTCTATAGTTTTACAAATGTTTACATAAAGGATTTCTTCCCCCTGCTCCCAGATCCTCTGGCTTGGAAAGAGGGAAGCCTGAAGAGCTGCATTAATCTCCTTGGATCACTATCTCAGCCACAACTACTGTTCAATATTCTTAAAACCGTCAGCACCAAAAATGTGGGTTTTCTCCACAATAATTGCTTTTTAAAATACCAGTAAGGCCACTCTAGGGAGAGCCGTTATCATGAAATAATTATGCCCCTTTGGGATCTGAACACACGGCCATGCTTTACGGATTAGAGCAACACCCCCCTGAATTACAGCAGAACAAGTCTCCTGTTGTGCTTTTCTCCTAAGGGCAGGAGCTTTCCTGGCCTCCCCCTCTCTTATTTTTAGGTGGTTCAGGCACCTTAGCTAAAAACATGATCCTAAGAATGATAAGAGAGCAAACAGCTGTGACTTTCCTACTCTACAGCCATCTGTGCTCATGTATTTTTAATGAGCCATTTCGGCGATTCCCAGAAAAGTTGTGTTTTGCTTTGTGTTTGTGGTTCTCAGACCGGTCCTGCGCTGCTGAGAGGGGATCTGATGTGATTCCTCAGGTCTGAACCGCCTGTGGCAGGTGAGGAGGAGCACCAGGGCTGTCTCTGTGGGAAGAGGGACAAGGTTCTCCCAGCCGCACTGTGCTTGAGGTGCCACAGCTCAGATTCAGAGACAAGGAATCCAATCTGCCAAAGAGTTACCAAAAGAGCCTCAAAGACATTGTCAGCTGCATGTGGGGGAAGTACAACCCCAAAACCTCCTCACTTGCACATCTTCACCCTGTTAATCATCTCGAGGAGTTCACATTTACATCTGCAAGCACAAGCCTTGTTGTGAGCGCACATCCAAATCAATGCACCATTTATTGTTCATCATAAAAGGGAGATGCCACAGCATTTAGAGACCCACAGGAGAATTCACCTCAATGTCAGAGAAGGCATTCACAGAGACTAAAACAGGCTCAGAGATGCACAAACCCTGAATGTCAGAGAGGTCACATTTAGGGACTGGGGCGGATCCTAACGCAGCTCATCGCAGCCAGCCGAGGTCACCCACGTCAGGCTCCCGCTTCCGTGCCAACACCGCCATAAAAGACGTGAGGCTTCCAAGGTTGTGTTTTCATTCCAGTCAGAATGAGAGAAGGGTGCAATGTCTGTAAGGTTTTGGACAGGCTCCCAAACAAGCAGTCATCACCTGGTTTGGAAAGCAGCCTAAGCTGAAATCCGAGGGGCCTATTTACACAGAAAGAGACAGGACTCAGCCCACACCCACTGAGCAAGACCCCATTTCAATCATGGTTTCTTCTACAAAAGGAGAGAAGAAAGTGACAAAAATCACGAAAATAACACATGCATCAAATGTGAAATAACAAAATATCTTTGCTATTGTAATAACAGCCATGAGTTTATGAACCATTCGATAAGACAACCAACAGAAAAATTAGACCATTTGGCTGTGGCTACTGGAATGTAATAGATGGCTCTCGAGCAGGGATAACTGAGCACATCCTGTGGTGATTAATGTGAAAAGCTGGGTGGTGAATAAAGTGTTTAACACAAGAAAGCAATATGGCATGCAAACCAAACTAAAATGCCCATAAATAATTTAGGCACCCTTGCAAAGATTTATAAAGATTTATTTCACATATAAATCCTCTTTGTTGTAATATCCGAAAAAAGGATGAGCATTTCCATGCTTATTTATACAGAACAGAATGGAAATCTCACTTCAGAAAGAAGAATGTTCTGAAGGAATCTTCCTACCCAAGATATAATGGAGCAGCATCTTGGCTAAAGGTCTCTTGAAAACCTTGACAATAAAAATCACAGAATGGTTTGGGCTGGAAGGGACCTTAAAGATCATCTCCTCATGGGCAGGGAGCTCACGCTGCTCACATTCACCAACGCTATATAATTATGTAACAAATATTTATTTAAAGGGCTGAACTTAAAACAATGGGACAGGATTAGCAACACAAAACTGGTCTCACTCACAATTTCTGAGGGCAGTGTCACATTTATCACTGCCTGCACTGCAGAGTGGGCTCCTGGGGCAAGCCCTGAGCAGGGCAGGGTTCTCACAGCCTCACATGCCCACAAGGGTTGAAATAAAGAGCCTTTCCTGTTCCAGCAAGCCCAATTCCATGAGCAGTCTGGGTCAAGCAGGGAACTGTTGTTTCCTGGCTGTTCACACTGTGAGCCAGGGCAGGACTTGCTGTGGGATGCCTTCCATTAACATGACAATACCTGTTCCAGTCTGGGACCCGAGGAGCACAGCTGAGCCCTCCTGTCAATGCTCCAGTGATTAAATCACAGGCTGTGGAAATTCACCTGGCACTCACACACAACTGAGTTTATCTTCCAGCCCCACACACCACTGCCAAACACCACATATTCCTTACTCCGAGCCCAAGTGATCTTTGGAATCCTGACACACACAAGCTGGAGAGCAGCAAAAGGGTCATTTTTTCCCCTGATATTCCTTACTCTGAGCCCAAGTGATCTTTGGAATCCTGACACACACAAGATGGAGAGCAGCAAACGTGTCACTGTTTCCCCTGATATTCCTTACTCCGAGCCCAACTGGTCTTTGGAATCCTGACACACACAAGATGGAGAGCAGCAAAAGTGTCATTGTTTCCCCTGATATTCCTTACTCTGAGCCCAAGTGATCTTTGGAATCCTGACACACACAAGATGGAGAGCAGCAAAAGTGTTGTTGTTTTCCCTGATATTCCTTACTCCGAGCCCAAGTGATCTTTGGAATCCTGACACACACAAGATGGAGAGCAGCAAACGTGTCACTGTTTCCCCTGATATTCCTTACTCCGAGCCCAACTGGTCTTTGGAATCCTGACACACACAAGATGGAGAGCAGCAAAAGTGTCATTGTTTCCC
Organism: Pardalotus punctatus; assembly: GCA_013400915.1. NCBI lineage: Eukaryota > Metazoa > Chordata > Aves > Passeriformes > Pardalotidae > Pardalotus > Pardalotus punctatus. The sequence goes on along the minus strand of VZTX01017508.1, from coordinate 234,830 downwards.
CTGATATTCCTTACTCTGAGCCCAAGTGATCTTTGGAATCCTGACACACACAAGATGGAGAGCAGCAAACACGTCATTGTTTCCCCTGGGTGCTCTGATCTGCCAAAGTCAAGACAAGTTTTGAATGAATCACCGCAGAACAGGAGTCGAACCTTAGGGTCCCCTCATCTCCTGGAACAGGGAGAGCCCTGGTGTGAGGAGAATTTGGGGTGCTGCCCTCTCCACGTTCAGGTCACACCCTGGAGGCACATCCTCTGCAGCCAGGGCTGAGCCAAAGGCTCATCTTTTAATGCTGCACATCAGAGGGTGCAGTTAAAACACACAAAGCAGCTTTAGGACCGGAGTTGGCCACAGCCACAAAGGGTTTGGAATACAGATTTCATTTTTTTGTGCGATGGTTTTAGACATTTGTCTCCATTCATCCCCACTGCACGTGTTCTGTGTGGAGCTCATCAGGAACAGATAATGCCTTCAGCCCCAAGGCAGTGGTGTTCCAATGCTTACAAGTATTTGTAAGAGTTCCCAGCTGCCTCTGAAACCAGAATAAGCCCAAGTCCCATTTGAGTCTCTTTTGAAGGCTTTGGTTCAGGAGCAGAACAAAGCCTCGAGATTTTATCCTTTTTATTGCTGCAAATGCCAAGAAAAGTTTACAATTAATAGCAACCAGAATAAAGTGGAATAAGAAATAAAAGGAACATTTACTGCCTTAGATGCAGGCCTGTGCCCCGACATCTCCATATCAGGGCAGCATTGTCTCTGCTGCAGCAGCAGGGAAGCATAAAACATGTTCTTACTGCAAACACCGTGAATTTTTCTGTCCTTTTAAACTTCGCTGGGGAAGGCTGCATACTATAAAAAACCAAGAGAATGGAAGACTTTCATTCTACATAAGGCAATTACCAGGCCTGTCAGGAAGATCAAGATTTACTGCACAGAAAGGGTAAAGAGAAAGGAGCATGCCAGGCGGTTCAGGGAAATACTGAAAGAGACAGGATTGCAGGATGTTTTTCTGGCACCAATTTTAGTAGAGGGCATAGAGCTGTAAGAGAAAACTCCAAAATCCCAAACACCCCCCAGGTGTTTATCTGTACAGGTGATGCCACCAGAGCCTGAACACACCCGTGGGGCTTCTCTAACACAAGACTGCAAACCCACATTGCTGCATGGTTCTGAGGTTATCCCAAATATTCATCTGCAAAGCTTGAAGCTGTGGTGGAAAATCAGAGCCAGGACACACCCAGATGGTCCAGGCAAAGCAGGTCATGAGCTCTTACTCCACATTATCACCCAGTCAGCTCCCAGGGAAACCTTCCAGGGCATCCTTGGTTCTGTCTGGGTGACTGGGAATGGCTCAGGAACACAATTTGTGAGCTCAGCTTTCTCTGCATCAGTCTCAGCTTTGACCATGGTGCTACTGTGAGAAATAACTGAGCCTCACCCCATTCTTGCTGTGTCTGAAATCCAGGGGCTGCTGCTATTAATATGGAATAATGGTCAATCTGGAAAGATTCCTTATGCTTGTAGGACTTTTGGGTGGAGAAGGCATCTTCCACAGAGCTGGGCTAAACCTCGAGAGCTGTGCTGGAGAACAGCTGAGGTTTTGCCCAGCAAACTCACTCTCAGAGATTGACTGCTGCCATTTGCTTCTAGATGGCAAGAGATTAAAGAGAAAAAATAGATTTTCTTTTTTTAAAGTTTAAAATACTAGAGTTTTGACATGAAAAGACACCCAATCAGCATTGAAACTTGGAGAATGTGATGCAAACTAAAGAATAAGTACAGAAACCTTTGGCAAATTCCCAAAGAAAGCAAATGTGTTGGAAATCTCAGCCAAACTCTCACTGGAGTTATAAAAGGAATAGCAAGGGATTTATTCCATGCAGCATGTGTTGGTGGTTTTTTGGTTTTTTTCCCAAAGGATCCTCACTCAGCCACAAGGGGAGATCCTGTGGTGCTGGAAGCTGTGAGGAGTTTCAACAGCAAATTTTTGGTTACTGCTCCAGCTGCTGGCACCCAGAATTATGGATTCTCAGCTGACTCAGAAATCATTGTCCCCTGCAGGCAAATTGTCATCCTTGGAGTAAAACATACCTGGTGCCCATGTGGCAGTAAGGAAATCTGCCTTCTGAAGGGCAGTCAGAGAGGAGAGTAAAGCTGAAATCTCTTTTAAATTGTTGAACTGTTGTTCTGAAAAACTGGGCACAAATATTAACACCACTACTAACCACTTGTATTTCATATTGCTGCTTGGAGCAGCTTTTATTGCCGAGTTTTAAAGTGCCTGAATTTAACACCTCCTGAAAAATGCCGACAGATCTTTCATCGTGGAAGTGCCACGAGGCACAGAACAGAGCTCCAGCAGCTCTGCCAGGCTGTTCCAACCAGACAGCAAAGCAGAGCAGAGCTCTGGGCCAGCAGCGCCCCAGAGCAGCCCTTCCACCCCATAAACCTCGCTGGGGCAGCAGCTCAGCTGCCAAAGAAAGGCCAGGAACCCTCCAGCTGCCAGTGCTGGAAAAATCCCTGCCCTGGCTTGGCTGTGGCACTCGTGCCTGCTGGGCCAGGAAAAGCCAGGATTCAGCTGGATGCACAGACAGATCCATCTGCCAAGGACAGCCCCACTGCCACTGCTCCTGTTTTTCAGGAAAGAGATCAACATGAAGTGACAGCACCATCCTGACCTCACACTGACTGATTATTTTGTAGGCGATAATTTCTTTTCCCTTGTTCCACAAAGGATGTGAGGCATCTCCCAGCCCAAAACAAATGGAAAAACAAAGGGGGGCTAAGAAGGGGAAGATATGATATGGGATCCTGAAGTAATTATCTTTCCTTGTAGCTCTCATGTTCTCTTTCTACACAAGCATGCTCACAAGGAAATATTGATAATTTCTAATTTTGAAATTTTATTAATTTCTTTTTAAAAGAATGGATAGCAGAAATGTCTGGAAGAATTGAATCTTCAAACACATTGCTTTGAACATACACCAATCCATTTTTTGTGATTCTCTCAAGCAACTTCATTGTCAGACACAGCTTTGACTTCCCCTGCAGCAAGACGCCCCCAAAAGTGATCTGAGCCGTTCCCATTGATCCCAAGCGAAACCCTCCTGCTGGGACGCTGTTGCCAACGCCAAATTAAGTTAAGATTTGTGCACAAGAACCCTGGCCATACTTTTGACAAACCACATTCATGTCTCACTGAGCTGTTTGGATGTGGCCCAAGCCACAGCTCCCCTGGGATGACCCTTCTGCTCCATCCTCGACACCTCCCAGGCAGAGTTCCAGCATCTCCCACCCTCACTGATCAGCAGGGGAAGAAATTCACTTTTGCTCTCCGTTTGCAGCAACAAAGAAATCCCATAAAGCAGTTACTGCCTGATTCCTCACCACAAACAACAGCTCACAAACCGCACAGAACTGTGACTCCGTGCATTGCAGCATTGCAATATTGCTGTCCAGAGTTCCATTCCGTAATCCCAAACTGGTTATTCACAACATTTTGGGGCTTGGAAGAGGCAACACCTGGGATGAAGCCCAGCTTTTCCACAATTTCTGGCCACCTTCCTTTCAGCAAATAAACAAATCAAAAGGCCTGATGATATTTACTCCCCTGCTCCCAGAGTCAATTAAAATAACTCACAAAAACTATCTTGGGAGCTCCAATGCACACCAATACTGGAATAAACTGGAATATTTTCTCTGCTGTGATGGCTGAAGAGACCCTAACATCTCTTCTCAGCAATGCTGTTTTCTAACATTTTATCCAAACAATTCCAAGTTTCCTGCCTCTCACAGAGCACAGTTTCCCTTTCTCAGGCTGGAGAGAGGCACCCAGAGTCCAGCAGAGTTTCCAAAGCACACCCGGATTTTTCCTCAGCCCAGCCCCGTCTGAGTGCAGCAGAAGCAGAGTTAGGTCAGCTCTGTGAGCTACTTTGATAATCAAAGTCTAAATTAACTCAGCCAGGAGTGGCAAACTCAGAAGGGTCTGGAATACCATTAACCTGTGCAGCTTCTTTCGCTCACAAAGCACCGGAGAGCAGAAGAGCTCTTTCATTCTGCACAGGTCAATCTCTATCAGATTTCAGAGAATGCTTGGGTTACCCTTCCTCAATTGCTCTAGTCTAATTGCATCCCAAAACACCGGGTCTTTAACAAACAAACCTCTGTACACACTTATTTGTTTTACAAAGAACACATTTCCTCCTCAGTGTTCCTAAAGCTGAATTTCTGGTTTTAACAAAGTCCTTTGTAAAATACAAAAAAAAAAAAAAAGCACACCAGTGATCTGAAGCAGAGATTTTCAGCTGTACACGTCAAGATTTTAGTTTTAGGATCCATCTGATCTTTCCAGCTTCTGAAAGAAGAGAAGGGAGGAAGAGCTTAAAATTTCACTGAAATACATAATCCATCTTTTGCCTAAATCCTCCAAGTCACAGCACGCTCGCCACCTGCTTTACTTTCCCCCATGCAGCCTGGGCTCAGCAGGGAACAGTCTGTTGCAGCAAGGATTTCCATACAATTGCAAGGGCAATTCCTACAACTCCATTTTAAAGTGAAGAGGGAGAATTATAAACAAAATCTACTGAGAGTGAGGCCTGCAACCTTTATCAATGTGTTGCATGTACAGGCACCTGTGCATTTGCAAAACACAGCAAGAGCTCAGGGACTTGTGACAGTGGTTATAACAGACAACAGCGTATTTCAGCATTTCTGCAACCAAAGTTAGAGAAAATTAAAGATATTTTTATATCTATAAAAATCAGAGGACATCCAGCAGAATGTCCAGAATAAGTTTCATCACAAAGGCTCAGATGAATGGGTAAAGTTATCCATTTATACAGTGTTTATATATATTTATATAGTGTTTTTAGTTGTCTGTTTAGGAAATCTAGACAAAAATACCCTGCTCCTTCTCCCCACAGGGTGAAGCCAGTCCTTCTTGACCCCCTCACTCTCAAAGGTGTGCAGCACTCACGCTGCCCAAAAACTGTGTAATCACAAAAAAGACAAAAGTAATCCACGAGGATCTGCAGAAGCCGTTATTTACCCAGGAAAGGCTCAGCAGATGCTGAGCTTCCCCTGAGTTCTTCCCCACCCCAGTGGCAGATAATCCTCTCTGCAGTTATTAACAAAGGCAGTCCTATGAGCCCGATACACTGAAATGATTTAGCACCTCCAGGTAAAACTTTTGTGCTGTGCCTGAATTTACTGCCCACCAGCGACCCTTCTTTTTTATCAGTCAGAACAGGAGAGATTAGATGCTCCATGCAGATTTTATGTTTTGTCATCCAGGAGATTTACAGCCTCAGTCTCACCCACTGCATTCATTGCGGTGAAGCTGCGTCAGAGCCATCCTTTCAAAACGTGTGAAAACACAGAGCATCACGCTCTGGAAAGCACCAAGCAGGAACTGCTCGGGTTTGTGGGGGCTCAGCAGGCAAACAAGGGGCACATCACAACAGCCAGGCTCGGACAGAGCCCCCCAGCACCCTCGGAAGAGCTGGGCGGGAGATTCCCACCAAAACATCAACTCCTATTTTGTGCCACGCTGGACATCGCAAGAATAAATGAGAGTTTGCTTCCCCACAACTTATAGAATCACAGAATCTTGGGATGATCTCATGGGAAGGAGCCTCAAAACTCATCTCATCCCATGGCAGGGCAGCGACACTTCCCATTACTCCAGCTTCCTCCAAGCCCCATCCAACCTTCATCCCCAAAAATAACTTGCATGCTCAAATGGACGATTTCCTCTGTGGTCTTATGTTTATGAAACCTCCCAAAGCTCATTACTTCCAGCTAATTATCACACCTTCCCCAAAAGGGTTAAGGAAAGCAGTGGAGCTTGATGTAATGGGCTTTGGGAGGTTNCTTCCAGCTAATTATCACACCTTCCCCAAAAGGGTTAAGGAAAGCAGTGGAGCTTTCTGTAAGGGATGGGGCTGTCATGGGACAGGCAGTGTCTGATCACAGATAACCCCTCACTGCTTGCTGGGGCACACCCGAGCTCCCCTCAGAAACGGGAAGGAAGCAGCCACACCGGGTTGTAGTTGCAGTGTTTTAGGATTTTTCTTTATCTCTCATGGAGAATACAGATAAACTGTACTTTCTTAATCTCTGTGTTTAGTGTTAGAGGTGTACAAGCCATAACCAATAGGACTTTGGGGGTGGATTGTCTTTGGCCAATAGACAATTGTTTATTACTGTGTATAAAAAGAACTTCTTGTAAATAAAGTTCTCTCTTCACCATCTTGGAGCCTGTCTGCCTGACCTCTCTACCGGCTTCCACAAATCCCACGAATAACAGAAAAGCAAACCATACCTGGTGCCTTTCAGAAAGACAGAACTTTGCTTAATGAGAAATCTTGGCTCTGTGTTTAATCAAAATAAGCTGAATTATGAGCAGTCTAGTGTGGAATATGTGCCATGAATCACACCTCAAGTAAACGCTGGGAGCTTACTACTAAAAGTAAATCACTAAATTTCTGATCAACTTGCTGGTGAGTAATCAAAATAAAAAGCAAGTTTGTAGCTTAAAAATGCATTACATCAAACATTAAGATTATGTGCAGCACCTGAAGCACCAACTATTATATATGCCCATAAAATAAGATACAATAAGAGCACATCTTTCAAGAACAGAGATATGATACATCAAAGTGAAATTTTACAGCTGCAAAGGAAAGGAGAAAGGAAACAAAGCGATTTTCTCAAAGCCAGGTGAAACTGCGTACCTAAAGAATCGCCCCACTTAGTACACAATTATTTAAAATCAGAACCATGGTATTTGTATTCCATTTGGAAATCCAGTACCATTCTGAGCAGGACCTCATCCTGACCTGATTTTAGAGCACCATTCTTGATGGATACTTCTTAAAAGTATTGTCAGCACCCCAGATGCTGTATGGGAGTAATGATTTTATTTGGTTTCGGTCAGAAGTGAGATTTGTGTCTATCATTGCCCTGACTAGACAGAAATAAATTAACCTATCCCAGCACCCAGGAGTGCAAAACTGCTCTGTAGAGCTGCTGATTCTCATGTAAACACCCTTTCCATCCACCCAGCCGTGCTGCTGTGCACCCTGGGGCTCCCTGGATCATCCCCACGTCCCCTCCAGCCCTGCCAGCACTCACAGGTGCTGCTCTGACCTCCTTATAAACGGGGCTGCTCTCTGGCTTTCTGCTTTATTGTGGTTTTTTAAAAGGTAGATTTGGATTCCTCAATAAATCCTGTTGCAAAGTCAGCTTCGCACCCCACTGGCATAAAAAACATTTTAAATCTTCAGTTTTGTGTGGGCATGAGGATGCTGCAGGAACTGAGTCTGAGGTGAGAGAGAAGTTCTAATTCTGGAACAGGAATTTATTCAAAAAACAGAGGCCCTGAAATACCTACATTTCCAAAATGCCACCTTGTTCAACTGCTTCCTCTGCCTTAATCCCTGCGACTGATCAAAACTCCCTTTTTATCCTCAATTTTCATACAAGCTCTGACTCTGCCAAGGAACTGTCTTGTTCTTTCTGCATAACCAAGGCCTTGGGTTGTTGATTTAAACACTTAAGCATTTAAACATTATCATCTCCGTAGGATTCTTCAGTAAGGCTGACTGTAATTCCCACAGATGGAGCACACACACACAGATGTAGATGCAGACATAAATACCAAAGGTACTGCTCAAACCAATCTCTTGATGTAGCTGAGGGATCATTTGCAAAAATGCTTTTGAGAAGTTTAAAAAAGAAAAATCTGGATATTTGCCAGGAGATGTAATTAATTCACACGACTTTTTTTNAAGTAAAAAAAAAAATAAAAATCATGTGAGTTAATTATATCTCCTGTCAAATATCCAGATTTTTCTATTTTCCACAGTTTTATCCTACTCCAACACTGCACCTCACCACAAGCAACATGTAGCAAACTATCCCTCAATGGTATCCCCTATTATTCTAATCTGACTTTATTCTACTACATGGGCAATTTCTTATTAAAACCTACTCCTAAAGCCAACCCAGCAATTGAATGAAATAACTTTTTAATACAGAAACCTCTATGAGCACAAGAGCAGCAACATGAAAATACCAGCGGGCATAACATCTCACTGAGACTTTCAGCTCAGATGCCAGATTATGTTGCTTTTTCTTCCATGACAATCTATCAAGGACCAAACTAAAGCCATTGGTTTATTGTATAAATATCATGGCAATGGTGCTTTCAGTTATTATCCACTGGCATCACATCTTAAGTGAGAGGAGGAAACTCCAAATTCCTCTGACCATGGCCAGAGATATCACAGACCCTTTTCAAACATTGATTTCTGGCATTATTTACTTTACAACAGTAGAAATATCCCTTTGCATGTTCCAGAAATAAGAAAGCTGAAGGAGTCATCTATATGGGTGTAAGATAGGATATTGAGCTGGATTCCCTGAAGCAGAAGTCACTGGCATAGAGGTAATATTTCAGAAGCTGGAATTGATTTCTAAGCCAGTCCTTCAGCATCCAGCATTCATGAGAGCTCATATTGGAGGAAAACAAGTCGATACAAGAGGCATGAGAGATTTAAAAGGCTTTGAGGTACAGTAGGATAACAATGGATAATTTACACATGATGCTTAATAAGCAACTGCAGAAAAGCTTTCTCTTTTGCCTCTGCCCAGGGTAATTTTTCTCTTTTTTTGAACAGTTACACAGTAAACTTCATAAGGTGGTTTTGGCCAATCCAAGCCAGGCCAGTGGCTTTTTACTCTGGGTTTAATGTGACAGGAGGTGTCCAAAGCTTTTTTATTACTTGCTGTGGTTCTCCAGCCTGGTTCTGGTTCTCCCTCAGTAAATCCTGATCAGCACCAATCTATTCCATTTTATCTCAGTTTTTCAGGATTTATATCCAAGGAAAAGAGCTGATTTTGGCCTTTCTCCAATCTGTCAAAACAATCAAAAGGCCCTTTCTCGCATAAAAATCTAGTAAGATATTTCTGCATAACTCCAGCTAATATTCAGCACACTTGAGATCAAATACCCAATCTTACCTAAGAAAACCTTCCCTTTACCTCTTTTAGTAAGCCCATACACTAACAGTGCCAAGTATTGTCAGGTTAAAATATGAGACAAATTAACCTTCATTAAGAAAATGCACCTGCAACACAGCCTACCGACTGTGAAAAAGCAACTGTTCCTGGATTTGCATTCGTATTGTCTTCACCCCTCATTAAACAGTTCTGCTGAATCTTGCTGAGCAGTCACTGGCTGCTCTATCCTCAGCAAGAAGAATCTCCCTGGAATCATGGCAATTTTGCAAAATCAAATTATTTACTCAAAAAATAAGTTAGCAGGTCTTTAAAAAAACCTCATCATTCTTTTCTCACACCCAAAGACAGAAAACTTTATGCGAGAAGTCTGGTTAGCTACAAGGAAAATATTCCTTTCTTACTCCTTGAGTAACTTCTTACTTTCTTGTTAGGGTTCATTTTCTGGGTGGGAAGAATCAAAAATGCATAAAATACTAGATGAAAGTATGATTACAATTTGAAACAAGGGGCTATAAAAGTAAACCAGTCACAAACTCCCAGCCCTAATCCTGACAGAAATGTTTTTCAGGCAGTTTTCACAAAGGCTGATAGAGAAGTTTTTGTTGAATGAAACAGAATTCATTTCCATCAGTTTCTAGGGACATAAAGGTACAAGTAATGAAAATAAGAGTGAAATAGCCCTGGCTCTGTTTCTTATTTAAGATGCAGTAGCATAAAAGGATATTAAACCATTTAAACACTTCCAGCTACTATGAGCAATACACACAACCAGGAGGGTTCTCACTGAAACCTCTCTCCAAATTATGTGGCTCATCTTTTGTGCCTCATGAGGGTCTGTCAGCAGGGAATTCATCCATGGAAATCCTGCTGCAGTGATCACAGCCAAAATAACACAGAGATGATGCACCCCGAGACACTTCCCAAGCTTTCCTGATGAGATTTTTGCAGAGAGCACAACAGCATTTTTCATTCCAGAAAGAATTCTCCATGATGAAATAAAGCTTGTCGGTAATAAGAGCTCTGAAGTCACTGCAGAGTCAGGATTATGTAAGAAATACAACGTGGGGATGATGCTTAATTCCATTGGCTTCATTCCTACAGCTGCCTCTGCCAAGGAGGGATTAAATCACCTGAAAGGTACAGACCAACTATTAGGACACAATCCCCCCTCCAGGGCTGAAAATCGGGTCTTTTTCTACCTCACCTCACCCATGACATTCCTACAGCCAGGTACAATGTGACCCTACTGAGGCAAAGTCTCCTCAACACCAGTGGGGCTTTTATGTCCCACTCAAACCCCTCAGGATTTCTCCCTCCTCAGCTCTGTTTGCTAAAAACTCACCTTAAACAGGAATTGCAGCAGGGGCTGCATTGGGATCTCTCACTTAATCAGCAAATGGCGCTTGCCCAGCAATTATGACTATCAAGACCAGTTTTCCACATCTCCCTCTTCCAACACAAGCACAAAACCACATCCCAGCAATGTGGGTTTTAAAAGCTCTCAGTTCACCGATGCAAAGCGACATTTTCCTATTCATTGCAATGTTTACACGAGAAGTGAAAGCACCAAGGTCTGTGCATCCCAGAGAGCTGGGATTTTCCCATTCCAGCATCCTCACACGTCACTCACAGCAGCCAAGGCTCCAGAAGCTCAGGCACTGCCCCAGGCGGGTTTGCCAGGCTGTGACTGCCCAGAACGGCCTGGGAAATCCTCCACAGGCTTCTCAGCCATTACAATAATTCAAACAGGTGTTCAGTGGGACATTTTACATTATTATAACTCCAACAGGACACAGAATATTACTTGCTCTGGTAATGCACAACCCAAGTGTAGCAATTATGTAATTTTAAAATAAGCACGATGAAAAAAATCAGCTATTCAGTCACCAGTTTACTTTAGCTTCCAACAAGCAGGTGTTTTGTTGTTGTGGGTTTGGTTTTTTTAATATATAAGATGCTTCCACATATCTACAACTTCTCCAGCCAGCTTTCAGGAGCAGTTTCTTGGCTGATTGATGTAACCATACCCAAAGTTTCAGTGCTCAAGGTGAAGCTGAAATGTTCAGAACAGCAGCTGTGGTCAGGTGGGGTTACAGAATTCTGTACAGACGACAAGGCTACGTAATTATACCCAGACACACACACCCTTAAAAAAAAACCTATAAAAAGTTAACAATGTGAAAGTATCCAGATGTCCATAAAGACAAATATTAACACTAACCAAAGAACGCCAGCAATTATCCAATATCCCCATACAGCTCCCCATGGTGAGGGGGCTTTTAACAGAACTAACTGTGCTCAGTTCAGAAATTCAGATCATTTTCTGCAAATTCACACTTGTGCACGAGCTTAAACTCATCGCTGTTTGGCAAAGTATTTAAACATTAAGCAGACCTAGATGTGATTTTTTTATCCAAGTTGTGCTAACACATACTTAAGATTCTGGAATCTCGTTCTCAACATCGTCCAAATCCTGCTGAATTTCTCAAAGTCTGAATTAAAAATTTAAGTCACCCTTACTTTCTCTTGCTGCTATTAAGGGGAAGAGCTAGAGTGTACAAATCCTGTTGAAATGCTCAGTAATTTCATTCATTTAATGCTTTTCAAAACCAAGAAGATCCAGCACAATCTCCCTCTGTATACAAGAATCCAAATCACCATAATAATGAATATGTGAGAAAAGAGTTTGAACTTCATTCAAAAAGCACCATCACAATTTTGGTTTTAAATCCCTTTCCCTTCCTCTGAAAGTCTTTATTTTCCCCTTCCAATCACAGCATTTGGTCAGACATTTAATTAACGTCAGGTAAAGCTGATAAAACAAAAGAAAATAACCCTTCCACGAACAAAAGAGACCCTTGGGGGAGTGAATGACATCATGACCCGGTGTCCTTCATTTCCTGAGAGCTCAGCCAGCCCATCCTGATGCATCCAATCTTGATTTCCCCCTGCCAGCAGCACGTCTGGCAATGCCATGGTGCCACCTGCCCAGGGAAAAAAGGCTCAAGCGCCACCAAAGAAGGGGCCATGGGGTAAAGCTGGTTCCCATGACAAGATGGATGAGAGAAATGTCTGGGAAATGGGGAAACACCTCCTGCCAAACCTGCTCAGTTCATCTGCAGCTTTCTGTGCCTTGATATTTTCCTTGATTTTTACTTCTCCCGCCTCTCTTGCTCCCATTTTGCCATTTTTAAGGCGTCTCCGTCAAGTTCAAAGCAGTCACAAGAGAGGTGCGTGGATTTTATAACTTGGAGAGGAGGAAAAATTCCCAGAACAAGACTTAAGATACTCCAAACTCACTTTTGTTTTGAGAGTTTGACTTCTCAAAGAGGCACCAAGTCATCCAGCTGGTGCTGAGGTCATGAACATTGGAATATGACTACTGGACATGAAAAGAGTGAACCTGTGTTCTTCTGCATCCAAATGAGAGGTTTTTTAATTGTTTAACATAGAGGGAAAAAACTGTCATCCATTGTTTACTTTGAAAAAACAAACATTTTCAGACTTTGGAATGGATGAAATCCCACAGCATTTTCTATAGACTTAAGTTATTGCTCTTTAAAAGGAAATTCAATACAAGCACAGATACCTAATTACTTGTGAATCAGTCCCATATAAATATTAGACTATAAATCAGACTGCTTGAAAGTAATTCCTCTGCTTCTTGGGGTCTACTGAAAAATAAATTATAATAAAATACCACTGTGCCACAGCATAAAAAGCCTTCATATTTTACCAGAGCCGAGATAATGAAAGATTCAGACGCTTTAAATTCTCCTCAAGATTCAAGATCTTGGGAAATCCATATATAGACTCACATACAAACTCCCATATGAGCTGATAAGAGCCCTGCTGCCTTCAGAGCACCACTTAAGCAACTTTAGCACTCAAAGCCTCCCAGCAGAGCACAGATCCTCCCTCTCCAATTGCTATTATTTTCAGGCAGGTCCTAACTTTAGAACTTAGTCCTGACAAGTTCTAAACTGGTCCAAATAGATGGAGGCCTTTGCTGTTGCAGAGGTGTCACCGCTGGGGTGTCGGTGACAGAAGGGACACGCGGCACACGAGAGCAGCCCTGGACCTGCCAATCTCCAGGGGGATTGAGCTCCAGACAGGCACAGGAGCAGCAGGAGACGGCAAGGAACCTTTGTAGAGCTGACACTGGGCACCAAACCCTTCTCCAGAACTGGGTGATCTCTCACCCAGGTGCTCTAAATCCTCAGTAAGGAACAGAACGTGTTTGATAATTCCTGGGGATTTTCACTGGCAAGCTCTGCCAAGCATTAAAGGCTGATAGCAAACCTGCCCTGGGGAGAGGTGGATTTGCCCCAGGGAGCAGCTGGAGCAAAAGTGCCTGTGGAATTTGGGACAAGATTGCTCAACAAAGAACCCACTTCAGGCTCTGGGGAGTTCTGCAGTGCCAACAGCCACAAAGCTGCTCTGGTTTGTGCCTACCCTGCCACGGCCACCAAAACAAAAAAAGCAGCAGGTGACATTCCTTTGGAAGCACATAGATCAACTTGATGTGTAATTCTTACTTCACAGATGCCTCTTGAATGCAGCTAAACCAAATGAGGACCTGGCTCTGCTGCTGCTGAATGTTTTCTGCACAGCCTGGGGCAGTGAGATGACATTCTGACTTCAGGAGTCGCTTCCACAGCACTCACAACATCCCAGTGGAAGAAAGATCCAGGCCCAGTTACTACTGACCATGTAAATCCAGAATTCATCCTGAATTTCCCTGTAAGAACTGAGTAAGGCCAGACATTGAATCATAGCACCCTGAGTTACAGATTTTCACAAATCAACGTGGAGAATTATTCCCCCCATCATGCAGAACTGGGCTCATCTGAAATGCACCTCTTTTGTCCACACAAGAAAAAATCCTGCTCAAAGTTCAAATAAAGATTTCTGTGATGTCTTCCAAGATCTCTCCATAAATGAATGCAAGCTGTGATCATCTTTATTTCATCCTACCTGAAACTGCATATTTAAGTTATACTGACACTGAATCTGATCTGAGTGTCCTGTTAGAAGAATGAAAGGTTGAGAAGGCAGTTAAACACCCCCCTTTATAGCTGCTCATCAAACCACTGCCAGTTGTTTTAATCACAGTTAATGATGTCTGAGATTGGGAGATATTTTTTTATAATGTGCTGTCACCAGGATTAGAAGCGTAGCAGCAATTTTATGTTGTTTGGGCTACAGAGAAAAACAACCTGCAAAGAAATTGTTTCAAATGGCAGTTTACATAGTGCCCAACAGCAGAGAAAAGCCCATCGCACAACAAATATCCAAGAAAACCATTCACTTTGTCCATCTCAATGAAGACCACCATTTCTAAATTAATTTAAATATGTTCTGTACAAACAGCCCGATGCCTCAATCCAATCATCTTGTTTTGGTATTATGGACATAACAGCTAAAGTCAGGCACAGCAGCATCTGTGTGCCTGCAATCTGAATAAAACCAGTGTGGTACAGGAGAGAGAGCCTTTAATGCATTTTAGTACTTAATCTACATATTCTAAATAAAATTAAAAAAATTTTTAAAAGCTGATGCATGTGGGAATTCCTTTCTATTAAAAGCTGAATACTCCTCTCCCCATCCTTTTTTAAAATTATTATTTTTTTGTTTAAAATCCTTCCACCAGGCTTCTCTCAGAAAACTACTTTGATTTCTCTGGGTTGTCAATCAAGGTTCCTGGGCAATTATCACTGTCACTGTTGCCCAGTGTCAGTCACAGACTGTCACATCACACAGGAAAATCCACAGGGATTGGTGCACCTGGGTCCGAATGGGGAGCAGAGAGGGCACCTCCTCCAACTCTACCATGACAAGCTCTGTCCTGCAGCAACAACTGAGCACAGATTTACCAGTAATCCACCTTGCTTAAACAGCATCATCAGCATCAGCCTCATGGAAACAACCTTGGGGTGCACATAAATACTCAGTCTGCTTGGTTCATGATTATGTTGACATTTTATTTTATGAAAACCTCAATTTCCAGCAAAATCACTCTCATTAATGAAGGCGAGAACATGCAGGTATTTGCAGAATCAGGACAGCAGACTGAACTGATTTTTTTAATTAAGTGTATGAACAGTGCAGTGAGACCCCAATTAAGATCTCTAGAGGTTACAGCCATCCAAGCAGTGAAGCCACAGTGGTGCTGTCACTGGCCACGTGCAGTTGGCACATTCGATCCCAGCACACCAGTTAATTCTGATTTACAAGGACACACATGCTCACTGTTGGGAAGGCTCCTGAGCTGCTCTCACTCCATGATTGTTGGTCTGTCCAGACTGAAAACACCCAAATGAAATTCTATTTTCGTTTTTGTCTGTCTTCCCCCACCTCCTCCTCCTCCTCCCATGCTCCATTCACCAGAATTTAACAAAGCTCTGTCTCTGGAGGTGGACTCTACTGTTCAAACCTGAAATACGGCCAGGAAAAGCTTGTGATGAATTCCAAGTGAACATAACCAATTTTTGCTAAAGGTACAAACCTCTCAGCAAGACAATCCTCTGGTTTATGAATTTTTGAGTAAACTACAATCAAGTATCAAAGAAATCTGGATTTAAGCTGAAATTCCAGTGTTAGAGAAGATTCAAGTGATTTAGGCAGAAACCACCTTTTTGACCCAGCAGTTTCACCAAATTTTAGTCCATACAAAAACCTTAAACCCAAAAAAATGAAAATCTAGAACTCTCTCACTGGGAGCAGTGATCAAGCAAACATCTGAGGACCTGCTTCCACAAAGCCCCATTAACCAGATTAGAGCAGAAAATAACAGACCCTCGCTGGGTAAATTGCTGCTGACAGTTGGAGCTTTTCCAATGAAAATGTCTTATAAGCAATAGGGACATCTCCAGTGAGGAGGATATTGGAAATCCTGCTCTGAAACAGCTGCTATTTCTCATGTTATCACCCCCTGGGGAGCTGACGTCCTTGCACAAAACAGATTTTGCAGGAGGAAGCCGCGAGCTGGGGCTGAGCTGCTCCAAGTGCCAACATTCCCATCTCAAATGTGCCCCATTTGGCTTCCCCCAAAAGAAATCCCTGCCAGCAGGGCTTGGGCACGACCCTGCCCACGGCCTGACACCAAACACTGTGCAGTGATTGATGAGGAGTCTGGAAAGGGATGAGTTCATCTCTTCCAGCCCTCGCTGTTGCTTTTGTGGAATCTGGATACCAGAGCAGCCTTTGGGAAGCAGACAGGATTTTAGGTTTCCTCAGGAAGGAATCCCCAGGAATGCAGGCATGTTCTGACCTCCAGCACCCTCTCACCAGCTTTCAGACTGAAAGAGGAAGTTTCCTGTGCATATTTTATATTTTGTCCTCCCTGTGATTGAGCTAATTTTCTCCTGATTTTTGACCTAGGAAACTGTATATTTAGCTTTTCTTATCGTAGAGGCACAATGGAATGGAAGTCTCAGCTCTGTTTCCCTCTCACCCACAGCTTAAACACAATTAACTTTTCATTTGATGCATTCTTCCTGTCTGCACTCATAATGCTCCCCCAGGAAATGAGAGCCAATAAGTCCTGCCCAGGAGTAGGAGTGCAGGGTACTGACCAAATATTGTATAATGCTGTATTATTGGCCTATGGGAAAAAAAGTTAATTAAAGACCACTGATATCCTTTGGGAAAATGTTTAATATATTAGCTCTTGCAGCACAGCCATACAATGCAAACAAACCCCTCCTCTTTGGAAAATGTGAATATATCACACATTTGGGAAAAAAACCAGCAAAATCCAGTGGTGTTTTTATTGGTCATTGGCCACAAATATATCTAATAAGATACACAGAGAACACCCTTAAAGAATATTAACTTCAACCAACATGCTCTCTGCTGTGGCCTATACATCACCTTCCTGAATGGGGAAGCACCTTTGTATAATTCAGGTGCTGCCATCATCATTTTTTCAACAGGATTAACAATTAATAAATGTTTCCACATAGTTCCTCAGGCTTGGTGAGCACAAAACAAGATCCAAAGACAAACCAAGGCTTCCAAATGCTCCCAGAATAGGAGCCTTGTAAGTCTGAACAAAAATTAAGTTCAGAGAGTCTCTCTCTCTCTCTGCCTAAACCTCCCCACAGGGATGTGCAACATTGAAATACTGCAAGGTTTTAATCTGGAGAGTCAAAAACTAAATGCTCCAATAGTCCCACGTTTTATGCAGTAGAAAAGTGGAGGTTTATTGAGCAGCTCTCTCATTAGCATACATTTCCAGGGGAACAAACCCAGTCTCCAAGGCCATATTAAGCAAACCTCATGGCTACGTTTTCTTTTACTGGCATTATTAACCCCACTGGAGCAGGTGCCACATTTAAACACTTGCAACAGGTTCCCACAATTGTTAGCACCTGCATTTGAATGCAAAGAGGATGTTTCTTGGAAAAACAAGTGCATTTTTTCTGCAACAGGCTCCAAAGAAAGCCCAACTGCACAAATCACGATCTCAGTTCCGCTGGCTTTGCTGGTACCCAGATTCCTTGGATGTCCCGCTAGCATCAGCAGGAAGAGAAATATTCAGAATTGCTCTGAACTGGTGGAAGAGCAAAGCACAAGAGGAAGTCCCTAATCTTGCAGACTGTTTGACAACCTGAGAGAAATTACTAACCGAACCACAAAGGAAGAATAACACGATTTCCAGTGGGAGGGAGTCCCTCGCTCCCCGCAGCCCCAGAGCGCCCACGGCAGCTGCTGCTCCAGCGAGCAGGGATGGATCCGACAGGCAGGTGCCAGCCCGAGGGAAAGGCCTGCACAGCCCAAAGCTGGCATTTCCCTGCGAGGCTGGGATCCACAGCTGCAGGCATCTGCTGCCAGCCCCAGCACAGGAGCAGCTCGCGGGGTTTGCGTTTCACCTTACGCCTCCAAATTCAAGGGGGAAACACGGATCTGGAAGCTGAGCTCCAAAGCTGTGAGTGCGGTGTAAGTGAAGAGCAAACACAGATGGAAAATGGCTGCAGACACACAGCTGAACCACAAGCCTTCTTTTTATTTACACTACTATTTTAAGTTCGTATGTGGCACGCAGCTTGCTCCTGTTCTTATTTAAATAGGACACTGGCACTGGGTCTTGCCATAAAAATGGAGTTTTACAAACAGTTTGCCCCCAGCCCACTCACACACACACTGGTTTTCACCAGCAGATCTTGGAACACTTCATTCTAGAGGGGGAGGAAGGATGGCCTGGCCCATCAGGTTCTGCCAAAATCATGTCAGAACTGTGTCCTGTAGGTACCACTGCCAGCTCCAAAGACATCAGCACCCAAATGGGACACTCGGGGCATTACCAACAGCAATAGCTGGATCAGCTCAAAGAAATGTCCTCCTCTGTAACTCTTTGAGACTTAGTTAAAAACAAAAAAAATCTAAGTCACTAAAATCACACACATGTTCTCTTTCTGGTTCTTAAAAAAGCACATCTGCAGCAAGGCCACCCACAAACTGAAATAAGAGTCATTTGTCTAGCAGGGTTTCCTGGTGGAACACACAACAAGAAAGACACAGCCTCTGTGCTAAAAATAAGTTTGTATATTCACCATGCTTCTAAGTTTTGACTTTGAGCTTTAACTACAAGCTCCTCTCTGAATAAAATTATTGTGTCTATGATTTATCAGGCAAGGTATTGCTATTTACTTTTGTAATTACAAACACCTTTTTCCAGCACTCAAATAATTGTTTTCACAAAAATAACCTCACATGAAAGGAGCAATAAGCGCAAAATGATGTTTCATTAAGACCATTAACGATTTTTTATTAGCAGTTCCATCAGATTTAAGTGGCATCTTCAGCCTGTGCATGTGCATATGTATAATCTGTGTCAGATTTGTCAGCTTTTGATGGATGTTTTCACTCTCACTGCTATTATTACTCTTATATAGTAATAGTGGCAACAGGGACCTAGTTTATTAAACCTTATGTTGCATCTGCCACAATGCCCTGGGGCTGGAGTGCAGTCATCTATTCCAAGCACTATTCCTTGCAATTACACTTGATTGTTAACTGTATAAGTTCAGGACCACTTACATTTGAGTGCTGCAGTCCTGAGGTTTTCTTCTGATGGGCCATGCTCGAGCTCCCAAACAGTTAATGGGATTATCCAGATCATTAGAACTGAAACACAAAGTGAAAATACATTAGTATAGCTAATAGTGGATTAAAATATCAGTGATAACAGACAACAGTGCAGCTTTGAAATCATTTGGTCATGTGTTTTAGAGGCAGCAGATTAAGAAATGGAGTTGGTACTGAGGATATGATGTGCCAACAGCCTCGCAGCATGGCTGTGGCAGGGCAGCAGCTCCTCAGAGAACACACTGCACCCTCCCTCCTGCAGCCAGCAGCATCCTCCTCCACCCTACAAAGTGCCAAGCACCACAGAAAAGCCTCCTGAGGGAAATCCTGGGGTTTTCAGTAACGTTTGCAGAACACACACATGGATGGGCTCAGGCTGGAAAGGAGGGGAAGGATGATGGAATTATCCACCTCAGGTGACAAAGCTCCAGAGCTGCCAGTGAAGGGGGAAGGCAGCGATCCCTTGGCTGCTGTGTCACTGTTTGAGCACAGATACCTCAAAGCCAACCTCCTCCATACCTCAAAGCCAACCTCCTCCATACCTCAAAGCCAACCTCCTCTAGGAGAGAGTGACCTGGGGCACCCTTGGGACCCGAGGGGCACAGAACCGTGCCCAATACAGCACAAGGCACAGCGTGAAACCCGCACACTGAGGGGTTCTGTGGGAAATCACAGAAATCAAGAACACCCACTGCTCCACAGAACATCAGCAAAGGGAACGGGTGGGAAAGGAACAGAGTCCACCCAAGGGTTGGAACAGAAGGTGGGAGCTGCGTTGGAGCACAAACACAGCCAGCTCACACATCACCAGATTCAGCAGCTCAGCCTGGAAGAGAGAGGGTGAGAGAGAGTTTTGTGTGAATGCGATTTCTCTGGAGGACTGGGAGCAAATCCCGTTCATGCGCAGCAAAGTTCCTGCAAGCTGAACAGCAAGAACAGCGGAGAGTGAAACTAAATGTCAATATTTGCTCCCATCTTGTCAGAAAGCCCTTCAGCAGCAGGCAGGTAAGCCCAGACCTCAGGTACAGCAAAGAAACAGGATCAGGAGAGATGTGAAAACATCGCTATCGCATTATTTTGTCAAGTTCTGATTAAGGGTTGATTGATGCACTTTTAACATCAAACAGCATTAATCTTCGAAGCTTTGAGATCAAGCCATCATTCATCAGTTAAAAAATTTCAAATCAACCACTGAGAGATTAATTAATACAGAAGCTGTCGAGATGCCTTTGTGTAATTGCTGTTCTGCAACAATTAGGAAGTTTACATTATTTGCTCAAAGACAATTTCTAAGCCTGGTCCTAGTGATAAATCAAGTTCTCTTTTTTACAGATTGTTAAACTTAAATATAGACACTTGCATGGATGCACTTGCTGACATTTTTCTGAATCTACTTGCCTTAATAAACACAAGCTTTTGTACATTGAACACAAAGTTTGAGTTACTTAATATTCAGAAAAATTAAAAGTGTACTTTGTAGCAGTATAAGAAGGATCACAGTGGCCTCCTAAAATAGAATAATTAAATAATTAAAGTCATACCAGCAGACAAGCAAAGATGGCCTAAAAAATATCAGTAGACTGAAGGCATAAATCATGATTACAACCCATATAATCCTTGACCTACACACAAGCTCCAAGGTTCAAAGGTGACATCGCATTATGTATTTATTGCCTGCCCAAGCCATTATTCACCAGCCTTCATTTTAAGGGGGAGGTATGATGGGAGTCCCATACAGGGAAGAATACACCATAAAACCTTCCCTGTAAAGGATGGCAAAGCTAATTTATCTTGTGCTGCCTCCTCACTCCATGAGCAGCTCCCTCCAAAACGAAGATTCGCGGCGCAAGAACCGGACAAAGCGTGGCTGCGGCTCCTCAGCACCCATGGAAATGGGAGAAGGCACTTTTTCCATGGGGAGGGCAGCCCAGCACAGACCCCTGCATGCCACGAGCAGAGCTGCAGCAATTCCAGCCCCGTGACCCCTTGGGCAGCAGGACCGGCTTGGCCAGGGCTCCCTCAGCTGCCCAAGGGGTGGCAGAGCCAGCGCACCCCAAACCCCAAACCTTTCAGCCTCGAGCTCTGCCCTGCCCCGCTCCCGCTCCCCCGAGCATTCCAACAGGACACAGGGACCCCAGCATGGTGGGAATTTCCCCCATATCAATGGGGAGCCCATGGGCAGTGAGGGATTTTGACAGCCCCGTGATGGTTCTGCTGAAAATCTGGATCCTAACCACTCCTTTGCCAACATTCAGATCTTTGCAGTAATAAAATGATACACCAGATAACGTAAATGTTCGCAAGGAAACTAAAAACTATTGCAGCTCATGTGAGAGTGGGCATTCAGATTGTTCTGTATTCAGCTCCAACAGAGGAAGCAATTTCTGTAAAACCCAGTTTTGCTGCCTGGTTTCTGGCACCGTTATCTAAACAAGCCCTCAGGCAGTTACTTGTAGTATTTACATTTTTTACCAACCTATCACGAGAAAATCCAATTGTTCCTAATGAGAGTCACACTGTGTCTTTCCCATTTTCATATCCAGGAAAGTGTTTATTATCCATTTGTAGTAATTAAGGCACTGATGTTCTATGGATCCATAAAGTCAATGTCATTAAGCAAACAAAGGCGCTTTTTTCCACCCCAACTTATTGTTGCAAAAATATTTAAAAATGAAAGCTCAGTTATAACACACAGTGTAGTCTGAAGAACAAATCACTATTGGCTAATCTCAAGCATTCTTAGAATTGGAAAAAAAAATTAAGCAAGTCTAAAATAATTATTTTCCAGCATTTGCTAAAGAGTAAAGAGAAGTAAACCAATTAGCTAGCCAAAACCAGAGAGATGGTGTTTAACAATGACTGTCTTTCCATATTTGATCTTTTCTTGTAAAATGGTTAAGCAAACTCAGTAGCAAGTCAGAAAACCAGGATGGGAATGAAGTACCTGCATTAAACAAATTAAATCAACCACGCCAGGCAGACCAACCGAGGCAGCACAGACATGTCTGAACTATCAAGCCAGGACCTTAAATCCACACAAGCATGTTTGGGGTAAAACACATAACAAACAAAATTAGTTTGTTACTCCAGAGGACTACCAGGATTCATGACAGCAGCCTCAGAGAGGCCAGGTGAAATCCCAAAATCTGTGAAGTCCACAAGAACACTTGCTTTAAAATTTGGATTTATTCTCCATCTCCATCCTCTGCAGCAGCACTGCACAACACTCAGCACTTCACACAAACACGAATTTCATTTCAGTGCTTCTCACTCCAGTGGAGAGCCCCAGCCCACCAGCATTCTGCAGAAGAAACAGCTCCTCATTTCTGGAAATGCTATCTTGCTCTACATCACATCTTGTTCTATTTCCTCTCTTGGCACTGCTGCAGTCATCCACTGCAGCACATGGTAAATTAGGACTGGAACACTTCACAAATATTTTCTTCCCCCAGCCACGCAGTGAAACAAATTCTGTTCCTCTGCAAAACCCTCCTGTAAGTGCGCATACACTTCCAAACACAACAGCCACAGTCATTTTTTTCCTTGCAGAGCTGGAGAAAGTGGGAGTTCACATCTTCTCATGGCATCAAGTTTAAATGAAGTGTTTGAAAAAAGGTGTCTCATTGGAGCTGCACAGAGTTTCTGTAAAGGTGATCAAATCATAGCAAGTTTGGGTTTCAGTGGAAGATGTAAAACTTGGACTGCATTTTCTCAAGTCTGCAAATCTTCTTGGCAGATTTGAGCTTTAGCTCAAACAGATCTGGCCTGATTTATATTTTGTTTGAAATGATGCCCAAAAGTATGATTAAGTAAGGTTTCCACCAAGCCCCTCAATTCAGTTCGATGGAGTGCTCTCATTTTTCCTGGAAGATGAGAATTCTCCCCCCAAAAGGAGGCAGATGTGCAGAAAGCTTCTCCACAGTGTGTCAAGATGCCCAAAAAAAGAGGCTCCAAAGACAATGATGTATAACACAGCATTCTGCACAACAGCTTTGCATTTCTCCTGATTAATTAACGCCCCCCCACTACAGCTCACACTCCATCCACTGGATTTGAGCAAAGTGCAGCAGAACAAAGAGCTCTGGTACTGGGAAAAGCAGTTTCACAGCCACATTCCTGTTTTATTTTCCCCTTTGATAACCGAGGGAGCAAGGCACAGAAAACCAGATGCTTTTTTGGAAGGAGGCAGCGGAGGGAGCACCACCCTGAGCCAAGAAGGAGCTGCTGGGCAGGGCTTGACCCTTCTCCAGAGCTGGGCTCGGACCTTAGGAACATCTCCCAAGCCCTCAGTCAGCGCCACAGCTCATCCACAGTTTCCATCTGAGGAGTTCAGACAGCCTGGCACCCTCCAGACCCAGAGGTGCTGTGGAACCCAAAATCTCCTGTCTGGATTTTACCTTGGCAGCTTTTTAATGCCTTTGTGATCCCTGCCTGCAGCTGAATGAATGCAGATAGTGCAGGTACCCTGACATAAATAAAAATGACATTCTGCTTTCACTTTAGATTTTAGCATGCAAATGACAGGGAATCTCATGTAAAAGCCTTCCATATATCCCAAAAGACTTAAAGAGCAACCAGGAAACTTCAGGAGTGATGGTGTACAAAACTTAGCTTTTAGAGCCGACTCTGATGGTCATAAAAAAAAAACTTTTTTAGTATAACTGGGCCTATATGTTTAGGACTTACTATTTCTTCATGGCACTGCTTCATAATGTGCTGCTAAAAGTGATAGCACACATTAATTTTTTTTTATCAGATCTGTTTAGCACTTTAATGTCATAATGCACATTACACAGCAGAAGCTGAATTGCTAATTATCAATTTATATGAAATTTTATTTCTATGGAAAAGGTCATTTGCATATATATTAAATACAGTTTGCATTTAAAACTGTGGGGAAAGTTATGTATTAATGTTCTGTAACAAAGTTGAGTTTTATACTATCAATACATAGGGGGGAAAAGAACTAAAACTGAGCTTCTGCAATACCTAAAGTAACAGGTTATTCAATCCTGAGCAAAAACACAATTACAAAACTATTACTGTGTTATTTTAACTTTACATTTTAAAGCACTGCGGTGCATTAAGAGTAGAGTCACTTCTACAAAAGGTTTGTGTTTCTCTCACCTCAATATAAAGGCTAAATGTGAAGGGGGGTAGCACACTGGGAATTAAGCATCCAACTTTGCATTTTTCTGGATAGGAAGGCGACTCAGGACTAAGAGCACTTTTAAATGCATCTCAGCTTTAATACCAGGAAAAGCTGCCATTCCAAACAAGAATTTCTGCAGTGCTCAGAATCACAAAACTCGGTCCCTCAAAACCTCGTCATCCCCACAGACAAGCAAAGCTCTCAGTACCAAACTGAATTCATGTCAGAATCAATGTGACCAGAGATGTGGAGATACTGGCAGTACAGAAATGAGTGTTTATTCTTAATTGCTGCGTGCTTCCTAAAGAGCAGCCCAAGGTTCATGTGGAGAAGAACTGATACAGTTTAATATCCCACTGGAGGTGCATCTTCTCTAGCCCTCCAGCAAGTCCTTCAGGGAAAATTCAGTGTTATTTCTACTTGCTCCATTCCTCAGTGGGGACACTCCTCTCTGGAAAATCTTTAGAAGTTCACATTTATATTCAGAATACTTGGCCTCACAGCCATTATTCCTTTTCCCCCCCGGGCTGGGGCTGAGCTGCTGCTCACAGGAAGGGAAATGGGAGCTCCACATGTCACAGCCCTCCTCCCTTTACAAGCACGCAGGTGATTTCTGCTTATTTTTTTAAATTAACCTTCAGTTCAATATATTCATCCTGATCAAGTCACATCTTTATGAATAGGAAAAGAGCACTCTTACTCTTAAACCACAACACAAAATCACACCTGCATTGCCAGTAACAGCATGTAGGAGCATAACCACTCCAATTATTTGCTATAAAGGTGCCACACTGTAGTTCCCAGGAGGATTGGAATTGCTGAATGCTACAGTCTCCACAAGGAAGGCAGTGCTAGTGTGGTGCTTATGTGAAAATTCACTAAGTTCCTGCCCTCAAGGGAATTGTTTCCTCCTGTGATAATGCTAAACATAAAATATACCGAATTGTAGGACTGGTGAAAATAAAATTGGCATGAATAAATTATTATTTATATGAAAATGCACAGTCAGGACAACGACTACATATGTAAGGCCATAAAATTTAAGTATCTCTCTTTGTTGCTTTAGCATACTGGGGAAAGCTATTGTCCATCTGTGGCCACACATTTATCCTCATTGTCTACAAGGCTCACTGCCTGAGCGGTGCATTCCGTTATTTAATGGGAAATGAGGTAAAACTGCTTTAGGAGGAAGCTGGGAGTTGTTGGATGAGCGGTGAGAAGACCCCTCAGCTCGTGGGGATAAAATTTGTTTCCTCTTTTGTATTTGAAGACATTTCCCAGTCATCACTTGCATTATAACCAAGAATTTAAAACAAAGGGAACATGCTCCACCAAAGAATGGTTTCAGCTCAGCTTTTGGAGTCATTGCTCCTCCTCTTCCTCACAATCTCTACTTCAGATGAAAATTCTTGAGAGGTAGAGGTCATGCCAGAGATGATAGATGTACAAGGCAATGCCTTTATAAACATGTTACAGACACAGTCTGTTGCATCAACATGACACAAAGGCTTAATGTTACTTTAAATAAATGCTTCTTGATATTTTCTAGGCAAACAGTAACAATCCAAAAGCCAGAAATGGGAAAAAGAAAAAAAAAAAATCTAGTGTGGCTTAACTCCCAGTCTACAACTGAAATGAACCTACTATAAACCTTCCTTCAAACTGAGAGTCATTACCAGAAAAATACCCTTCCCACAGAAGTTTCTGGAAGGATTAAAATCACCCTGACAGTTGCACAGAGCATGGTACAACCCTTCTGACAAGTTTCTTTGCTGGGACTTGATTCAGCAAAGCATCTCCGCAGATGCTGCCGAGCCTCGCTGAAGCAGAGCCCGGGAGCAACAGCCCTTTGGCAGCGCCCCAAAAGTGCCCAGAGCCAGCCCCACGTGGGATGGGTGTCAGGAAAATGAATCCCCAAACACCAGAGGTGTGTGTCCAAAAAGGAGACAGAGGAGTCCTGTAGGTTTGTTCATGAATAAAGGGAGAGGCCATGGGCATTTCCCATGGGGTCCCTCAGATTGACAGAGGACGCAGCCTCTTTTATCCAAATTCCCTACCTCAGTTTCCCCCTCTTTCCCCATTGGCTGAGGTACTCAAGAGGTACAGATTTTCCAGAATTCCTAATTAATATACATCCCCCCCCCAATACAGACATCCCCAATACACATCCCCCTTTTCTTCTTCTCTGTTCTTGTAGTTTATTAACACAGTTTTGGATAAATCTAACTAGGGAAATTCCTGTTGAATTCCTACCCACTGTTTCTTCTATCTCCCAGTATCAAAGTTACCTTACCAGCAGACTCAGGTCTTATCCTTACCAGCCATTTGTTTGTAAAGACACTGCCTTATTCCTTTCAGAGGGGACACGAGGCTGGACGTGTCCCCATGGGGCTGGGGGACCCCACCCTGCTCAGGGCACCCACAGCACCTGAACTCCGCTCCTACACCATGTTGTGACCCCAAGGGTCACTGCTGAATGATGGGGATGGAGCTGTGACTTCAAAACCCCCAAAGTGCCCAGGAATCAGGGAGCTCTCCCTTCTGCCTCGGTGGCATTTTGGTGGCACTGCACGCTGGTCAAGCTGGGTGTTCTGGCAAGGCCAAAGAGGAGCTTCAGCCAGATGTGCAGAGCCTGCACCTTCCTTGTGTCCTGCCCTGGGTCACCTCCTGCAAGGACAGGGCTCGTCTGGGGGAACGGGCTCACCAGAATTTGTGTGAGCCACAGGGCTCAGATGAATCAGCCCCAGATGAATCAGCCCCAGCATCCGAATTTTTCACTTAAAAATCCCCTAGTGAGACAAACACTGCCTGTGAACTCAGGGCTGCTCAAGCACGCAGAAATATTCAAACTCTTGCCATGTCTCATTTTAGTCTAGATAGATTCAGTGTTTGTAGGTCACAGATATTCTCAGTCTGCTTCCTAGAGAGAAAAAAACAAGGCAGTGGAAAATGTGCTTTACACTCCTCAAAGCAAGACTTAAAAAACCTCTGCCTATTGATCAGGTAGTTAACTATCAAATAACACATTTTACAGTCTAGAGGGATGATATATAAAGAGATATAAAGAAATTCTAAGAAGAAATAATACAGTGACCTATTGCTTCCCACTGGCAAGTCAACACCTGTGATATTTGTTTAAATCCTGGCTGGGAAACTTCTGACAGCCCTCACTGAGGGGCTGGAGTCTGGAGCATCATTCCCAACCACTATCCCATAATACCTGTCCAGACACAGCCCTGTCTTCGTGCTATCATTTTAATTGAATACTAAAAAATAATAGTTCGCTGAATGCAAGATTTACTATTAGACATAAAAATAAAATGACAATGAAGTCACACATATAAATTAAGCAAGAAGCCCTCTGATCTGGTCCGCACCAATTCTGTATTTTCTCTCCTGTCTCATATTCCTCACCTTCTTTGAGGTATAATAGGTTATCATTATTGGTAAATATTTCTGTTCAGTTCTGCAGTGTCAAGATACTGACAGCTAATATAAGTCTCCCAAAAAAGTCCCCATCTTCCTGAGACAAGACAAATATTTATCAGATATGTCTTTTTTGAAGGTTTATGCCTTTTTGGGAATGAGTTTTAGGATCATCTTTATTCTTGTCTCAGCAACTTTTAGCTAAGGGAACTAGAACAAATTAGGACTCCGTAGCTGCATACACACTAGCTAAAATCAATAGCTTTAATTTTCACATTTAAACCTACAATTTTCATCTGACAGGCTCAGCAGGTTTTAATGCACTCAACAATTTACTTTTACTGTTTTAATTGTTTTTAGTCAATCACTTTTATTGCTTCTCTGCATCTGACTAAACAAATTAATAGAGCTATGTTCATAAATGATTACTTTGTGAAATGGCTTGATAGATACATTTGCCAGGTTCACCTTCAATTACTGACAGCATTAGTAATATTTATACCAAAATATACATTTATCCAGGTTTTATAATTAAGTGAGCAACAGGAGCAGAAACAGAAAGGAAAAAAACAATTTCCTGAGCTCCACAGTATCAAATTTCATCCAAGTCCTTCTCTCAGGCCAAATGAAAACCACCAAGCCCTGCCTGCAGATTTGGCTGAAAAAGCCCTTTTTTGGATTGCAGAGAACTTTTGGCTGAGGAAAACACAAAAAATTCACCTTACACTGGTCAGGATGGCAGCATCCCATGAGAGACCTGCACCAAAATCCTGGCTTTGTCCCTGGGGGCAGCGAGACCCCAGCACCGGCTCTGTGCCCCCTCCTTGTCCCACCCAGCTCTGGGAGAGCCAGGAGCAGGAAGATTGTCCTGGACACAGGAGCCAGGGGAGGCGTGCACAGCCCAGCTTGGAATATTTATTAATTCACTAATCAAAACCAAGATACTCCACCCCAGTACCAGGGAATTCTGTTCAAGATCTTCACTGAGAACAGCAAAAACAACTTATCTAAACAGAAAACTCCCCACACTCTGGGATACAAGGACCTCCAGCCAGGATGCTCAGAATCCTGGACTCCGGATCATCTTTATAAATTCCAATTTTATTATTTTATTTAATTTGAAAAAGCCACCATAAAACCAGAAGTTAAAGTCCAAGGCCGGAACAGATTCAGGTTAATTCGATGTTTGGCTCTCCAGACATACTAGAAACACTCCCCTAGCAGACAATTAGTGCTTCACCTACAGCTCACAAGCCAATTTTTCTACACCTGTTTTATCCCCACTCTTGCAGTATCCTGTGGATTTTGGGAGAGCCCGTCCATCCTTCTCAACATTTCTGCAGCATTTTGCCCTGTGAGGGAGTAAATACCCCATGAAATCTCTCCTTCCACCTTACAGAGCTATTTCTGTTTCCCAAGCAGCCCCCAAAGATCCAACCAGCTGCTGCTTTTGTGCCAAAGCTGAAAACGACCCCACGTTGGTCAGAACTGCTGGCATCAAACTCATTTTTCAATTGATATTCCTACATAGCATCACTCATATTTGATTTAAGCCTCCACTGAGCACGTGCCCTCAGAAGCCACCTGGGTCTTAAGCTGTAGGAAACTGATAAACTGCAGAGTGTGGTAGAAGGGCTTTTCACTGTTCTTTTAGAAACCTGCACAATATCTCATTTGAAAGAGCCCTGATCTCTGGCTGAGGCTGCTAGGCGCTTCATGAATATAAACTGAATATATGAATTGTATTGCTCCTTAAGCTACCAAGCCTGCACTCGACTGTAACAAGAAAAATNTTTTTTTTAAAAATTAGATTTGTTTTCCATATTTCTTGAATCAGTTCCCTGGTCTGAATACACATCATTTTTATTTTAGGCTGCCTGGTATTAAACAGACACTCGATCTCCCAGCAGTTTTCACAAACCCAGCCCTTGCTCCCCTCCCTGCAGTGAGGGAACACAGCTGCTCCATAATCCCATATTTTCATCATCAGGCAGGACAGCACTCTCCAAAATGCCAAACTGAGCACAACCACCTTGCTGGGGTGACACATCCCAGAGCATCTCCATTGTTCAGGCCTCTTCAATAAAGAGCTAAGGCTAAAAAAAGGCTAAATCAACAAATCTTCCATCTCAGACTGCCCAAGCTGCTGCTCAGGACAGAGAGCAGATGAAGGCAGAGGGGGACCAGCCTCTCCACCCACAGACAAATATTTGCATTTTTATCAAAACCAGCCCTCTCTCACCGCTATTTTACAGTAGGGAGAAGCGATTCACAGAGCCACAGGCACAACAAAGCCTGGGCACATCTGTATTCCCACGGAAAACAGGATTTTAGCCCCGTGCCCTTCGTGGCAGCTCGGCACAGCAGCAGTCTCAGCTCATTTCTCAACCTGCCCTGAAATGGTGACAAGCCCCAAAAATCCGTTTCTGTCCGTGCAGCCCCTCTGCAGAAGGGCTGGGCTGGTGTCCAGCGGTGACCCTGGACTGCTCTGCACAGCTCACACGGGGCTGCACTCACTCAGGATTCACAGAGCCAGCTCCAGCAGATTCCCCATTTCTACCAACTCATGGCATCATTTCCTAAACCCTGGGGGAGAATTAGTCCCAGAGTGTGATTTCAATCCAAGACACCCCAACAGGGCTGAGCAGATCAGCTGGAAGATTCCAGGGATCACAATCTGCTCTTCCCCTCCGCACACCAGAGCTTCTGCTCCCTAATGACTTTGGGGCAAAGCCCTTCTCAAACGAGCTCTGCTCGATGCTGTTCACGCTCACCTGTTCTGCCACAACACCTGCAGACCCTAACGAAGCTCAGGCCTCATTGCATTGACCACAGGGTGCAGCAAAAGCCTGTAGGTCCCAGCAAAGACAGCCTGAACTAATAGAACAAGCAAGAAGCGGGAAAATAAAAATAAATTAGTTCACCCCAGGTCACACAGATATTCTGCATCAGAATAAATAAGGATACTTGATTCACAGTGTTTTACTATCAAGATCATCCTTTTTGCTCTTAAAATTAGGAAAAAGCACAAGACCTCAGCCTATACAGAGTTATTATCAAGGCTAATTGTTTTTTCAGGAGGAAGAGCTACCCCAAGGAACAACCTGCCCCTTAAGGGCACTCCGGAGACAGAAATGAACACCTAAACTTCATGAAGTGTTTGAGAAGTTCACTGCCTGGCAAGACCTTTCCTCCCATCTCATCTGCCTCAAATGAAAAAGGATTTGATATCATGTCCCATGCCCACCCCAATGTGACGGCACAGGGTGCATTCCCAGCACATCCATAAATACTTTGGGAATGCACTCTTTTCTGCCCTTCACTGAACTCATCCACATCACATAGTTCACTTTCCAGCTGCTAAAAGAGATGAAAGAATCACATCCAGGCTATAAATCATATCAGCCCATGGCAAACAAACACATTGAATTTTTAAATCCAAAAAAAAAAAAAAGCAGACTTTGTGATGACACAATTGCCAGCTACATCTCCCAAACACTCTGTTGCTGCCCTTCAAACGTGCTTCCCATTTACAAGCTCACAGAAGCGACTTTACTGCCAATTCCTCCACTGATGGCACATTTTATTGACAAAATACAGCTGAGCCACCTAAAGCAATTTCAGTTACAGAATAACCTTTCACACAAGAAGTTAACCAGCTCCTCCATCCATTTGCAGTGGATTTAGATTAGCAAACACCACACAGACACATTCAGATCCTTTGAACAGCCAGTTGATGGCTAAGGACAGGGTAATGTTAAACAGCATTTCATGTTTTGAGTTCTGGGAAGCAAAGCTTTCTGTACTCTGAAGTAAAAAGTCTGGATTCCCACTCTAACATTTTCTTCTACCTTTTCTCACTCATTTCCACTTTCTCCTTTAGTTTTACCTCTCTCCTGTGTTGTAAATTTTTGTTACACTTCTACAAAAATTGCCTGAGTTTAAACAATGCTGATTTGGGGGGAAAAAAAATTAAATAAATAAAAAGCTGTCCAGTCTTCCCACAAGCTTAAAAAGCACCAGATGTGCACAAGTCTGTCCAGAGTGCAACTACTGCTCTGGGGTGGTGCTTTTAACACCCAGGCAGCCAAAGGGAGGCTGTGCAGCCACAACTCACAAGTCCCCCATCACGTAAATATTTTCAAAGCATCAGACTCCAGTACAAAATTACACCACTCTTTCAAATGCAGTTGTATAAAACATTTGCTCTCTGTGGCTTATGGGAGAAATCACAAATCTTGAAATGTGCCAAGATTTGGAACTCTCATTAAAGAATCTCGCAAGAGGAGAAAGTTTTAAAATCCACTTTTATTGTCAGGGTGAATTCTGCATTTTTAAATCCACTGTGTGCAAGCGGGTTTGGCTGATCAAAGATTTCGGGGCTGACCTCTCCCCGTTTGTCCATGGATCACCCCAATGTTCAGCCACCACAGCTGCTCAGAACATCTGTCACGCCCCCCTCGCTTCAGCCTGGGCTGGATAATTCCAGGGGTGGGTGGGAAAGGGAGAGCCCGTCCTGCAGCCGCTCCCCAGGCTCACACAAAGCACAGCCACCCCAGGCAGCCTGGGGGAAAAGATGGATTTGCTGACACCCCTGTCCCAGTGCAAGGGCCCTGCTGCAGCAGAAGTGCAGCGGAGCTGGGTTTGAATCGAGCTGCAGCTTTCCAGAGGAAATTTCCAGGTGGAAATTCCTTCCCCATGGACACAGCCAGGGCCCTGCTCTGGCACAGCCCAGGGGTCAGCACACAACCAGAACAGCACTGCAGGCTGCCCCACTGCAGGCAGTGATGCAGCTGCCGTGAAGATTTATCCCATTGCTACACAGGGAAATGATCTGAACCACAGCAGGCCGGCTGACTTCACTCAGACTTTTTAATTACCCCCACCAAAAGGAACTCGGCACCCCCATCTAAGACCTTTTCACAGTTCAGAGGGCAAATCCAGTTTGTCTTCAGGGGCACAGACACACCTTGAAGCTGCTTCAGCGCTAGGTGAGCTTTTCCCACAGCTCAGCTGGAAAGTGCAAACCTGGTCATTTATTCCTGTAGGGTGGGGACTGACCAGAGTCAAAGCAACATGAGAAGAAATCAAAGCCAAACACCACAGAGAGACTCCGAATCAATACCTGACTGGCTGTGCCCAGAAAAGCAGAGAAAGCAGAAGTCCTTGTGCTCACAGGTGGTTTGCACCATCACACCTGGGGGCTGGGGGTTTGCTTCCCCTCACTGTGCAGCAGTTCCAGAGGGCCCAACCATTCCTCACTCTGCTTTTTGGAGAGCCCAACCATTCCTCACTCTGCTTTTTGGAGAGCTCACCCGTTCCTCACTCTGTTCTTTTTGGAGAGCTCAGCTGTATCAGAAGCCTGGAACAGGGCTCACCTGTCCATCTGCCTGTACTTTTTCATTTCCCTCCACAACATCAAATTGTTTTTGTGCTCTCTGTCAGTCACACAGTTCACACTTTACATGTGTGCTTCACCTCTCCAAGGAAGTCACAGAATATTTTTTTCCTGTGCAGCCCAGTGGTAAAACAGAAGTCCTGTTTTAGCCCTGAGAAACCACTACAAAACCACTTGGCAGTGTCTCATAAGGAAAAACGCTTCTGTTGGAAGGTGAGGAATAATTAGTTGCTTTGCTCATTAACAAAAGCTGATCGAGGCCATACTGGTCCTTCAGATGTTGCACCCCACAAGCTGCTGCAGTTTCCTGAAAAAACACAGTGGCTGAAGTCTAAACAGCCAATGCTCAACAGGAATGCAGCAAATGCTCTTTTCAAACATTTTAAAAACAAGGCAGGGGAAGCAGAGCAGTCTCTGGTCAATCCAGAGCTCAAATTCAGGTACAAAATAGAAATAACTTGAAAATTGGACCTCTTAACCCCTTCCCCTTCAGAGGGAGGGCACCCCCCACACACACACCTTTCATTACACACCCTCCACAGCCCACAGGGCACAGCAAGGCCTGGCTGAAAGCTCCCTTTAGCAAAAGGCACCTTACTCCATGCCCTAAAATTTAAGGTATTTTTACAAAAAGCCCTCTCACCTTCCAAAAATCCCATCTTTACTTTGCCAGGTCAGCGCCCCAGCCATTTATCAATCCCTCAGATGTCACCACATCATTTTTCCTCTGCTTAAAATACATTCCATTTCATTAAAATAAGTAGCCAGAGGTCTACTGGGAGAGCCAGAAAGAAGCCACCAGTCCTTACCTGCAGAGAAACAGCAAACCCCACCATCCTCTCACACCTGAAAACATTCAGCCTCTCCCCAAGCCTCTTTTTATCCCACTCCGCTCCTCTGGATTGGGGATTTTGTATTGCCCCCAGCTGACACAAATTGTCCTTCATGAAACACATCAGGTGTGGCTGGTGAAGATCCCTCCTCCCTACCCATGGCAAGGGTTGTTTTCAGCTCTGTTTTTCACTGATTTGTTTTTTGCTTCATGGTTTTATTTGCCTGACGACTGAAAACTCACAAGCTTATTTTATAAGCACCTGAGGTTTATTGCCAGGCACCGCCAGAAATACATAATACACAGTCCCTCCTATGAAAATGCAAAGATTAGGTTAATGTTTTCCATAAAGTTCCTAAATTGGAAGTTTCTGTGATTATTTAAAAATGCTGTAAGAATTTAGTACTATACAAAGGTGAAATTCCCACCACAAACAAATGATCAGGGAGAAAATATTTATGTTTAGACGTTGATTATTTAGAGTAACTCAGCTCCAGAAGGTCCTACCTCTCCACACCCACACCCAGATACCCAAGGCAGCTCTCTGTGCCCCAGGCATTTCCCCTGCCTGAGGAAATCCTGGTCAGGGTTCTGTGACCCCAGAGAGCTTGGAGAGGCACAGATCTGTTCTGACAGTCCAACAGCACCAGCAATACAAGGCGTTTCTTTTGTTGTTTAAAGTCAATTTTTTTCTAAGCTGGGCAACTACAGAGAAAGAAGAGCCCAATAATAACAGAGTATTTTTTGTTTTCCACAAGACTTTAGTTTATCCCTTGTACCAGAAAAGAGTCAAAGTTGTCTCTTTGATCCCGGAAAACAAAGAAAAAAGCAAATTTGGGCATCACCCTCTAGCACAGTGCTCAGAGCAATCACCTTGTCAGGGAAAACCTGTGTCACCCTCCCTCTCCCCAAACTGTTGGGGAATTTACATGGATCGCTCCCGGAATAAATCGAGGAGAGCAGCAGTGTCTGACCAGGGGACACCCCAGGAACAGAGCATCCCAGGGCAGGATCCGGGTGTGGGAACTGCCTGAGAGAGGCCCCGTGCCGGGGACTGTCACTCCTTGCTGAGATTCCCAGGGAGATAAGTGACGCCAGGGGAAGGCAGGAGTCTCTCCCACACAAACACTCATTCAGCTGATGGAGAACAAAGCGTCTCCTTAACATCTTTCCAACTCGGGACAGGGAAGCGGCAAAAAAACTTTTGCAGCTGCCGTGTCTCAGGCTGCTGCTCCTGCAGCATCTCCGTGCCCGTTTTCCCGGAGTGTGATGTTTTTCTGTTCTAAAGCTCCATCTCCTGGAGCCGCGGAATTAACACAGGAGCGGCTCAGCTCTCGCTGGAATCAGCCTGGAATTTCTAGAGGGAAGTTCGCAAAGGTGTGAACTCCAAAGGGGCGAGATTTAAAATGCTCAAGGCATCCCTGATTTCTGTAGTGGGGAAGGTTAGGTTTGTTTTCAGGGCAGGGCTGTGGGACAGCGCTGCTGGGCAGCTCCGGTGATGTCCCAGCACATCCCACGTTCCCGAGGCGGCCTCTGCCGGCCGCGCGTCCCCTCCGTGTCCCCTGTCCGTGTCCGTGTCCGTATCCGTGTCCCTGTCCGTGTCCCTCTCCGTGTCCCTGTCCNCCGTGTCCGTGTCCCTGTCCCTGTCCGTGTCCATGTCCGTGTCCCTGTCCCTGTCCCGGCCCTTCTCCCTCGGCACACGGAATGCCGCACCCAGCAGAGCCCAGCGCTCGGACAGCAGCAGGACCCGTCTGTCACCGGCAATGAATGTCGCCGATCCCATGGCCCCGCTCCCGCAGCAGCTCGGGTTCCCCTCGTGGCCAGCCCCGTGTCCGGAGCAGCCCCGCGGCTCGGCGTTCCCGTCATGGGAACGAGCTGGCACAAGGCTTTCCTCACCTCCCCAAGGAATCCTCGTCCTCCCCCTTGCGCGTGGCCGTGCTGAGCTGTGCGACCTCCAGCCAGGACAGGCCGTGCCGTGCCGTGCCGTGCCGTGCCGTGCCGTGCCGTGCCGTGCCGGGCTCCCTGTCCCCATCCTCGTTATCCCAGCGCTTCCGTCCTGCTGCTCGTCCAGAGAGCTCTGCTGGCTCATCGGCCCTTTTTATACCCCTTACAACCCTTATATCACTTATTTATACCCCTTACAACCCTTATATCACTTATTTATACCCCTTACAACCCTTCCTATACCCTTTATTTATACCCCTTACAACCCTTCTTATATCACTTATTTATACCCCTTACAACCCTTCTTATATCACTTATTTATACACCTTACAACCCTTGTATCACTTATTTATACCCCTTAAAACCCCTCTTATATCACTTATTTAAACCCCTTACAATCCTTCCTATACCCTTTATTTATACCCCTTACAACCCTTATACCTGTTACTTATACCCCTTACAACCCTTCCTATACCCCTTATTTATACCCCTTACAACCCTTCCTATATACCCCTTATTTATACCCCTTACAACCCTTCTTATACCCCTTATTTATACCCCTTAAAACCCTTCTTATACCCCTTATTTATACCCCTTAAAACCCTTCTTATACCACTTTTTTATACCCCTTACAACCCTTTTTATATCACTTATTTATACCCCTTATATCACTTATTTATACCCCTTAAAACCCTTTTTATACCACTTTTTTATACCCCTTACAACCCCTTTTTACACCCCTTATTGATACCACTTACAACCCTTTTTACACCCCTTATTTTGATTCCCACAGGATTATACAACGACTTCAAGAAGTCCTTGAGGCGAATGAGGGTGAAGAGCTGATTAAAAGGAGTTTACAAGTTACAAAACAGGGGTGTCCCATTGGTAATGGAGGGATGGAACTGAGGTGCCATCAGCAATCCATAATTCTTCCACACTCATCCCACTGAAAAACACTGACCCGAGACACACAGAATTGCAAATCACCTTTAAACTCTTCCTAGAAATGCACTGTACGAATGAAAAATGCCAAAGAATTGCAGAAGGGTGTTCTGTGTAGCTGCGGTCAATAGAAGGCATCCATTCTAGGAAAAAATCTATTTATTTTTAATAAATCACGGTGTTGCCGCTTAACTATTACAACAGAAAACTCACAGAACTAAGATTCTACCAGGCTTTGGCTCTGGTTGTTTTTTTTTCCCCTCATATACAATTAACAAAGAAGCTAAAAATAAAAGCTTGATTCTTTTGTACCAGACCCAGGACAGTCACGATTGCAGCTTCTCAGTGAACTGCTCGAGAAAAGGACATCACACACACCAAACAAATAGGCTGAAGCAGAGTATTTTTTTAGCTTGTTTCCTGCATCCCCCAGGCCAGTCATCAATTGAAACACAATTCCAATTTACTCTTCCAGCTAGAGTATTTCCTGCTGAAATGCTTAAAAACAATACTTGGTGCTGCAGAGGTGCCCCAGCCTTGGAAACTTCCAGAACACAATTCTCATATTTTAAAAAAAGTTCATTTTCTGAAAGCCCACAGCAGATCCAAGTGGATTTGCAAAAGACAGAGAACCTTGGATACTGTAAGGAAATAATTTTTTAACTTTTTTTATTTTTTAATATTATGAGCAGAATTAAGTGTTGACTGACCTTGTACTCTGAAAAAATAAATTCCATTTCACTTTCTAATTTTATTCTGGTCCTTTGCACACACTTCCAGGGATCCAGGGGCAGCCACACTTCTCTGGGCAACCTCAGCCTGAGCACCATCAGTCAGGACTTTCTACCCCACATCCATCTAAACCCACTGTCAGTTTGAAGCCATGTGCTCTGGGGTGTGTAGTTAGGGAATTTAAAGCAGATTTTTTTAAACATAGGATTTAGAAATCTTAGGATTAAGATCCTTGCTGTGAGGCTGAAGCATTATTTCAATTTTTATTAGTCATTAAAATAAGCTGCAGATACAGAGATGGATCCATACCTCAAAGTCCTTCTGCAGGTCTCTGCAGGAGTGGCACTAATGCTGCTCAAACAAACATCTGGAAAGGTCACAGGTGTTTAAAGAACAAGTTTATTGACAATATCGTCACAAATAAACAATCTAAAGAAAATTTCAGAAATCTCTAAACTTAGAAATTTTAAAATTTTCTCATTGGCAAAATATTTAAAAAAAAAAAAAGTGTAAGATGTCACTATATTCGCAAACTTTCCTAATTTCAACATTTTGGTTCAGTCCTTTAATTTGATAACACACATCCAACCCTTCAGCACAATGAAAATGAGTCAAAGTACAATTTTCCTTCTGTAAGGGGATCTCGATCAGTAAGATTTTTTTGTTGTTGTTCTTGCAAGCGTCTCCCTGAATCCTGTCTGCTCACAACTTGATAGGTAACATCAGCAAGAAATAACTTTATAAATAGTCCAACTGAGCCAAATTAATTCTGGTATTAATCAAAACCTAAATTTCCCCCAAACAATACAAAGCAGACCATGTAGTACAAGAAACTATCAGCATGCATTTTAGAGGTCATTTTTGTACTTCAGGTACATGAACTTAAAACCAAAGAGGGACAATTGTGATAAAACTGTACTCAGATATTTCATAACATTAATATTTATTGCTTTATATGAATACTGTATTGAAAGCCCAAGCATTCAGTTTACACACAGAAATTATACAATTATATACCGTTTCACAATGGCAGTGAGCACTCATTACAATCTACAAAAAAATCTACTTTACAGAAATTTAAAAATTCTAAATATCAAAAAGGTACAGTTGAAGAAACAGGTATAAATTTGGCAGCCAGTAATTGTGACTGGGAGGTTGCAGCTTGCATGTCTTTAAATATGGGAACTGGAAAATATTGAGTTTAAAGCAGTAGTTTGTGCTTTGAGCTGGTCTGAAAAAAATGTAACACTGGCTGTCAAAGTAGCATGTTCAAAAATATTTAGTTCACTTCCAAAATGTTATACAAATCGTGGTGATTTCTCTGCACCCCTAACCCTTTTAGCTCAGGAACATGACCGTGGTCACGTCTCCATCCTTCCCATCCAGTGGTGTGATCAGCCCGATGCCACCTGCAAACCCTGCAGGAACTCTGCGACTTCTCTACAATATTCACAAAGCTCCAAGAAGCACTCAAAAAAGCAAATACCTGCTCATTTCTTCCAAGGTATTGTCTTATTTTCAAACATTTCTTCTACAAAAGTTCAAGCTAATGTTTTGATTACAACGTTCTCAACATAAAGCACATTTTCTCATAAATAAATGAACTCCTTTCACTCAGGCACCTCAGAAGTATACAAAAATGTTGTCATTGGAACAGTTCTCTTGGAATGTGTTTACTCTGGTGTTTTCAACAATGTTAGTATTTCCAGGGTTTCATATGGGCCAGATTTCATTTGTTTTGTTTTTCCAGAGGCAAAGCAAAGTGCCTTGAGAGGTGAACTCAGTCTTTTCCTATAGAAAAAGTATTTGCTGTATTTATCTTTTATAGAAACAGAAAAATATACCCTTTCCCCCTTAGAACAGCGAGGGTACACGGAGGTGTGCATGCTGTGTGGAGACGTGTGTGTGGGAAATGTGTGTGTGAAATGGAACACATTTGAAACACACAACAGGTTTCTTCGTGTGTATTCAAATAAAAATCCGGAAACCAGCCTGAAACCCCGTATTTCATGTCAAATGTTGAAACTGTAACCAAAATATGAAGTAACTGCTAGAGCTGTCAGAAAAAGACAAGACAAAAAGCTTTCTTGCTTACATACAACTAGGTGTGGTGATCTCCAAAAAAGTTGTCAAAATTATAATTACCTTCCAGTTTAAAAACTTTTATTCTAAATAAAAAAAACTATACACAAACCACTGATTTGACCAAACGAAAGTTCAGCGGTAAGCAGGACCTGAAGGAGCTGGTATTCACAGTTCTTATCATGTACAACTCTTTCAAGGTTCAATCCATGGAGTAGTTTATTTTACAACCTGCTTCTTTTTGTAAAACTAAAGGTCCACTTTATTACATAAAATTATTTATACAGTGTAAAACCGGAGCCTTATGGAAAATACTGCCTCTAAGTTTATTTAAATTAGTCTTGCTCCATAGGTTCATCTGCAGCTTCTGTGGCTTCATCACTGTTTTCCATGGGGGTCTCTGAGGAATTTTCTGGAGTTTCACTAGCATAGGAGCCCAGCTCTTCTGTTTCAGTGCAGTCAGCTCCGCTCGTGGCAGACGCACTGATTTCACTGTCAGCCGGGTGTAAATCCTTCTCTGCCCGTGACTGGTCACACTCCTCCATCTGACTGCTCTCCTCACAGCCCTCTTCGGCCA
Organism: Pardalotus punctatus; assembly: GCA_013400915.1. NCBI lineage: Eukaryota > Metazoa > Chordata > Aves > Passeriformes > Pardalotidae > Pardalotus > Pardalotus punctatus. The sequence goes on along the minus strand of VZTX01017508.1, from coordinate 194,626 downwards.
CACTCGAGGAGTCACTGTCTTTTTCTTGATCTTTTCTGTCTGGACCGACGTTTCTGGGAGACATGAAGGATTCTAGGAACAGAGAAAGGACAGTATTACCAAGGGATTTTTCGGCATACCTTAATCCTGCTGCTTTCCATTCCCAGCTATGCTGAGCAAAACTTCCACAACACAGTCAAGGATGGCAAAAACAGACAAACCTCAATTTTATTAGAAGATAAAGTAGTAGCCACCTTTGTCAAGATATCCAAACTATCCCAACATAGCATAAAATAAAGTGCAGTTATTTTATTTAACAGGTAGCTTCACTTAATTAAGCTTCACTGGATAAACACTGTTTAAGTAACTTTTTCTTGCCTCCCCACATCTTCCATTTGATTCAGAAGCAGTTTTTTGAAAATGATGAAACCATGGCTCTTTCAAGTGTACAGTCATCATGCTCTACAGGAACACTGTACAAATACATGAGCCCCAAAAAATAATTAAAAGGAAACTTTGAAGAATATGTAAAAAATAGATTCGTCTCTATTAGTCTCAGTATTTACCTTTTTCTTACTTAGGTACAGAGCCTGCCTTACAGTGAGATAACTTTTACTGTTCTTACAGGATGTGCAGATATTGTTGCTCAGTCTCCTCAGCGAAAACATAAATTTATATCTGTATTTAAGTAAATTCCATTATGAATAAAGACAATAAAACATGAGTATGACCTATCCCCATTCTGGGGAAAGGATGAGGACACCTGATGATACCCCAAAGTAGGGATTCTTGAATTCTTGGTGCATCCTGATGTAATTTACAGCCTAAGAAGATTTTAAGTATCCTCGTGTAAGTTTCAAAGTGAGTTGCAGGACCAAGGAAAAAATAACAGAATTGCTAAATTATGCAAAATTGAAGTATGAACAAGCAGCTCATCTTCTGGTACAACTAGAGACATTCAGCAATCCCAGCAGCACTGGTCTACAGCAAAGAAAATCCCAACTCCTTGGAAAATGCACAAAGACAGTGAAATCTGAAATACCTTCCTCCTCTTCCTCTGTACAGTGCTGTCTGGCACAAGCAGCATCTTTTTCTTTATCCTGAGATGTAGAGGACGCTTCTGTCTCTTCCCCCATGCCTGAAGAGACTTCACTGGAGGCAGTTTGGTTTGGTGCATCTCTGGCTTCCCCTTCCTTGTCAAATTTAAGTCTTTTTACCTCATGTCCTTCTGCTTCTGCAGGATCATCCTCAGAGTGCTTATTTTTCACAGGGCTGCTCTGAGCACCTTCTGATTCAGACGCTGGTGATTCACTATAACCAACAAAAGCACATGTAGCTTTTATTGAAGAAAAACTTTCTGTATATTGTCACACTTCTAAAAAAAGTAGCAGCTACTTCAATTTAAACACACTTTAAGTGCTAACAATAGAATTTGCTTCTCCTATTAAGTAACAAAACCTCAAAGCCATCATGGCCAGTCTTTTTAAAATTATTTTTTAAACATAAATAAAAAACCTGAGGAAGAAAAAAATCAAAACATGTTCCTCCTGACAGACCTGTGTTTCTTCTCCTCTGTTTGCTGCAAGCTGGGCTCTTTATGCTCTGTGCTGTCTGGCAAACCGTTGGTTGTCATGGGAGTTGACAACGAAACCTTCGTCCGACTCACAGGTCTGGGGGTCCCAGGGCCATTTACATTCGATCTTTAAAAATAATAATGAAAAGTTAACCCAGTCTCTCAGTAATTTGCTCCTGTTTGGCACAGAGCAGCTATTCCCTTGCTTTAAAACATCAACAAAACAAAACGAATAGATGAGGTGCTTTGCTGTTTTATACTGAATAAAACACTCCTCACCTACAACACTCAAACTTGGATAAAAATCTAATTTAAATAACAAGAGAGAATTCAACAAAGATGTTAGAGATCAAAATATGGAGTACACAGTGTACATGTTCATGACTCCTCCTACACCCACTCTCCCAGTATTCCATGTCACACCTCATTTTTAAGGCTCCCTCCTTGGGATCACAACAGGTAAAAAGGGATCTGAACCAGCAATTCCCAGAACTCCAGTGCTTTATCCAGTAAAAGTTAACCCCTGGGATTAAACTCACCTGTCAGAGTACCCCGGTGAATTTCCTGGGAACATAACACCATTCATCCGATTTAAACTACTGGAATTATTTTTCCTAGCAAATAAAACAACAAAATGTTATAAAGAAAGGAACTTTAAATAACTTTAAGCTTGTTTGCACAGAACTTCCCAATCCCAAACACACAAAGCCCCCCCTGTCAGTCCCCAAGGGGTTTTGACTTATTTCCAAATTACTACACTTGCAGACACCATCCCTATTGCTGATTTAACTATTGATAACAAAATCTGAACTCTGCATGTGTGGCTTTTAGATACAACTACTGACAGCAAGGGAAATACATGAGACACACTCACATATTCCGTTACTAATACAAGATTGAAGTTTCATGGAAAAGAAGATTATACTCACTCTGAAGATGGATATACACAGCTGACAACCATGACATTCTGTAATACATAAACAACAAACACATCAAGAGTTCAGAGAGAGAAGCTTCAGCTCTTGACAACATCCCAAAACTTGAAGAGTTACAGGATTTTGGTCAGATCTGCTAAAGTATATCTGCTCCTACTTACAAGGTCAGGCCAGAATTATGCTAAAATTCAGGATTTTATTAAGTGTGTTACTGTCTTAATGAGACCAGCACATTAGGCCTCAGGCCCAAGTGTCTGCAATTTCTAACTAAGGGATCTCTGGAAAACAAAGGATTCAGAAATGTTAAAAAACATGGAAGGAAATGCCTGATCAAAAGATCCAGAGTATTTCAGCTAATTATTTCCACCTAGGACTCCATATAAAAACAGCCAATAACCCTCCACAAACTACAGGTGGAGTACTGCACAGTGATTAGGGAACACAGCAGTTGCAGCTCAGAGATAAATTTTTAAATCTGAAGATATTTTACAACTGCTGTTTGCTGCTGAAAGGTATGAAACAAATTCAGACATGTCAGAGCAGCCTTTAGCTACACTGGCTCCAAGCCCCAAGGAAACCAGCAGACCTATGGGAGCAGTTTGGAAGTTATTAAGTGGTGGCTGTGACTGGGGAGCCGAGTTCTCTCTCAGAGAAATACATACCTTTTCCACACCTCTTAGAAATTTGTCTGTTCCTGTGTAATTCCTCCTAGGATCTGTCAGCAACTCACAGAGTCGCTGAATAGTGAAGGGGATGCTGCAATGAAATAGATTTATAACAATTTAATTTTGTTTTAATAAGTATGACTGTTAGGAAGCAACAACATTATTGGTTTCTTCCTCATAGTGAGAAGCTGGAACAAAACCAGTACTGAAATTTGTTACCATGAGCAATACTGGGTGGTACCTCAAGACTTTATTTTTCCCTATCTCATACAAAGCTGTTTCCTGTGTTCACCACCAAAATCCAAGTAGAATCCTAAATGCATCATCATCATCCCACAACTCAAAGGACTCATTTAAACAACAAAAAGGAAATCAGATCATCAACAGTAAAGTTTCTGACTGTACTATTTCAATACAGAGAACAGAAATTGTAAGGGATTCAAAACAAATTTGAGTCATACACACTAGAACTAAAAATGTCTCAACTTGTAGTTTATTTCAGGTTTTACAAAACACAGTTACAGAAAAAGCAGCAAATGCTGGAATTAGTAGAACCATTATAATTCAGCTGTTACAAATACTCCATTTTGCCACAACTGGATAATGTACTCATCTATCAAGGAACACATCAGGAAAAATTATTAATAATTACTGACGTATAAACCCACAGAAACCACATAAACACATTTTTGTTTTTGACAATTCTGCACTCAATTTCATCCCTGCCGAAATGAGAAACTGATCCTTCAGACAAGCAATACTTTACACACAATTCCCAGTTGCCTGAGGTGTCACACACTTTCAATCCAAGTTCACACTTTAACAGACTTCTGACAAAAATATTTCAATAGTTATAAAATATTGTGCATTTTTACAGTTAACTATTTGAAGTTATAAGCATTTAAAAATTTTATCTGAGAAGAATATTCAATACAATACAATATTTATGAACCATTTCGTGGTTGGGAATACAACTGACACCAAATCCAGAGCACCATCAATCCAGACTAACATGCATGTGCATATATATCCTTATACTGTAAATTTTTTGTCAAAATTCTACTTTTATTATTTTCTGAGAAAGTCAATGACGGCTGTGTTCCTATTTTACTCTCAGCTATATAACAAGTTAAAAAAAAAAGAAAAAGGAAAAAGAAAATGAAAAAGCAAAAGCAAAAGGCAGCTCATTTCCCTCCCAATTCTTCCCAGCAAAGTGAATTTCATGCATTGAGCAGCAGATGGCACCCAGCGTCACACAATCACCCCTCTGCATGGAACTCCTTCAACATTTGTAACTGCAGCAAACCCCAAAGTTAACTTCACCTCAGGAAATCTTTTTGGTGGAACTGTTGTTTTAAAGTAGTATAAGAACATCAGTTTAAAAGAGAAGCAATTTAAATTGGTGTAAATCTATAAGGGAACACCAGTGTAAAGTCTGTGAGCAGTATGAGAACGGATTGTAAATGCTCAGAAATTTAATTAGTTCAGCACATGAGCTGCATGAATAGTCCTCATCTGCCCACTTTAGGTAACCACTTAAAATTCTATACCAACACACTCAAAACTGCACTTCCAGCACTACAGTCCAGAGTGAATTACAAACCAAAAATTCATTGCATGGACAGGATTCAAGAGGGATCTGGGAAAATTACTTGTAAGAGCTATATTAAATTATAGCCAAGAAAAACAAAAATAAATTTGGATTATCATCGATTTTATTCATGCTGTGAAAACTTCTGTCATCAGAGATCCCCAATAACTTACCCTGGAACTTCCTTGTTGCACTAACAAAAGATAAAAGGATAAAAAAATGGCAATAAGTTCTTACTCCAAAACAATTGTAAGAGAATTGTAAAGAGAATCTGGCTCTGCAAACCTGTGCAAACAGCATGTCAAGTATGATACGGACAGGTTAAAAAAGCCACTTTGTGCTTTCTTTAAAAGGCACTTCAGCTAGGAAGACCCCAAAACAGGGGTCATTCTTAATGTGCTACTTCTTCAACTCAAATTAAAACTTTTCAAAAATTTGCTACTTTGAATGAGCTCTTTCCACTCACTCTTAAACACTGATTACAACATCCCAATAAAAAAGTCACATCAAGTAGCATCCATGTCTGCTCTGGTACCCTGACATGACACCCACAGCTCTAAGGAAGCCTGAATATATAAATCACACAGCCCAAAACCTGCTGCTGTTACTTTTTGGACAGATCTCCCCACAATTCAGCTTTTACAATCCCATCCTCCCAGGGGGGGTTACGGGATTTACTGAATGAACCACTCTGCAACCCCAGATGCTGAAACATCCCCAGGCATTCCTTCCTTCAAGGTAACTCATGGATGCAGTTTGCCTCCTCAAAGCCTGGGAGTTTCAGTGCAAAGCAGGAGGAAGCTGAGCACCCTGAAGTGTTAGAGCAGCGGATGAAAATAGCACAGGCACAGCCTAAGCTCCAGACTCATCATCCAGAGGTTTGTTCAGTGCACTTGGGAACAACAGCAGATAACAGCAGCCCATTCATTAGCTGTCCCTGGGAGAACATTACCCATTCTGTGGGCAACGAAGCATTAACAAAAAGCTGGGGGAGGCGGGAGAGAGGCAGACTTGAGCATAAAGGATAGGTTTGTTTTTAAATTCCTGCAGTGAAGCAGCCCGGTATAAATATTGGGGAGCTGAGAACAAGCTGAGTTTCACATTCTTAGAAGTCTCCTACACAAGAGAAATGGTGGGGGAAGAGGAAATCTGATTTAAACTCCTAAACTGCAAATAAATGAAGCAGCATGGAACAATGACAGTATAAATTATAAATATGGCAGCAAAATACAATACTAAGGACACGTTAGTAGCCCCTCTGAACCTGAAATTTCAGGGTTTCAGGGAGGCAAGATTTAGAACATGCCCATTTATCAACAAGCTGAGAAAAACGCTGGAAGTCATTCTTAACAAGCACTGAGCACCACAACCAGGATGACTCAGCTTATGGCAAGTACACAATCCAGTTTAGAAACAACAAAAATAAGCTAGTAAAAAGGACACACCAGATAACACAAAAACATCAGGAGCTTTATTTGACAGGAAACAAAAACTTCCAAAACCAGGAAACCAGCAAAGGGCACAGATACACTTTAATCTAGGACACTGTCAGCAACAGATCAAACACCCCAAGTCCCCCATTAGGAAGTATCACTTCAGCTATAAATTTGAATCTGGCATAATTTAACAATTCCAACCCAGGTACACCTTTGCCTCCTGGTCACACCCTGTTTCTCACAGCATGACTTCTTCAAAAACCAGTGAATTGCCACTAAACAATCAGGAACTGAATACCAGAAGACCTCTTTCCATTTGGTATTTCAAAATATACTGAAAGAAATCTGACTTTATTGTCTATTTAATCTCTTAGATGCACATAGTAATATGATGCTTCTTTGAACTGCACTGTTTAAAAACTAACTACATACTGAAAAAACAAAGTGAATGACATCACGGGATGCCACACTTTCCATTCAATGAAAGAACAATAAAGTTCAGAAATTACTTCAATGTATTTCCAAGGTGCATATTTGCTTTTGCTCATGCATTTGAGGAAGCAGAATGAACAATCCCAGAGAGACAGTACAAATTATTATGTTAAAAACTGGGAAAACACGTTTGTTATCCTAATCTTAGAAAACAAAGGATACATACCCATTAAATCCAGTGACGATTTTCAGGATTCTTTCTTTCATCTCTTCAAATGGAATATATTCCACATTTGGATTGGGGGGCCCTCTTGGTTCAGGAGCTGAGGTTCTGAAATCATCCATAACTTTCTCCAGTTTGAAAATAAAATAGCCTTTAAACTGAGACCACTGGACCCTGCATAAAACACAAGCATTAATACATAAGCAAGTTAGTCCTAAACCCAAAGAACAACAGGGTAAGTTTATGTTTGCGTAACAACATTCTCCCTGGAATGCCAGTTCTAAGACAAATGAGCCAAGTAATGCAGTGTTATTCTCCTTCCTGAATTTAAAGCATGGTAACTATTTCAACAATTACACTGAACAATGTAACACAAATCAATTGCCATAACAGCAGGGGAAGCTATTTCCTTAAAGAACCAATATCCACAGACAATGTAAACCTGAATGTGAAATATGCACGTGTCTATACACTGTAAAGCGAGCCTACATGCTGCCTAAAGTTTTCACAAAGCTCACAAAAGGAGCAAGGAAAAAAAAAGAAAAAAAAAGAAAAAAAAACCACCACACCAAAACAAAAAGTGTTTCAAGTCTGGAATCCATAGAGCAACACAGCATTATCTGCTTCCCTCACAAAACCTTAGCAAAAGGCCTTTTGTTACTCCACACACCTTGAAAGCATTTCACTGTACCCCTTTTACTCAAAAAGGCAAGTATTTTCTGTATCACAGCTGGCACTTGTTGACGAATAAGTGAGCAAAACAACTTTGACTCCCGGTAAACATTCCCACAGCAGTCAGCTATCATGATGTTTCCAAATTACCTTCTGCCTTTCAGCTTCAAGTTTCACCATTCATAAAATTCCACATTTTGAAGTTTTCAAGCAAACAGATCCCTCACACTGGATACAACAGAAAGTGCTGAGCCAGCCCTTCCACACCCACAGCCCCACGGCCACTCAGGGCCTCCTCGGGCTCGTGCATGTCTGAGCAGCACAGGGAGCAACAGGAAAGCAACTGATTTCATTCAGGATCGATTTGATTCTATTCCTGTCGATGCAGGAGCCTGCACAGCTCCAGGATGGTGAAAAAGAAGAAACAGGGATTAACAAACCAACAATAAAGAGAGAAAATGATCTTTGACATTTATCTGTAACACACACGATCTGGTACGAGCAGGCTCAAATCAAAGAAGTAAAATGTGAGCCCCTGGACAGCCCTTCAGCTCCTGCTCAAAGCGATATTAAACTACATAGAAAACTATTTAGCCAAAGGCTGTATTTCTACAGGCTGCCTTTGGTACCCCTGACTATTTTCAACCCCAGTAGCAGCTGTCCTGTGAGGCTGACACAGCTATCTGTGCTGGGAACCACGGGTGCTGATGGTTGTTTCTCCAGCACCAGCAGCACCAATCTCAAACCACAGGCCAGCCAAAGAAGCTCTCTCAGCCTGCTTGAACCACAAAAGCGGTGCCACATCATCTTTGCCTTAATTTTCTCCTTTGTCTCAGAGAAATAATTATGAGATGAAAAGGGGGAAAACATAGCTCAGGTTTATCTATAGAGATCCAAACACAAAGCCCTTGTCTTTTATCAGGAATGATAAATTTGCAAGAATGGGGGCATTCCAAAGAGGAAAGCAAATATCTGTCTTCCCACACAAGAGGCCTTTAAGCACCTCACAACAGGAGGGATCACAGGACTTAGCGATTATTATTATTATTATTAATAATAATAATTAATAAACACCAAGGTCCCAAAAGCGAATGGCATGGATTACAGAGCACCACTGAGTCTCACTGGATTAAGTCTCCAATCAGCATTCTACATCCAAAGTAGAATACTGTAATGTTCCAAAGTACAAAATCAGGCATTACTACTACAAATGTTAAATAAAAAAGCTGTGCAATTCTGCAATGTTACCACCATGAAACCAAAGTGTTCATAACAAATCACAGATTTAATACATAAACACACCACGAACCACAGTAAATAACCCCATGACAGTGTGGGATTACTCCCCACAGAGCATCCCAAGAGCTTTACTTGCCTCGTAAAAGGGGATTCCTCTATTATTCTAAACATTCTTTGACAGCCCCATTTGGATATATTTCCACACTTTAAAAGTTGAGCTGTTCTTTGTTTTCTTCATTACTTACTTCCTGCTAAATAGTAACCCTTATCTTTTGATAGACTATTAACCCATCAGGGTTTGAAATAAATCAACAACACGAGGTTTAAAATGGCAATCTACTGCCTGAAAGCAGCACCCACCACTTCCTTTACACTGCTGAAGCTACAGAAAACAAAGATTAAAACATTTTGCCCATACAGAAAAGTCAAGAAAATGATCACTTGGATTTTAAATTCTAACTTTTAATCGGTATTTTCCTCATTATAAAAAGGCTAAGAACTTACATCTGCAATACACTGAGCTACTGACATAAAAAGTATCTCTCAACCTGCATTCCAAAACACTTGTTAAATGCCTGCTGACCAGGGAACACAGGACAGGTTACACACAGAGGCAGCAGAGTTTAAGGATAAACTCATGGTGCAATCACAAGGCTGACCACAGCTAACCCAGATATAGCAACACCAGCTTAAATCAACTCAACAAGCTGTTGCTACAAGCAGTGTAACCACAGCAGCAGGGGCTCAGCACAGCCTTGCTGCTCAGACATTTGCTGTGTTTCTCCAGCAGTTTTTTCCAGCACTGTTGAATTCCCTGCTGCTGGAGCAGCAGTAGCAGCAGCAGGAAAGCTGGACTGCTCAAAGGCCACTGTTACATTCAGTGCAATCTCAGACAGAACTGCAGTTCAAACTATAAACACAGCTGTCCCGTGCCTCTCCTGACATCAGTGTTGTTAAAATAACGAATTCATTTCTGACCAAAAAACCCAAAATTATTTCTGCAGGGACAGTAAGATTTTCTCATTTCCCACTTACTTAGTGGAAGTGATCAAAAGTGAGTGTCACAAGAGCAAAGTCATCTTTCCTGCTTTACCAGTCTATGAAAATTACGTGTGCAAGTTGGCATCAGCTGAACTCTACAAACTCACACATCTCATCCACAGAGAAAACCAGTTCCTTTATAAACAATGGGTAGAACTGCTAGACAATACAAAATTAAGCTTAAAAGTAGTATATCCTCTTAGCTATGAAGCCAATCTACATCTGCACCTCTAGAAATTTTAAGTTATCACCAATCACTGAAAGACTGGGCACTTAGAGAAACAGAAGAGACAAACAAGAGTCAAATATCTGTTTTCAGGACAAGAAAAATATTCCACATGTATCACAAACTTCCTGAGAAAGACCTCTATTCTCTTTGCTTTGTTACACAATGCGAGAACCCGAAACCAAGAGAAAAGTTTGGTCAATACTTCTGTAGTTAAATCATGAGCCAAACAGAAGCAAGAGAAAACTCTTCTACATTCTGCTTTATGTACAAGTTCATTAAGTTTTATACACTGGAAAATTACTGATAAACATCTTAAGGTCTGTAAGAATAACAAATCGAAGAAATTCCAGGGAGAAAATACTGTTCATACTTTTTTCAGCCCAGGCTCGTTTATAAATACTTGCTCTTCCCACTCAGCATTGCGCATAATCAGCCTTTTCTTCCAAACCACTCTCTTCCTGTCCACTACACTGGCTTGGGAATTTGTACCAGCAACTTTGAGAGCTTTTATAGCCACTCAAACAAAAAAGTTCCTGAGGACATTGCATGAGCTGTAACAATACCTTCAAAAACAATACCTCAAAAAGTTAGCTGATCCCCAGATGTTTTGGTTCAGTGTACTTTCATTCCAGAGCACAACAGCTTTGTAGTTATATATACATTTTATGTACATCAAGGCACCTTGCACTACAATATCTGGGTCACCCTGTGTAAATGCACCTGTACAAAGAGCTCTCCTGGGCTAATGAGCCTGTAGTTCTACACATACTCCAAATCATTTAGGAAAAAAAAGCCAGCTTATCTTAAGAGTCCTCTGCTTCCCCCCCACCAGCTCCTGCACCATCCTTCCCTTTTATCAACCTAAATGATTTGCTCTGACATAAAGAAAATCAAGAGGAAGAAACTGATTTCGTGAAAAAAGCACGTAACAAGAGTCAGAGGCAAAGGAATGGCTGACAAGAAGCAATTCATCACAGCACTTCAGAACTACAGCTTGTATCCATACAGACACCACCCATTTCAAATTCTCCCAGGACAGACTGATGGTAGTGTAACTCAACAATTTAATTGTTTTTTAAAAAGCACCTTGAATAGTCAAGCAACAACTGAGAGCATGAAAGCTCATACAGAGTCCAATAGTTCAGTCTTTGCACCTAACTTAAACACTTAATACATGATAATAATGCATTTTAAGGTATGAAAATATGATTAACACCCTAATACTGTACCCTAGTGCAGTCCCTGACCTTGTAATTTCATTAAAAATTAGAGACGTAAGAGAGAAACATGGATGGAAGAGATTTCAGTGTTTGAAGACAGTTGTGTTTTCAGAGTCAATCAGGAAAGCAGACACCACCTGATCAAACAGCCAGTCCTATGAGAAACATCAGCAAGTTTTGAGAAGATTTACATATAATTAGAGACAATGTGACAAAAGGCTAGGGAAGGGTGGGGGAAGACATAAGGCATGAAATGAGCAAACAGAAATTAAACTAAATGACAGGCTATGCAAAAAAATCACCAATGAATTTTTTTTTTTTTTAAAATTCCACACATAACTATGTAAACCCCAGAATGGGGTCAAAATTAGTAGGTGAAAACAAGAAAGTTAAGCCCTAAGACGAAAGCCACAAAGGAGTATAAGGGAAGTCCACAGTCAGAACAATGTTACAATAACACACTGAGTCACTGAGAGCTGATGAAGCAACAAAAATATCTCCACTGCACAGGGAAGAATAATAGAAAACAACAACAAACAGAAGAGACTAATTTAGAAACAATCCAACATTGCCAGAGCAGAAACACGAAAGAATACAATCCTAAATAACTCTGTTCTCTAATAAAAGCAATCAATCTATTTCACACCTATACTTGAACTACATGATTTTCTCTTGGAACTAATCCATTACTAGAGATCAACAGATTTGCCAAGCAACATCAACCAACTTTAGAAATGCACCAATTCTACTTGAACAGCATCTTCAACAAACAACAGGCCACCTCAGACAGAAGGCAGGGCAAGCAATTCTGATGCAATGCTTCGATTTCAAAGAATTAGTAGCACAAAATTGCTTGCAAGGAATGACTATGTCTCTACTAACATGATTTGCATAGGATTCATCCTTCCAAACATGCATATTCAAACAAAATTGCATTTCACATGGAAATAATCTAATCATATCACTACCAGAGTGTAAAAGACATCTCCCCCATTCCTTTATCTCCTGCTTATGCAAAATACACATACTGGTGAAACTGTGAAAGCAGCTTTCTCCCTTACCGCAGTGGTTTCTAGGAGGAGAACTCTCTGCTAATATCTGCACTATTTCTGTATGTCACAGAATTAACTTACATGTTCTTCTGACCTTTGAATGAGTTTTTATATTTGATTCTTTTGCCACTTCACATAGCCACTTTGGGAGATGAGGTTTCAACAAGAAGAGCCAAAAGCTTGAAATGTTTAACAAAGTTGTCTGGGCAAGACCTGGCCAACATGAAAAGCCTTACTATTTTTAAGGGAAAAATATCCACATTTTTAATATGGTTCTCTCCCATGTAATTAGCACTGCACTGCAAGGCTTTGCTATAACACACACAGTGCCCCCCAACACCAACACATGACTCAGACACGACCTGGAGGTTGGACTGTCAAGTCTCCAGGAGTGCAGAAGACAACCAGCCTGACCTACCCATCTCCCTTTTCAAAAACTGGAACAAAACATCAGACATAACCCTAAGGGAGTACATAAGGCCCACACACTTTCTATAAACTCTACAAGATTTTCAAGTTCAAACTCCAGTAAGACTCACTGAAGCAAAGAAGGACAAAACCTAAAATTAGCTGGAGAACTGGAGAAAGAATTCAGAATGTCTAAAACAAGGCTAACTCCCGAAATGAAAGCACTGAAATTATTTCATAAATCTTTCTGGAAGTGCCTCACAGATTACAGGTTTAATTAAGAAAAACATTATATTGAAGAGATGTTAAGCTTCCAGAGACCCAGCTATGTACTTAAAACATGAAGAGTCCCAGGAGTCCTGGTGGGATGTCTGTCTTCAGATTTCACAGTGTTTAAGTTCATTACAAAATTACTTGATTTAAATTTTAAGAGGATGCCATCTGTTTTGGAGCGATGCTGCATACCACACCGAACATAAAATGAAACCAAAGCAGATCTACTATTGATTCTGTTCATTGAACAGGCCATAAAAGAAATATCAGAACTTAATAAAAGCAAGTATTTCCCTCTCCACACTTCTACTATTGGCTCTCTGACAAGCAGAAATTTTTAAAAAAATACAAATTAGTATATTTAAGATACGAATGTTTTATGTCCAGCCAAACTGATTTTAAGGGAATGTCCTCAGAATACAGAAGGAAAGAACCAGAGGACAATCTCTGAGTGATTCATATAACATGTAACAAGAGATACGAGTCACTTACATCACCTTTGCCCCCCCCAATTTTTGCTGACTTAGATGACATTCCCACAGAGACCTGCTAGTAGGAAACAGGTGTTTTGAAGTGAAGTAACTTGCCAACTTTAATAACTGTTTCTCTTCTTTTGTGCCTTGCTCTAGAGCTTGTAGGAGATGAAGATACACTCTAAGACACAGTCAATTCCCCAGGCTGTCAAAAGCAAAATTAAAGTTTTATTTAAAACAAGTTAATTCCTTTTCTATTCTGGTCTATCAATGGGATCTCCAGAACTATTTGGAAAGTGAAAAGGCAGAGAAAATGAAGTGCACTCAGCAATCACATACCCAATTCACACCCCTGGCAAGGCAGCAAACTTTCTAGCTTGCTCTTCCACAGCCTGCACGCACGATGTATCCAAACAGGAATATTGAGGACTAGATGGAATATGCCACTGCTCAAACCCAAGGCCGTGTCGGCCAGCAGGGAGCACAGAATTTATGCCAGGCATGAGGAGCCCCAGCAGGGCTCCCTTCCCCCAGGCTGTGCAGAGCAGCAGCGGGGAGGCAGCAGCGCAGCCTGCCCGGGACTGCCTGTCCTGTCCCGCTCGCTGGCAGCGGCTCAGCACACGGAGCAGCATCCAGGGATTCTCTCCAGCAGCCAAGGGAGCTGCAGCTGCACAGGGAACCCCGGCACTGCAGGCCTGGGGGAGAACGAGACCGAGGCCACGCTCAGCTCTTTCCTCGGTGTCTCTGCTCTGTGGGTGGGAAGGCAGCACAGAGAGACAACTCCCTCTACCTTTTCTGGGGTCTTCTATCAATCCTTACTTTAGCCAGCACACCCTACTTTGCCATCTGTTCACTGGGTATAAACAAGGATACCTGGAAGTACACAGTTATATAGAAGGGGTGCAGAAGCTAAAAATCTTAAGAACTGCCTGTAAAACACATTTCCCAGTGTTATCAGACCAATAAATGAAAAAACCCAAACCTGTTGCCATTTGACATCTTAGCTTTCATACAGGAATTACTATTTCATTATTTATGATACAGATTGCTTCTTAACCAGGTGTGCTCAACAGTAGAGAAATGGCTTTAGTTTTTTTCAGAAAATACCCCTGAAAAGTTCTAGGATGAAAAGCTGCGGCACTGAACTCCCACTAACGGGGAGATGAGCCATGCAGAGGTTCCCACAGGGATCTCATCCCAGAGCAGAGCAGGAGGGTGCTGCCCCATACATTTAACCTTGTCCTTGGTCTACTCCAAAAGGGACAAGCCTGCTCTGCTGCTCCCACACATTGCTGTGATCCCACACACAGGGAGGTGAGGCAGATCACTGATCTAACCACAAAATTAATGCTGCAGATAAGATGCGTGATGTGACTGTAGGGAGCTGAGCCATTCCTTTAAGCAGCTGCACTCATTTACCAGGTAACAGAACCCACCTTACTTAATTCCACTCTTGTATCAAATATTCTTCGTATTTTAAACTTATTTTTCTATTTCCTGTGCTTTATTTGAACAGTATTTTGATGCAACTCATTTTAGTGTCATGATTTTGCACACTGTTGTTATTTTCACCATTCACGCAGTGCAGATTAACACGGGAAATTCCAAACAATGACAACAGATTTACACAGTAAAATCCCCTGTACCCCAATGGAGACTGGCTTCTCACATGCTTCTGGCAAGCAGACAAACCCTCAACCTAACATTAAATCAAAGCTCTAAACAAATGCTAGATCCTTTATGGGTGTTTCTAAATGAGCAATCAATTTGAGAAGTTGAGGTGCTCTGGTAGGGTGAATTCCCTGGAACACTGTGCCTTGCTGCAGTGTGCTCCTGTTAGGAAAACACTGGCAAAGCACTCGTCCTGGGGGAGCGTCCTGTTCCCTTTCACCTGATAACTCATGTAAAATTAAACACTCTCATATTTTATCTTCAGTAGGATTTTACCTCACGTTACCTTTCACTTTAATTAAAAATATACTGAAGAGCTCAAAAGAGGAAAAACTGGTATTTCCCACAAGCACAGGAGGTGTTTTTCCATTTTCACTCACTGATTGTTGTCAGCCTAAATCCAGTCCTTGCTCTCGTTAGGAGCACAATGAGCTCATTCCAGAACCAGGGAAACTGTCAGACATTAGAACCACATCTACTTCAGTAGTTAGTGTGAGTGTTCACCTCTCCTGCTTGCAAATTACTACTGCTCTTGCCAGGAACAACAATGATTAAGTCTTAGTTATGGAAACAGACAGCTGAAGAAGACATTAAAGCACTATCTGTAATCATCAAGGGACTAATTCTGATCTCTGCTGATAAATATTCAGTTGATTCCAACAGAATACAGCTGTCCCACAGAACAGAAAAAAATTTCAGTCCAAAATTTTCTAGGAAGTACATTTGTGAATGCACTAAAACATTCTGTAACTAACTTCAGTAATCTAAAACCAAACTCAAGCACCTTTCATTTTCTTTTATTTTAAAGGCAAAGACTGACCACCGAACAAAAAAGTACAAGATTAAAACATTCCTCATTCAAAAATTAACTTCCTTAGAGCAGAGCAGAAAGCAATACAGAACACCTTCCCAAAGGAACAGGGATCAAGGCTCACCAATTACAAAGTCAAAATGGAAAAACATCCTTGCCACTGTGAAGTGTAATATGGAGTGAACAATAACCAAATGCCTGGGAAAGTACTTCAGATGAAATACAAGCAGAGCCCCCACAGAACAGAGACTCGAGGTCCACTGGAAAATACCAGAGGTCACACTGAGGCAGCCACCACAGCAACGTCACTGAGAGGTGAAGGTACAAACTGAGATAAACCCTGGGGATGACAACAAATCCTATCAAGCAATGCAGAGAACTGAGCTTGAGGACAAGGATGACCACAGAATACAAGTACAGTGGTCAGCAGAAACACCTGCAACTGCATTAACTGCTAGAGGATACATGGTGGTGTGGTTTTCTGTGCAAAGTGACATGGACTGGCTGCCAAAAAAATTATCAGGAAATGTGCTTACAAGAACAAACTGTGTCTAGCAACAGGGAAGGAAGGCACATTCACAGTGCAAATCTGAACATGCAAAGAGTTACATTTGTGAATAAAACAGTCCAACTACCCCAAAACCTCAGCGCTGCCATCAGAGTTTGCCTTTTGCCTTTCCTTACATGTGTATTCCACAGAGAGACTAATGTTTATTAGGCTCAGTTCATCACACACATTTTATAATGGCAGTTAAAGTCTGACCTTTATACTGTAAACCCCACTCCCAACAGATATGAAGTGGCAGCACTTAAAATAAAACACTACAACAGTGTGTGTTTCCCAAAGCAGCAAGTGATTTCATCGGTATCACCACTGACTGCTCTGAAGTACTACAGCTCCACAATTCACACACACAGAAATGTTTGTTTGTAATAGAGGTAAAAGAGCAAGGAAGCTAAATCAGTGTTGACAAAGGTACACCAGAAAGCTTTTTGACCAAAGATCCCTGTCCTTTTGAGACATCAGTGGATTATGGAACAGAAAACACGGTGTCAGCAGAGTGGGAATTGGCAGGGGGTAATTCCAGATGCTCGATGGAATGGAGTTAGTGAGGAATAACAGTGGACAACAATGCAAGGAAGTTTACTCACATGTCTTGCTTTGCTGAGAGCGTGGAAATGGAAGAGGCTTATACTTACAAAGGCACACAGAGGCTTCTTTCAGAAAAATATGATCCTGGTTATTATGGCAGAAATGGGAAAATTGTTTCAATTCATTCTTAAAAGAAACCATCAGGAATTGCATTTCCCAAATAGGCATTAAGATTTCCAGAATGCAAGCTGTCTCCAAAGCAGAAAAAATGCTAGCACACACGTCGAGCAAGAAAACCGCTTCTTGAATAAAAGCAGAGAACGTACTTTAGAGAAAAAATTAGATTTAAATTCAAGCACGTGACATAAGCCAGAAAACATATGGCTAAAAAATCTATACATCTGTAACAAGAAAAAGGATATTATACAAGCGTTCAGAGTACATAGTTAAAACACCTAAACTGAGAATGCAAACTTATTCCTGTAGTTCATGGCTACTGTATCTTCACTCAGCTCTCTTACAGCTGACAAACTATTTCCCCACTGCAACAAACTAATAGAAAAGTTAAACTCATTCAAAAAGGTTAAAAATGTGTTAAGAAAAAAGTTCACTGCTACACAAGGTACATCAAACAGCACCAAAAGGTCAAAAGTATTTTTGCCATTATCTTTGGTAGAACTGCAGTTATGTAACTTACATTTACAGTTATGTAATTTACCAAAGGCAAATCACCCCCGATCCACCTGACTGACTGCTGAGGAGGAAAGACCAGAGAACACTGTAGCTCAACCTGAGCAAGGCACGGCACAGTCTGCCCTGGCAAAGCTGGGCAGCTGCAGCCCCAGTGGAGAATCAGGCTCCACTGCAGCGCTGGTGGTGCTGGGGATCCAAAGTCCAACCACACCCAGTTACAAATGCTGGTGCTCAGAGCCCACAGCAGGGCAACCCCCGGGCTAGCAGAGGGAAAGTCCAGCACTCTCAGCCCATGCTGTGACCAAGGCTGCTGCAGGAAGCTAAGGCAGCACCTCTGCCTCTGGAAAACAGGCTGGGGGTGCTGGAACCTCACTGCTGACTTTCCCCACTGAAGGGATAATTGCACCCAGGGAAATAGCAACAGATTCCTTTCCGAGGTGCACGAGTGCGGGGTGAGAGGCACGGAGCCCAGGATGCTCCAAGGGAAACATTCTTCCCAGTACACGTGGGTAAGAAGTGAAACAGGGAGCCAAACTGAGGGTGTGGAATTGCCACGACTGGAGATTTTCACCAATGCTGCACAAAGCCCTCATCAATTTTATCTGACTTTGGAATTAGCTTCCCTTGAGCACAGGGTCTGCCTGGATCACCTCCAGAAGTCACTTCCAACTATTCTATGATGATAGTACTGATGTCCATATTTTTGTCCTACAATCACATGAATTAAAGTTGACTCAAGAAACTTCGCAAAAAACCACTTATGTCGGCCCTCAAGGAAACATGCAAAGACACAACTTGTTTTCAGGCTCAGATGAGGTTCAAATTAACATTTCAGAGCTTCCAAAAGAACTTTACTCCAGGAAGAAATTAAACCAGAATGTATTTTAATGGCTGTTTATGCTGCATTAAGGGGAGGAACCGGTGTGACTGCATCACATCCTGGACAGTGCTCTCTACTTAGGCCTAGAAGGATTTTACAATTAATCACTTCTGCCTATGAACTGTACTGCTCCAAATTTTGGTACCTCACTACTTTCTGGATTCTTTCACTGTTAGTAAGCTTCTGCATTATACTTTCCACTACAGAAAGCCATTAAAACTGCACTTTATAGGTTCCCTGCCCCAGGGCAGGAGTGGGGGAAATGCATAGAAAACCAACATAAAATTTTTGATTGCTTTAGTTTTCTAAGTTTTATTTTCCATTTTAGAAAATCCTAGCTCTCCTTTCCAGTTCAACACAATGGTTTCTTGGAGAAGTACCTAAATAAATGGTTTAAAAACATTCTTGCCATTGAAGGGGCAGAGTGACTCTAAACCCTAGAGAATTCCCTAAGAGGTAAAAGAAAACATTTTAAATACAGGACACAAGATCACAATAAGTGATCTTATCTATTTTCAAGAATTCTTCAGAAACCACAAAAAAATTTCACTGCTGCATTTCACTTCTAGTACTGCAGTGCTCTGATTTCCATCCCATCTCTTAAAGTTGTTTCTACTTCAGAAAAAATAGGTAAGTGGATTTCTTATGAAAAAAAAAGAAGGCCAAAAACACATCTTGTTTTTAAAGGTCTTTCAGACACGCTAAAGTATTAGGACTAAAAAATTTCTTCTCTCTTCACTTTCCTTGGTTTTGCAATTCACACTATCTGATATGTTACAAACTGGAGACAAGGAGACTGTAACAAACTTCCCTGACTGTACTTAATCTCACTAAGGAAATCCCATATTAATATGTCAGTAAAAAGCCAGGGCAATTAAGGAGTATGTCACTCATCTGAAAAGAAAAAAAAAATTCCTAAGACTCAAGACAACTTTAAAAAAGGTTGAACAACAAACTTTATATTTGACCTAAGGTTAAGTCTTACCATGGTAACTGTTAAGAAACAAAAATATAACAAAGCAGCCAAGCAATCAGACTTTTGCTTCTGTCACCTCTAATGTAGGAAGTTTAGACTGGCTTTTGTAAACGTAGGCCATAATCTCACCAGCAATTAAGTGAATGGTTAACTTTGCACAACAGGAAAGCTTCGACTTCAAAAAGATGAAGTGAATGCACATCATTGTATGATCACGATTTTACTGCACAGCACCGATAGCACAACTAAGCTGACACTGATAACAGAACCAAAATTAGAAACGTTTTTGTTCCACACCTTCCTTGTAAATGAAAAAGACCTCTAATTACAATAAAGATACTTTCTAAAAGCCTTATCATAGTTGCAGTGGTGGCTTTACCACCTCTCACCCTTTGTTCCTCCCCTTCACCACCTCTCCAGCTGCACTGCAGTTGGATGTACGAACTACCAGGGACAAATCAACGAACTGAGCTTTGTCCAAAAGAGTCAAGACTGTGAGAAGTTCCTGTCCCAGGGTCCTGTGGAGCTACAGGAGCAGCCCAAGCGAAACAGTGACACACAGGCTGCACCAGCCAAGGCTGCTGCCAGAGAAATCCCAGGAAGATCAGAGCCTCACCTAAACCTGCACCTACCTGTTCCCAGCTCCCTCAGATGAATAAGCACTTTGGAACAAGTGGGGGCAGGGAGGTACCCAGCGACCTTACCGGAGCCTGTGCTTGCCATCTGTTGAGCAAGCTATGTGTGCCATGATCAGGCTTTGATGAGAACCTAGAGCCACTGTAATTTACTTCAGTAGTACCTCTTCAAACCAAATTTCCTCAGAGTCTCCAGGATCTGCTGCAACTGTGCCTGGAGACGTAGGGGGGGTGAGAACATTTACCCCAGGATGCAGACTGCAGTTTATCTTCTAAAGATCCATATTCACAAAGAAATTAAAAAGCTGACAGAAGCCCCATGAAGACCATATAACTCTCCTAGAACTAATAACTGAAAGCAAAAATATTTCACATTTCACTTGTCCTGATTTGCCTCAGTACTTTTTGTTTGTCACATTAGGAACAGGCTGTGACGGAGTAAGATCCATCGTTTTTCAATAATCAAGTCTGCAAACCATTGGGGTAATTACCTCTGACTAAATCATCCTTGCTGTTTGTTTTTGTTAAACTATACTCTGAACTCTGTAAAAATATAAGAAATGTCACTGCAAACTATTATTTTATCTTCTCATTCCAAGGTATCTATTTATTACTGGTTTAGATTCTATTACACAAAGTTATTTTTGCATTACTGAAAAGAAAGACTATCTAGAACATTTTAAATTTATATGTATTTGGTAGGTTAGTGTATTCCAGAATACTTGTACAATGGTCAAGCTGTACTATCTTAAAAATACAGTAAGTTCTTAAAATGCACATTATCAATCTTCACATGAATGATTCGCAGAAGACTTTAACTTTTATTCATTTATTTCCTGATATTTTGATACCTAGCACATCAGTGAACACACAAGCATGTTCATGGAGAAATAAAGACTTTGGTAGATAATCTGAAGCAAATTTAACATTATAGAACAGTATTTCCATGCCTGTCTCCAGATTATATGAGACATTTCTGATGTTCACATCCACCACTTTTTAAAAAACAATTTACTGCAAGTGAAAATTTCAAGAATGCTGAAAAGTGCTACAGACCTCAAAAAAACCACAACAAAAACCCTGGAAACATAGAAGGCAAGATCTGTATATCAGATGACAGATTCCAGTTCAGGTTTATGTTCCTAAAAATAAAATAAAACTGTTTTTTTTTTAAAAACCCTAGATTTCCTAACTAAAAATAAATTCAGAGAGGAAATAATTTTCCCAAGAACTTGCCCTTATAAAATCACTTATTTAAAATTACTTTGGAATATACGCGATAGTGGCGGAAACAGTAAACACAACCTGAAGAAATATCTCAGAATGGGAAAAATATTTTAAACATACTTTAGTATGGGCTTACTGTGGCGTGCTTTTTCTGTATAACAAGCACTACTCCAAAATATTAAACATTACAACTGTGTATGTCTGCTGAGCCTGAGCCTTCTATTCAAAGAGCAAAGTACATTTCAGAACTTGTTTTTCTTTCTAAACCATTAATCCAAGCAGTACTAGCAAGCCACCAAAAAAAAAAAAAAAAAAAACCAGGAAAAAACCACCAAAACCTACAAAACCTCTTACAAGTTAGAGGGACTCTAGAAAGCCAAACAAAGCCCCTGCGGTCACTGGTTGCTCACAAAACACTCGTAAAAGCACATCTCCCCTGCTGGAGCCGTAGTCTGGCACTAGGCCTCAAAAACAAGGAGACAGCCCGGGCGCCAGAAAGTGAGCACAGCTACGGCAACGCAGCCGGGGAAGCCTTTCCCCTTCCTGCCAAATAGTGATCCACAAGGAAGTCACCAGCACCGATCCCTGAAAGGAGCGCGGCTCCCACCGGTTACCTCGCACCCCCGGGGGGAAACCTCCGGGGGAACCGGGAGCAACAGGGCAGGAAAAGGGAATATCCCGTGCGAGCTGAAAAACGACGGCAATTCAGAGTAATTCCCACACATCTCGTCAGCAAAAAGCACCTCCGGATTGTCCCCTCTTCAGCAGCAGCAGCCAGACACAATCACGAGATGGTTACAGAGCCCCAGAAAGAAATAATCTGAGCCGCTGGTATCTTTATGTAAATAACACAATTAGATACTACAAACACAGTTGTACAAGAGTGTACAGCAGACATTGCAACAGCAGCTGAACTTGCCACTTACAAAACCCGAATCTCTCTTAAAATCCAGGAAAAGCAACAGGTTTTTACTGTGCTGAGCAGGATCAGTACGACCTGACAGACCCCAGAGCAAAGCCTATAGAAGAAATCTGCCCCCATTAGATGAAACTATCAGCAAACTAAACTAATCCACACAAAATTAAATGGGAACTAAGGACAGCTTATTTAGCTCACTGAAGCAACCTACAGGCAAAAAGAGAATCCTGGTAGAATCTCACAGACTTAAAATACAGAATTGTTGTAAGTCACAACTGAGGACCACCAAAACAGTCACACTTACATCGTCTCTCCAGTCTTAGCAACATGACAAAGAAACTGATCCAGTATTGGACACACTTCCTTCTTTCCTCTCTTCTCAAAATCTGTTGGCATGAGAACGACACAAAAAGAATCGTAAAAGAAGACGGGACAGAACAAAAAATCACAATAATTAGTGATTTGCTTTAACTGTAAGTACAGCTCCCACACAAACACTGTCGTGCTCTCACAGTGTTCTGGCTGTTCCCATGGACTCCACCAGCTTCCCAGACCTGGGAAACACTTCTTATTTTTCCTGTGGAGAAACCGCACGCAGCAGAGTAGCAAAAGTTGATTTGCAACTTCTTCTGAGCAGCTACAGCACAGAAAGAGGCCGATTTCCTCAAGCTGAGCCCAGAACAGAGAGGGCTAGGGAGGGAGAAGAGGACAGGTCCGGGCAGGGCCGGGATGCGGGGGAAGGGGCCGGGATGCGGGGGAAGGGGCAGGAATGAGGGGGAAGGGGCAGGAATGAGGGGGAAGGGGAGGCCAGGCCGGGCAGTCCAGGGCGGCAGCCGGCAAGACCCGGGAGTCACCGATCCCCCTAACGCAGCCCTGAGGGTCGTTGGGTAGGGAGATCGGGGGCTCTGCCTTCCACTTCCCCACAAAGACCCCCGGGCTCTCCCCATTCTGCGGGACCCGCCCCAGCGAGCAGCCCCCTCCCCACACCGCGGGGACCCGTCGCCCCCAGCGAGGGGCGCTCCCCC
>VZTX01017508.1:147631-171092 GCA_013400915.1 Pardalotus punctatus | reverse complement strand
GGAAAAGCGGCGGGAAAAGCGGCGGGAAGGGCTGCGGTGCGGCCTTCTCTCGGCCGGTCGGCAAGGACGGGCTGAGGGCGGCCCCGGGCTTCTTCTCGAGCTGGGGTTTGTCGTCCTCCTCATGCTGGCCCCGCCGTGCAGATCGTCGAGGAAGAGAACACGGAACCTTCCACCTTCGCGCCCCAGCCCCTCAGAGAGCTCTTGTGCTTTTCTCCTGCCTTCAGGCCGAGGGTGACCGCGCTCCCCGGCCCACCCCAAATCCCTGTTTGTGCAGGGGTGTGCCTGTCTTCTTTTTATTCTCAAGAAGATCACGAGCTGGAAAGGACTCACCATCCAGTCCAGCTCCTGGCCCTGCACAGACACCCCATCAATCCCACCCTGCACATATCTGGGAGCGTTATCCAAACTCTCCTGGAGCTCTGGCAGCCTTGGGTCGGTGACCATTCCCCGGGGAGCCATTCCCTGTTCAGTGCCCAGCATCCTCTGGGGGAGGAAACTTTTCCTAATATCCAGCCTAACCCTCCCTGACAGCTTCATGCCATTCCCTCGAGTCCTGTCAGGAGAGCAAAGAGATCGGTGCGTGTCCCTTTGTGTCCCCTCGTGAGGCTGTTGGAGATCACAATGGGGTCTGCCCCCAGCCTCCCCCAGGAGATTCTGCTCCCACATCTCCCACCCTGGCACACATCCCTGTGCCCAGGGATGATCCCATCGCTCACCCTGCACCAGCTCTTGGCTCTAAGGAGAGGATGTGAAGCCCAGGCAGACCTGTCACTGCTTTCTGGCCAAGATCCCAAACTGACGGAAAGAGCAGATAAGAGGCTCTAGCCCAGCCCCCTCTACTAACTGGAAAATATTTCAATCCACAGCAAATGATCTTTTCCTTCCATTTTCAAAGCTGAAACATTTAAATATTATCCTAGAACACAAAAAGCTTGTAGGTAGTTTCATCATCGGTTTGTTGTGTGATCTCAGGCAGAGGGGTGATGCAATCACATCTGAGCTTCTTTGTTAATGAAACATAAATGATAATTACTCCTTGTAAGGTATTTGACACACCTTGTAATAAAAATGTACACAAAGAGGATGAGTTCATTTTGTGTCAGTTCCCAGCCTGCTGGTAGAATATTCACTGAGACCCAACAATAAGAAAAGTCACCATATTGGGGAGGATATGGAAATTTAAACATCTAACTAAAGAACAATGAGAAACTGTTCTACAATCCAGGGTTTGTTTTTTTTCTTGCACTAAACTTACACAAAGCCTCATGAAGATTTATGTTTTAGATTTAAAAGCATACTTTTTGAGAATTATAGGCTGTCCAACCCCTGGCTATGGATCAATAATGAAAATTATTTGGGGTGTAAGACCAGAAGCTACTTCTGCTCTCAGTTAATGACGCTTAGATTAGGTATCTAGAGATCCCTGACCCAACTTGACTTAAAGCAGTTTCCCTTCACTGATGTCTGACAGCAATTTGTAAGGTATTTCCACCCAGTTTGAACAAAAATTGATTGTTGTGCTTTGAAACAATCTGTAGCAATTCAATACAGCATCAAGCAAGATGCAGCAGAATCCAGAGAGAACAATAAGAAAATGAGAACAACCTTATATTTCAAGAGCCACTTAGGTCTTCAGAAAATACAGTACATCGATACACATCAAAGGATTTACAAAAGGAGTGTAGGGATTTTGTTTGGTTTGGTTTAATTTACAGCTGCGGAAACTTGAGTATGGCACAATAACATGGCACTAAAAATCATGTACCTCTGAACCATCCAGACAGAGAGAGAAAGTTGTTTTTCTTTCAAGTATATCACAACCACCCTGAGATAAATTATGTCCCTCCTCTGAGAAAATTACTAAAAACCTTTACTGTGCTTTTAAAAAATCTGGAAGACTTGGGAATATTGAAAGATGAGAACAGCTCACACACAGTGCCTTAAAAAAAGAGGCTGAAAACAGAAAAATGGTATTTATGGGAGTTGGTGTTTCTTTTGAAAGAGTACCCACAGGGAGATACAAAAAAACAAGGCATGGTTAGATGTGACAAACGTTCCAGGCTTTACCTGGCTCAGCCACTGACCCCAAAAGTCCCCATGGATTGTCCCCTATTAATCCACGATCCCATGGCAAACTGGCTGGTGCAGTTTTCTTTCCAAGCTGTTTCTCACACCTTCCTCCCAGTATATCCCTGGGACAGGACCTTCCTGACATCACTCCACAAACTACAGGACCAGTCTGACTAAAACCAGACTTGTTTTCTCACCTGGAGCCTCAGGTGTGAGGAACCACGGTGCACTTTGGAAGCACTGAGCAGAATGGGAAGGAGATCTTTTTTTTAAAGGTGTGAACCCTGACAAGGCACCTGTTGTGCACAGTTCTAACCCTGATAGCAGGGAATTAACCATCTTCAGAAGGATTTGGGAAAAAATGTTTCTACAAGAAACAGGTCTTTAATAAAAAGGGCTGTGTCATTATTTCAGTATTAATTACTAGAGCTATACATACACTCTTTCGGCTATACTGTAGTTTTCATAACGTAAAGGCAGCAGTTAAGGTACATTTATAGAAATGTAAAAGTCAAATCAAAATATTTTACCTCAAAAGAAAACATTAACAAAATGCTTTGTTCATCTTCAATGCTGATTCTCATTTTGGTGTTTTGTCTCTCTTTCAAAGGAAGTGTTGACAGTTTGGTTTTCATTCTGATCCACACGAGAGCAAAAGAAAGCAAAATTTCCAAACATTGCTCTTTCTTTTCAAGCTCAGATAGCAATTCCTTATCTTGTGCCAGCGGGAGGTGCAAGCTGATCCCAGCACGGACAAACACTTGCCTCTAGAGCAGTGGGGGAATGTTTCCAGCCTCTGGAGGGACAACCCTGGTACCTGTCCCACCCCATCCCCCTCCTGCAGGGGTGCTCACTGTGTGCTACCATCACATGCTATTGCACTCGATGGAGAAGATTTTCTGAGTTGATGAAGTGTCAAGATTGATTTTTTTCAGTTAGTTGTACTTTATTCCCAGCTTGGGAAATCTCTCTTCTCCTCACAGCAATACTGGCTGGAGCCAGGTCTGTAAGTGAGACAGCTTGGAGCAGTGTGGCAGTGAGTGTGTAACACACCCCACACCCCCACAGCCCTCCCAGCACCCAAACCCAGACTGGTGTTTCACAGCCGGCCCCACCTCTGCCCATCCATGGAAATTCCGTTTTATTCTTGACTTCAGAGAGCTGTGGCTGAGCCCAACACAACACCCAGCTGCAAACAGTGCCAGCACCAGGGTTTGGCTGAACAGACAAGCCAGGAGCTTCTGTCACTCAGAGATGTCACAAGCAAGGACAGTCCAGCAGTGACTATACAAGAATGTCAAAAAATACATACAAGAAGGAAGAAGGGGAAATATTGCTATATTACCTCCAAGGAGTGAAACATAATGGAGAAATAATAAAGAGTAAAAGGTAAACCATCAGTTTCCTTTGAGAGCAGGTTCTGATCTATGCTCACTGTAACACAACCAGAGCTACAGCCTGACACACAAGCGCTTTGGGGAAAGTTAAATATATTTATCTCTTTATATCCAATATCAGACTCTCTCACTACAGTAAAATTGTAAAAGGGGAACATTTATCTGTGTTCCTGCTGTCACACCCTGTATACACACACTATAACATCACACCTACAAAACTCTATCCCAACCAGACCAGCACAAAACCTTGTGTTTAAAAGAAAACTCGCAAAAGTACAGAGCTTGCTTAAAATTTCATTTATTTGTATTGTAAGCCAAGGGATCATCTTCAACCCAGAAATGCACTGCTCAGCCTCCTTGGGAGCTGTAACAATCAGTGCACTTGTCAAAGAAAAGCCCTCAAACAATTCAATGACCGAGAAAAGGGACATTTTTTACACACATGCTCGTGTTGTGCACACACACACGCTGAGCAGTTTCCAGTTTCCACTGTATGCAAAATGCTGGTGAGCTCTACCCATTATATCATTGGAAATAACTAAAATACAGGCGAGGAAGGGGAAATGAGGACATAAAGCCTTTGTAAGTATTTACATATCCCATTATTAAGATAAATGAAGGCTAATTAACATGAGATTAGCCACAAGGATGAAATACAAAATGAATTAAAACTGGTTTCTAAATAAGATGAATATTACAATCAACTACTGTTAAAACTCAAATATAACATGGTTTTGGAAGCTGTAGTAAAATATAAATTAATAATTCTAACAACAACAAAAACCAAAGTTACATAATTGTTTTAAACCACTTTGGAGAGCTCAAATTATTGTTTTTTTCCTCAGAAAAAGCCCAGCAGGGGGGAACCTCCCCCATTCTTCTTGCCATCTGATATTACATTAACAAGTCTTCATGTTAAAGCAAATACTTCATATATTTAATAGCTGTTGAGAACATAACTCAGTTCTTCCTAAACAAAATGTAGCACCTCCTGTGAACATAAAAAGCACTGCTTTAATCTCTAATCAGTTCCTATGCAATAATGCCTTTGTTTTGTAATGAATTCCACTCCTTCATTTGAATGTAGTTGCAGGGTTCTGCTGAATCACAGCTTACACAACCACAGTCTCCGAAACTCCAGAGCCCCAGCACTGGGGCCACAAATGTCTGGGCAGCAAGACTTTGCTCTGCAGCTTTCTGTGGTTTGGAGACACCATGGAAATCAGGAATTCAGAGTGCCCAGTGCGCAGCCCCTCCAGCCTTGTTAGACCTGTGTCAGCTTTCCCCTGATACTTGAAAATAAAGACCAAAAAGCAAGCTAATACTTTACACAAGCTCTCAGAATTGCTGGCCTAAAGGTTTACCTATCATATGTTATTTTAAATTTTTTAAATCAGCAGCTTCACCTTCTTATCTCTGCCTTCTGTTTCAGAAATCTTCAATGCTCATTTGGGTTACATTTCAAACTTCTCTCAGTAGGTAGAGTGTACTCTTGTTTAAATTGGGGACTGAAACTTCAGCTGAAATAGAAAATCCTAAGGCAGGTTTGGAAAGGCATCTCTGCTCAAGTTTAAATGGCTTTCTGGGTCCTGGCCTTTCAATCACAACAACTGAGCTGCCTCTGTCCTTCACATGTCAATTTACACTGAGGTGGCAAACACTGCAAGATAAGAATGGAGTCAGAACACATTGTTTAATCAAGCTGTGATTACCATTTGCAGCAGAGGTGCAAACAAAGTTTCTTTTTCCATCATGCCTGTGAGGTCTGGCAGTTCTGGTGTCCCTTACCCCAAGCCCCCATCCCAACACTCCCCGCTCTGTTGCCTGCAGCCCTGCTCTCTGCCAGGCTGTGTCACGGACACTCTCACACTCCAGAACCTGGAAAAGTTTGCTGGCACTGTCCCCTGCACAGGCTCTTATCTGACAGCCTGGGATGGCAGCAAGGCCACATTTGCCCTCCTCTCAGGAACTGCCACACAAGGAGAGAGAAATGCGTGAGATAAGAGGGAGACTCTTGGTGTCTGTTTTCTTATGAAATGGTGCACCAGTCCTGACTGGATAGGGGAGAACCCCCAAAACTGCAATTCCTCAGAAATCCTATTTTAACTTTGAGAACATACCCTTTTCCTCATCCACACCCCCCAACCATTTCTCTCTAACAAATGTATGATACATGTACAGGATATCCCATCTGTGCCAGTTTTCCTTTCATGAGGGGAAAGCTTCACTACCTCACTCTGCTCCTACTTTGCCTATTAAATACAAAAGTGAGCAGTTCCAAGCCATGGCAGATGTTTTCTGCTGAACAGACTTGAAAAGTAACATCATTTTCTCTGCTGCTTCCTTGAAGCACTCCTACACACACCCTTGGGGCTTACACCTAGAAAATGCCCTCTGGAGTCTGCTCTTGGATCGCTGCTCTGTAGGAGTGTCCTCACTTCCAGTTCCCCAGGGATTGGTCCCAAGCACCTCTCAGCTACTGCAATTTAAATAAGTTCTTTGTGCGTATCACAAGATCAAAATCATACTTTAGAAATTTAAGCCAAATGAAGTATTTTAAATAAATATCAAAGCCATTTTCTATCCTCTTTCACTTTGAGGCCATCCATTATGATCCCAGCATAAAGCTCTCAACTCCCCTATCCCTGGAAGTGTTCAAGGCCAGGTTGGATGGGGCTGGAGTAACCTGGTCTAGTGGAAGGTGTCCCTGCCCCTGGCAGGGGGTGGAACAAGATGTCCATGAAGGTCCCTTCCAACCCAAACTATTCTAGGATTCTGTGGTTCTATGATCCCAGGAATGGAAGTGCCAGGCAGAAATATATTTCCATGCCCCAGGTTTCTGGCAAAGCAGGAGAGGGGAGTCAGGAGCAGCACTGGCCATCTCCCAAGGCAGTGATGGTGAAATATCTGGCAGTGGAATACTGCTGTTACTGTGCTGGGAATAGCACTTGAAGAACAAAATAGATCAACAGCACCTGGTTTTGCACTCTTCATTGACAATATTCTTGGACTGTGCCTCATCCAATTCACATTACCAAGCCACAGAATACATTCTTAAACTGTAAGGGACCAGGGGGGGCAGGCCACAACTGTACTCCACAAAGAAAGGATTCTCCTGCTGTTCTCATCAATATTCTAAGTAGGCTTCTAGAATTTCCTGCTTTTTGTAATTTCAAGGGTTATTACAAAATTGGATAAAGAAATATTTTAATTCTGAGTTTCAGTAAAGGAGTTCATATTCTTCATTCATATCCTTCAATAAATGGAGTAAAAGACTTAAAACTTCTGTGTAAAAAAAGAGCTACAGTTAGTATCTGTGGTTGGCTCCCAAGTAGACAATGACACGATTTTCATACACCTTCTTCATAGTTTTCTCAATTTGCTTCAAAAATACTTGTGGAATTCTCCCACATAAAGTGTGCACTGTATCCAGAAACTTCGACTGCAGAGGGTAGTACAAGGATTGGAAGAGATTGTCTTCAAATGGAAACTAAAGAAAAAAAAAGAAGAATTATTAGTTTTCACTAGTTGTGAAATGGCATTTTATAAGTTTCTGTAACAGAAAACCTTCTATAGGTGGAGAACATTTTGTCCCTCACCTGCTTGAGTGTCACCAACCCCCTCACTTCAAATCCTGCCTGCTCGAGAGTACTGCTTTCACAGAAGTTTGTTTGGGTGTTTTACCTAAACAGCCAATTTTGAGAAACTACACTTCCAGAGTGTGCATTTACAGGAGTTTTACTAACACAAGGATACTGTAAGGAAACAGGAGTTTTGGCGAGCAGAGCTGTATACACATTTCCCAAGTGGACACATGCACCTGTGTCTCGGACATGCTTCTGCCCTTCCTGCACCCAGAGGCTCGAGATGCTCAGGGAGGACAAGCTTTCCTTGGGAATTTATGGACCAGAGATGCAGCCCCAGTGGGAGAAACTCCAACACTTTTTTTCTACCTTCAGCATAACAAAAAAAAAAATTATCAGCCTATTTGATTCCTATAATACAAAGGAGAAATGCTTAAACCACCTCAAATACACAAGAGGCCAAAGCAACCGTGTTCTTTTATATCTGATGGATTTTAAACACAACCACCCAGCCTGATGCACTGGCAGAGCAATCACTTACATCCCGGATCACCTCGTAGAGGGCCTTGAAGGTGGGCTGCTTGTCATCGTGGTAGACGCCTCTGTTCCCGTGCAGGATGGACACCCCCTCCTCCTCCGCCCCCCTGCAGTTGCTGCCGTACATGCAGTGGTCGGGCCGGTAGTTCCACTGGCAGGGGAACACGTACAGACACTCTGCCCACGGCAGCCAGGGCACAGGGAAGGAGAAAAGACATGGCACACATGAGTTACAGCAAATGGAACCAAGCTGGGACTGATGATCAGGAAAATACTCAGTTACATCTTTTTCAAATATCCCCGACACAGACACTTCGTCCCTCATGGGTGACTACACACCCCAGCTGTGGGTCCTGAACAGACAGACAGGACAACACAAAATCTGGGACCAAACACAACCCAAGGGAGTCCTTTAGAAAGCTGAAGGGGAGGAATCAAACCACAGAGTACACAACAGGTGGCACTGTCCAGCACCCTCTGCCATACAAAGGAGTTTTTGGAGTGACAGGAATGACTTGGGAAGCACACACAGCAGTGAGGGCTATGAAAAACCCACACTCCTCCTGGAGCCAGCATGGGAAAACTTGCAAAGTACATCCAGTGTTTGCTGCTGGAACTGTCAGAAGCCGTGACAATTTGTTACACAGCAGAGCATAAGGGGTGGCGTATTTTACCCACAGCCCTCCAAAGAGTCATCATCCATTAATTCCACAGGTCTAGGTTATTTACAGACGAGCCTAATTTCTCAAAAGGTCTCATACCTCCCTTTCTCCTGATGACTTTTTTTAAACTCGGTGCACACAGTGCTTGCAATCTGCTTGTCATAAATCACTCCAGTCCCTGCAACCTTTCTGCCTTGGCCCTGGGGAACAATGAATCATGGCTGGTGCCAGCAGGGCATGGCAGAAGCACTGAAGATTGAATTCTTCCCTTGGCCTTTCCCAGCTTCCCGGGAAGCCTGCAGCTGGTCCTGTGTGGTTCTTGAAAAGCAGAAGAAAAACTTTCTGAACCTCTTCTTCCCTTAAGGCTTCTCTAGCAGAGTTCTCCACAAAGGGAGAGCAGTGTTTGGAGATGGACAAAGGGAGCAGCTCCTCAGGCCCAGGTAACAGAGTTCTCTGTGGTTTTAATTCACATCCATGTAAAGGCACCTGCAGCACTCTTGGCCAGTCCTTCCCAGGCCAGTCTCAACAACCCAGAGCTTAAGAGCCCAGAAAGTTCTGTTTTCTGTGTTAATTGTATCCATTTCTTCTGTTTTCTTTTCTTGAGCAGTCTGATGTTATGCAATTCACAAAAAATTCTTTACCAGTTCCAAGGAAAGGACAAACTGTGGTGCAGAGGAGTCCCCACATGTGGCTTTGATAGAGAACACTCATCACAAAACTAAAATATTCTTGCAATCTTTGTTTTCCTCCTGCACACTTCAGTGAGCAGCTTGAGTTCAACTGCACAACTAATCTGGCTCCATTCTTTTCTTTCTCTAGGAGACCTTACCTCTGTAACATTCGTTATTTTTTGGAAATTAATTCCCACTCTATTTTTCCCTAGGACTGGGGGTAATACATGGTATACCAGGGACACTGATGTTTGACATCTGTCTGCAGTAAACAGATGTTTGCTTTTTGCTCTGCTTCTCCCCCCTCCTCCAATTTGCCTGGATTTGGGCATATCCAATTACCTACCCTGTGACTCCTTAGAGGAAAAAGAAAAGGGATCAGAAAAAATAAAGGTAATTCCAAACTTGTTTTATTCCTAATACCACTTAAGGGAATGCAAGGTCACATAGCAAACCAGGAAAAGCAGTAAGGATGGATACTCAGCATCCATTTAAAAGCATAAAAAAAAGTTCTCAGCTTCTCTGGGAAGCATGTGCTATGCTCAAGTGTTTAAATCCCTGCATTTCCCACCAGCAGGACATCGATGACACCATCCTGGTGCCTGCTGAGGCCAGGTCACTCAGCTCAGAGGCTGGAAGCAGCTTAAGATGAGAAATTCGACTGGCTGTGTCCACTTTCTGCCTCTATTAGCTTGTTACTTATTTGCATGAGTATCAGAAGGCAGCTGAATTTCAGAAAAACAGGGCTTGGCTTTGCAGAAAGTTTGGCATTTTCACATTCAGACAAAAATCTGAAACGAAAACATTTGTGTAGCGGCACCCTAGTCCAGAGACACCCTGAAACACACACACAACCTGAACTTCATCCCTTCACTTCATCGTTAATTTTATACTTCATTATTTTCTCAAATCTCCAGATTTACATATCTAGTGGAACCAAGTCCAAGCCCCACCACCTGAAAAGCCAGTAGTATTTTCATAAGTTATAAATTCAAGGTGCACTTACACAATAACTTCATGCCAGAGTATTTATGCATAAGTAACAAATAGTGTTAAAAAAAACCAAAACCAAGGTATTTTCTCAACACAGATAATCACAACTCCAAGAATCATTCCTTACCTGGGTTAAAGTAAAAAATTATGTTTAGCAAATCCTGGTCTCCCCACGTGATGTAATTTTTGTACTTTTGGTACAATGGATATAACATTTCCTCCCAAGTCAAACCACCTGGTATCAAGCTGTTCTGCAGGGCAGGAAAACAGAACCAAAGGTTACTATCATGATCAGTGCTGTGATATCTGACTCAGAGCGGGCACACACAAATCTCTAAGTTCTGCTAAGCCATGTTGGACACCCAGGTGAAGAATGAAGAACTGCCAGGAAATGTTAGACCTGGAGAGGGCTGCAACAGCGGAACTCACTGCGTTTATCCAAACAGGAAAACAAGGTCTCCTGGGCCCAGCTCTGATGTGAGCTCCTGCTATTCACAATCTTCCTATTCCAAGCAACAGGAGGGGAAAAAAGGAAAAAAGTAAAAAATGCAGGGACAAGGTAAAAACCAAGGTATAAAAGCAAGGAAAAATACAGACTACAGATGCAAAAAATCTCAATTTCTCTGAGTACTCACACAAGCTTTTCAATTGTAAAAACAATACAGTGACTGCACTGAAGATCCTTGAGTTTGTTCTTTCACATATCTTTTCAGGGAAAGGTAAGAAGTTGGGGAAGGCATTTTTAACATTGCTATGAGACTGCTTCAGCTGCAAGTTCTCACTGCTCCAGCCTTGAGGAAGTTTCACTTGTTTTAATAATCACGTTCACTAACTTCAGTATCCAACTATATACATTTGATATTTCTCTGATTCTTTGTATTATGAACTTTATGCAATTTTACACTGAGCTTTCTAAGATGCAAAAAATACACCAATCCTGAGTTTCTGCAACAGCTGCATTTCTTCTCACCTTGAACTGAGTGCTGCGGATCCGTGTCAAATTCATCAGCATCACGCCCGAGTTGACGCCGGTGGTGCCGTAATACGGGTGCCGGGCGAAGCGGCTGTACCAGCCAATCTTGGGGATCTCGTGCTCGGGGGCCATGGCAGCCAGCTGGGTGGAGTTGAATTCTCTCAGGAGGTGCCAGATGTCATCGATGGGCCTCAGGAACAGCACATCAGTGTCCACGTAAAGCAGGGAATCCACATCCTTTAAAATCACCTTTGGGGTTCGTGCGGCGAGATGAAAAACGCATCAGAGAGACAACAAACACGAAGATTATTGTCAAAAGGTATTTTTATTTTAAACTGGTAACTTGGAAGAGATTATTGATTTATCAGCTAAATGCAATCACACAAAGGAACAACAGGTATCAGATTATTGGCTTGCTGTTTGCTGTGGGGTTTTTTTGAACTGCACAATAAAACAGCTACCAGAATGCTGAGGTTGGATTAACCTTCATATGAAGCAGCAATCCACCGAGCTCCCTAAAATACCTGCAAAGACTACTTAGTATCTGTTCAGAAATTAAATGTAAATAACATGTATTTACGGAACTCTTTACAAGATCCGTAAATGGTGAAGCATACAGTGTTCTCCGCTGACAGAAGGGGTTACCCAGGAGACCAGGATACTTAGACTTACCTTCATATATAATTAATACATACAACTGTTTCACATTAATTAAGACAACCCCATTGATCACAAATATACGTGCATCTGCCTGAAGAACAGAATTTGGCTGATGAACAGAAATGTCACATTAAAATATACTAGGTCACATTCTGACCTCTGTTACCAGCTTCTGTAGGAGGAATAACAACAGTAAAGTTGGTCAGGTCAGAAGGGTGTAAACTGCAGATTAGAGTCAGGATATTCCAATTTTTCCTGCTGACCATGTTCCCCCTTGTGGCTGCCCAAATCCTTACACACTCATTCATTAATATCCCATGGTGGGACAAATTATCTGGGGCTTCAAGTCTTCCTAAAGTAATAAAGAGCATTACCTACAACTGACCACCAGTTCCAACTGCATTTTTGTTGCTCTTCTTTATTTGCTAGAACTGTCCAAAAATTCCTGAAGGACTGAAATTTTCCTACTTCAGTCTCAGCCAAAACCTGCATTTATTTCTCTCTCTCTCTCTGAAAAGCAAATCCAGAAGGCCTTGGATTTTCACCATGTCGTGGAACACAATCACTTTCTCATCCAATTGCAATGATATTAATGACAAACGCTCCTATTTATGCAGGTTACAATAAATTCTACCAAAGAAATTAGGTTTTACATGAATTCTAATGTATTGTGACTGAGGATTACCTGTGAAATAGAGTGAACAACATGAGGATTTTCAACAAGTGGGTGAAAAATATCACCTCTAAGCATGCTCAACAGGAATCCACTAAGATGCCAAATCCGTGAGTAAAGACTTAAATGAGATTTTTCACCTGACTGAACACTTTGGGATTCAGACTGACATTTAGTCAAGTTTAACAAATCCCTGACCTGTATTTCTGACAGGATAACTACATGTTCTTCCTACAGAACAGGGCAAGCAGGAGAAGGAACTGTCTCTGCATTTTAAACAAAAGTTATGCTTACAACAAACTCTAAGTAAACACATTCAACACAATCCAGATCGCTCTGCTGGATGGAAGATTAGAGCAATACACTGTTTTCCCACAAGAAAGCCCCACAAACCAGCATGTGAAGGTATCAATAAATGAGTAACAAAAACAGTTCAATAATACACTAAGCTCACAGTAAATATTTGCAGGTGTTAAGTATCCTCGAGTCCAGTACTAAAAAACCAAACCAATAAAAAAGACAGCTACTGTAAGAGTAAATCAATAGAAGGCAGACAGCTGAACAGGAGAAAGGGGTTTCAGTTTAAAGATATCCTGAATATTGCGTGTTAATTATTCTGCAGCACCTAAGAGCTCTAATCCATAGGGACCTGCTATATAAAGTACATAAAATCAAAATACATTAAAAAAAGAAAAATCACCCCAAAATTGAGTCTGAGACAGGAGATAACCCTGGAACACAGAGAGCAGAGGCTCTAAGACTTTGCCTGTGGGATCCACAGCACACTGCCAGCCATGTAAGACTTTTGTCAAAGGGAGCCCCGGTAGGGAGATGAGTTCAGACATTGTCCAGCAGAAAAAGACTTCCCCCAGGTCAGGGGGAAGTTTAACAGGTGACTACAGACACTTCTCATCCTTTGCAAGCATAAATGACAGCCTGACCTCTGCTTCTCCCAGCAGAAAAACATTCTTTTAGCAGCCCTCAATACACAAATAAATATAAGTCTGTGGAAGCCCACAGGCTGTTACAATTTTCCTACAGATTCAAGCAGGTATTTCAGTTCTTTGTGCAGTGCCTACCAGCATCTGACCCCACCCTGCATCCCTCCTCTCAGGATTCACCTGCCCTCCTTCCTGCTGGTCAAAAGATTCTTCCTTTTCCTGTGTCCAAGGTGTTGCCCTGCAGTGACACCCCACTGGCTAAAAAAAGAGCTGTGCTACCTCCTTTAAGCCCTTCACACTTTTCTCCTTCACATGTTAAGACTCCTTTAAAAGCTGCAGATGTCAGTTTGAATCGCTCACATCTCTCCTGGCTGCGCCTTGGGTAGGGGGGATTTAATTTCACCACTTGCAGCTGTAGGAGTTCCTCACAGAGCAGGAACCTGCAGTGCAGGTTAAAAGTGACATGCAGTGACCTGGAGCAGGAGTTCTGAGCTCACATAAACCATGCAGACACACCTGACAGCCAGGGATTTTGGAAAGGGATGGCCAGAAACATGGCTTGCTGTGCTTGTCTTCCCCTTGCTCTGCAGGCACTTACAGCTTAAAAGAAGTGTGATTTTTTTAATTTTTTTTTTTTTGCAGCTATATAGAGTATTCTTAGTAAATCTGTCAAAAAGTTCTGCACAGAACTGGCTATATTTAGCCTGGCACTTCACTTAAATACTCAATTATCTGTAATTTGATTTCACAACTTCTGTCTCCATAGATTCTCCCCGTGTTAGCAAGGCTGGCAAGGAATAACACACTCCTGTGTAAACACACACTGGTGTACTGTGAAGCTGGGCTACCTAAGCGTTTGTGAGGGCTCACATGGCAGCTCTGCACAGCTTTATCCAAAATTAGGGACAAATCACAAAGCTTGATGCTACAGTAACTGTATCACAAAGCTGGATTACTAAACCTAACTGTAGTAAGCAATTAACTCAAGTTACAGCAGAGACTTTTGTCTAGATAAGGCCCTGGCATCTATTCCCACCGGGCTGGAGACCTGAGCATCCCTCAAGAGGAGAGCTGTAACACAGGGATATTGCTAATCTATCTTAAAAGCTCTTAAGTAGATTAAGTGTTTTGAGAAGGGCTCTAAATGTTCATCCAAAAATCATCCAAAAATCCCTTAAGCATTTCAGGATACTTTAGCTGATTGTTTTGATAGCTCCAGAAGAGCAGCACAGAGACAGCTGCAGCCAGCCCCGAGGGACCAACATCCCTGGGACCAGAGGAAGTTCCTCACCTGCTGTCTTAACACCCATGGCAGGAGCACAAACCAGCTCCCAGGGACTGCTGAGAGCATTCCCCTCTGGTTTAAAGTTTCATTCTGTGCTTACAAAAAAATCCACATCTTCCTCCCTGTGTCTCTGCAAACGCCCTGGCTGGTTTTGTTGCAGCAAGAGTGCAGTAAGAGATTGACTTGTGAGATTACAGAGAGGCCCCATCTACATTCCCTGCACCTAACTGGCAAATGTGATCAGATGTCTCAGAATGCCTCTAAAAAATGCAGGATGCTGCACAGTCTTCCTTAATATTTCAGCATCCTGGGTAGAGTCAACAAGCTGGGAAGTGTGCACCTCATCCTGCTGCCCAGGACAGAATAGTTCAGCACTGCAAATTGCAGGGTCACATCCCACAGCTCTACCTTTATCACCGAGTAAAACCACTGAAAGGTTCTTACCCCATTTTCCCTGAACACATTCCTCAGACCCTCCTGTCCACTTTCACTCGCCTGCTGGTGCTGCAGAGGAGATTTCTTTGGCAGGAGAGGCACTTGTGAATCAAAGACTCACATTCCACTCGGGCTTAGCATTATCAGGAGCAAGACAATTTGCACAACTGAGAGCTAAACAG
Source organism: Pardalotus punctatus (assembly GCA_013400915.1). Taxonomy (NCBI): domain Eukaryota; kingdom Metazoa; phylum Chordata; class Aves; order Passeriformes; family Pardalotidae; genus Pardalotus; species Pardalotus punctatus. The sequence continues at coordinate 156,029 of VZTX01017508.1, read as the reverse complement.
CTGATAAACTGAACTACTGCTCTCCTGGGGTCCTCCTGAGATCCAGGCACATTTAATGCTGCTGCAGGGAAAATGATCAGCACAGAGAAGGATAAGGAAAAAAATAGTATATACTGATATTCTGCTGGTATTTATTAGAAATAAAAGTCAAACTAGTTCTCTAAACAGTAACACTTGGAACCCTCTGCTCCCCCTGTGAAGCAACAGTTCAAAGGGAATATCAAAACCCAGTTATCAAGCACCAAAAAATATAATTGTGGCTGGAATTACCCAGAAATGGCCCAAGGTTGTGTCAGCCTGTGAACTCAGCACCAAAGCACAAGCATCCCACAGGACATTTGCCTCCACAGCTACGACTGCAGCTTGTTTTCTTTCCTGTACCCACATCAATTCTGTGTCAGCTGCAACTCCTCTCGGACAGCCCCTCCTACACCAGGCCATAAACCTCAGCCTGACCACACACGGCATTTTGCAACTGCCCCTAGAGAAACAAACAACTACGGTCCAAGCTGGCCCCCCATTCTGCTAACACAGCATGCAACAGTCTAATATTCCTCACAAGAAGTTACTGGAGAACTTCAGCAACATGTGAGTGACAAAAAGGAATCAATCAAAGCATTGCCCAGCCTGAAGGAATCAGCATGAATGCATAACCCTTTTCTGCTGTCAGAACAGTGAAGAGAAATAAAAGTTAAAGCATTACTATGATTAGTGTCCCAAAATGACATAAAATACCACAGAAATAAGAAGAACAGAGTTTTCTGTTTACCCAGTACCTCCTGACATTCTGTATAGAACAAGCTAATGCTGAAGGATTATTTTCCAGGTGATACAAATATTTACTCAGGGGAGAGAGGATCCCTGCTGAAGCTGGAGTTACTTCCAGCCCATCTGGCCTTTGTGCAGTTGATAGTCCACCCCTAAATGGCAGATCAGCAGAACTGCTGACAGCACATATTTTCTCACATATGTATTCACAGGCTACGTATCTGGACGTGCAGCTGTCTCCTGATTGCTTCCATCTGAGAGGTGAAAGATTTCTTTGTCCCCCCCCACTTCTCCTAAGACAGCGATGAAGAAATGTGGATCATGTGAACAGCTTGTCACTTCACTGGAGTCACCCCAATCAACAGCAACCCACAAGATATTTTTGATAGATGTTCTCAGTTCCACAGAAATTGCTTTATGCGAACGTTCTTTCAACTTCTGATATGCAAAATTGGTATCAACACTTTCTTTCTCTCCAAGTTTATGGCACTGAGTATAATACAACTTTTTAGTGAACTTGAAGATCCCAGGATACACCAAGCTTTTGCATGAAATCTAACTTTGAGCACACTGAAATTATTACCTTAAGGGCAATTCTGACAGTCTTGGAAACAAGAAACAAAACTGAAGGAAAAGGGAATGCTGAGAGCATCAGTTTAAGGGCTAACATATGGAAAAGAAGATGCTGGATAAAGAGGACATGTTGTAAAGAATGTTACTTATGAAAGGCACGCAGCATCTACCCCAAAAGATCTGACCTAAGAGAGCTCTTGCACTCTCTTTGGAGTCTGGAGAGCCCGAGAGGCTCATGGAACCAGAGACAAATCAGAAACACACATCCTTTGTTAGCCGGGAAAAAGCCAGGCTGGATTTCTGTGTTGTTTTTTTACAGTGTCTAAAGCACATACTAAAATATCTTTAAGCAGATGTTTCAGCCAGAAAATGGTTTTAATGTTACACCAGCAAAGCTTCCTTCTGTGGAATTAACCTTTTCCTGAAGCAACCTACTCAGAAATCCAGGTGCCTTACCGGAAGAAACAGGCGCTGGGCAGCACATGGTTTGAATAACTTTTTCCATTCCTGAGCATTTCCTACCGAGAATGTTATTGGGTAAATGTTGGACTCAAACTTCTTTGTATATGAGGAAGGCCACTCCTTTAACTGAAAGACATGGTGGGAGGAATCAGGCACTGTATGTTACACAGCTCTTTTTAAAAAAATGCATGCATAAGGATTTTATAACTATGTACAGTAAACAACATGCTCAGCTGCTACTTGCTGATGTCAATGTAATTTTTCTCAGACATTTCCAATTCACAACTAACTCATTTATTTATTTACCAAATGACAAAAAAAACCTCACCTTCTTCTCAAATTCAGGCTTAAGGGAGTCCTCGGCAAAGATGTGGAAGCAGAGCCTCCTGTTGCTGAAGAGAACTGCTGATTTCAGCATGATCAGCGTCTCCTCCAGCCGGTCCCCACATGCCACCACTGCCAGATGCATGCACTGCAAGGATGAGGACTCCTTTGGATGGTTCTGCTCTCCAGGCTTCCTGAAGTTCAGAGAGAGGCATATAAAAATTACTGAGGTAGACATGAAGAGAATTCCACATTAACAGACGTCAGGGTTGTTGGTTTTTCCTTCACCATCATTTTGCAAGGGGATCAGGAGTTTTTTCCTGATTAGATATCTAAAGAACATGCAAATTGCACGGTAATTTTTGTCCATGGTACAGATCAGTAGTGTTACAATTATAGCATAATGAAATAGGCTATCTTCTGTTATTCCTACATGTCTGGGTTTGCAGAAATCACTGCACTGCAGACACAGATGAAGCCAATTTGACAGCACCTCAAACCAGAAACCACCCTGCTCTGTGCAAACGACAGCTCCTTCTCCAGCCCAGGGGTCAGGAAGCCAGAACAGTTACAACAACCCAGCCAACTTTCTAACACAATGCAGATCACACACCTGCATCCAGCAACTTCATTTCCACACCCATAATGGCTACACTGGAAGAAGACATCCATACTTAAAAAAACCCCCCATTCTATCCATATGTAAATTGTTCTAACAGTTAATTAATTTTGCTATTAAAGATGCATGCCTTAATCCTGGCCTGAAGGCACTGGCACAGTTTCAAAGTACTGCTCTCCATTTCACCCCACGGAATCCATGAGATTTTGCCAGAACACAGATTTTTGAAAACAAATATAGTCACATATCCCAGATGAATTAAATTATATTCCAAGGGCCAAACTGTGGGATTTTCACTTAGCACCCACCTGTGTGGGCTTTAAATACATTTCAGCCAGATACAGGGAACACAGTACAAGGCACACTGAAGGTCCCTGCTAGCCAGAAAAGTCAGGCTCTCCTGGGGAGTTGAAGATCTTTTGGAAACAGTCTTCAGGGTCTGTTTTTAGTGTGGAGGTAAAAATTGCATCCTCTAGGAATGCTTCTACCATGGGATATCCACATTCCAGCACAGATGGCACCTAGACTCCATTACACGGGATGGAGTTGACCAAGCAACTAAATCCCAGGCACAGTAATCATTCCAAGAGAGTTCAAAAGGCAAATCATAGATCACTGCCTGTCCTGGACATATCTCTGAGCAGAGGACATCAATCCAGCCCCTGCTCAGCACAGACAATTACACACACACAATTAATCACTGCAGTTAATGCTACAAACAGAGGTAATAAATAAAGAGAAAAACGACAGTTTTAAGCAGTTATTATTTTTTTCAGAAATTAAAGTGCTGCTCTGTGTAACAGCAGCATTCTACCCTACAGAGTAACCCACCTCTGTGTAAAGGAACACCAGCCACTGGCACCTTACTGACTCTCCAAAGCAACGTGTTTCATTAAGGGTTTAAAATCTTCTGCTTTAGTCTTAATTAACCCCCAATTTCATGAGTGTATAAATAATGGAATATTACATCTATGTGAAGTGGTATTTATTTTCCAACCTATTAGTGTAAAACCCGCTGAATTATTTAAGTGAATAATTAGCTGCTCACACAGATCACCTTTTCCCCCTTCTCCCTATCTGTTTAATTTTTCCCCTTAATTGAGTCTCTAAATCAAGCCATACAGAGGCTGGAAGCTGCTTTGATGTAGCTTCTGGCAGTGGAATTCACTGGGAGAGGAACTAAACTGCACTTTTACAGCAACATTTCAAAACCCCACACCAAAGCACTCAGCTTTCCTGGGCAGTTTTCGCCACCGTGAGCTCTGCATTATGCAGCTGTTTTGCAGTGAAAAACCCAGTATGTGTGGACAAGCCCTTCCAATGGACAGATTCAGCAGAAGCAATCCTTGGTGAAAGCAGAATGCCTGGAAAGCCCATGGGAGTAGGGATAACAGGAGACATCCAACACAGACGCTGTGGAGGAGAAAGCGGAGTCTTGGAGGTGAGGAATTACCAACAGTTGCAGGGGAGCCTGCAGTGGCCTGAATTGGAATAAAAATCCCAGAGAAAAGGAGCTATTTGAACTACATCAGTCATAACCTGGGACAGAGGGCAATAATCAGTGAGAGGAGTAACGAGGTACACAAGAATTTTGGGACACATTTTGCATCTTTTTTATAAGTACCTAAAGAAAGCTAGAGGACTGTGGAAACAAATACGAGCTTGAATGGGAGATAAAAAAGTGCCACAGCAGGATGCATTTGATTGCAATTTTAACCTAGCCTTAAAAAAATTACAATTTTCTGAAAGTCTGAGAAGAGGCAAAGTTTGCCTGGAGGGCAAACAAGCAGATCAGCAAAAAACATCCCCGCTCCCCCTCCCTGCTCTGTTCCTGCAAGGACCTCATGTAGGGCAAGGAGAAAAAAGGGACAGGGAGGAACAGCTGGATGAAAGAATATCCCTTAAAGATCTGCAGGATACAGCCACGTTGTCCTACCTGTAAAATGGGAACAGCTGTTACAGAAGTGATTTCCTACCTCAAGAGACTCCCAAAACATTAAAAAGCCCATGGATCCACAGAGTAATACAATTATTATCCTTAGCCAATTCTTCATAACATTTACATTCATTCCTTTATAGTCCAACTTGTTTGTTATGAATCGTAGTTGGATTTTATAAACTAAGTTAAATGTTTAAACACATCAAAAGCAATACAGAGACCTGGGCCTTAAAATTTAATGTGCTTGACAAGAACAAATACAGAAACTAAGATTAAGCACTCCAGAAAGCATCACAAAATACTTGCAGAACACATCCCTATGGAGTGGCTGAAGACAGAACCTGGTAAGATGGAGCACAATCAAATGTTTATAGCAAAGACCTTCCAACAATACAGAGCAACTCCCATCCAGTAGCTCACTGGTACTTTATTTACTACATGCAATTTTTTCAGAAAGGCACTGACACAGCAGGAGCAGCCTGAGTGCTCAAGCACAACAGTGTGCATTCCTAGGTCTTAAAGTTTAGATTACATGTAATTTTCTTATTAGTCACAGCCAAAGTGTCTCAAACATAATTAACCCAAAACCTGTCTAAATCAATCCAAATCCATTCAAAATAATGCATTCCCACCTCATTACAGAGCCTGCTAATCTATTCAAGCTTTCAAATTGATTCCTGAGAGAAAGATAATGCATGCAGCCTCTTCCAAAACGCAATATAGTTGTTAATTTTTGAAACCTTCTTCCTATTGTGATCTCACTTACTCTTGCAGCACAAACAAGGGTAGATTTAGGCATTGTATCAAAACTGGTGATTCACCGAACAGGCTCCTTCCCTGACAGCCACCCCTGAGTCAATGTCCCAACAGCAGCCCCATGATAGGAAACACATTTCCTTGCAGACTTCAAAATAGGAATTAGAAAGCCTCTAAATATTTTTAAATCAATTTTTCTCATTTTGATGCAGTTGCACAAACCAACTGTAGCTGCTGTCAATCAAAAAATGGTTGAAGTTTCAACCTCCTCCTCCTACCACTCAGAGAAAGGGGAAAAAAGCCATTCAAAACCAGAATGGATGTTTTTCTCTCCTTTTGTGAAGTGGGTTCTTTATGAAACAAATATGAAATACTTGGGGCTTCAGCATGTTATTATCAAACTCAAGCCAAACTTGCATGTGTGTGCACACAGGCTGCACAGAAAGAAAAATATCTTGACAGGTTGCCATGCAAAAGATGTTTTGCACTGGAAAAGTTACTTTCAGGGAACTAAATGTGCTGGCAAAGGTTCACTTCCCAAGCCTTGCCACGCTGGTTTAATAAAGAGCATGGTCACATCTGCCCTTCAAACATAAAACAATCCTCCTTTTCGATACTTTGCACACATTGGTTTGGCATGTACTTAAAGTTCTTCATATAAAAAACTCTTACTGAAGGCATAGGACTTGCTATTTCCAAGAGGAATGAGCAGTAAAACTACCATGAAAAATCAAGTTTTCAAAGCTAACCAGAAGCCTACATAGGTTTGTCAATATTATCTAATGAACAAAGCAAGATACATGAATGTCATTGCTAACATTTGTGAGGTACCAGCCAGCTAATGACATGTGCTTACATTAAGCTTTTATCATGTAGAGCTACTTATGTTAGAAGGATTCTGCTCTTCTTAAAACTTAAAAACTGATGTCTTCTGCTATCATGTGACTACAAAAAGCAGTATGACAAATCCCAGTTAAAATACAATTCATCTTCCCTGCAAGATGGTGACTTTCACAAAGCAGACATTCTAGATAACACTTTTGTTTCTGAGCTGAGCCCAAAACCTGCATCCTCTGACCTAACCACACAAACCAACTTGGCAAAACTGAATTTATACAATGTTTTAAACTCACATAAACAATACTTCACTAAGGTTCTGTTGATCAACCATGCAATTTCATATAAGCATGTACACTGTGATCACACCACAAGATCTCATCCAGTCCTAATCAGATTTGCTATTATCCTGAAAGAATCAGTTAGATAAGTAGTGATCTCTCACATCAAATAAAAAACTAATCTTCCTTTGATGATACAGAGGAACTAAAATGATAATTATGGCCTGTTTCTTACAATCCAAATTCAAGCCCCCCACACTGCTTGCAGTCTAGCTTGGATGAGGCTTTTTAAGCCCAGCAGTTCCTATGACCTGATGCCTTTCCAAGCAGGCATCACCTCCCCTTGAACCACTTATGTCACACCCTCCCCACAAAAATTCTTTTTTTATGCATACCCTCACCTGGATAAATTTTAGTAGTAACTAACTCAACACAGAATCTTCAGTAAGTGGCTGAACAGGACGTACAAAATTGCACTGCTCAGTTTTACAGACTCTTGCTGGGGCCAAAGATGGAGGATCATAAGGGAAAAAAACAACCACCAAAGCCCACAAACAAAATGCTGAAGAAAATGCATGGTTTGAATTGCGAATTCCTCTTTTTTTGCTGTTGTTGCAGACCTTGTAAAAAGTACTGGCAAAGTCAACAAATAATCGAAAAGTTAGATAATGTCAAATTGTGAAACATGAAGATGCCACTGCAAGGCTCATTGAAATGGAATGGTTGTTTACACTCTCTGGCAGTTCCATACTTTCCAGGCTCCCTCCTTCAGTGTTCCTCTTGATTTCCATGATAATCACAGAGATATGCCTTAAAGAAAAATGACTTCAGGAGGTACAGTTGCTACTGGAAATAATCCTGCTTTAATACCGGCATTTGAATTCTGTCCATGGCCCATTCTCAGCCCCAGAAAACATCTCCTGCATTCAGTGGGGTAACAATGCTCGGGAGAAACCAACTGCTTTAATAAGTTAAGGAGTAAGAGCTCAAAAAACAGGAATAGTCTTTCATTCAGAACATCTCTGTGAAATCATGAATCAGAGACACAAAGACATACCAAGTTAATTAGATATATGAGGTCACACTGACCATAATATAATTGGAATGCAAAGGGGAAAACAAGTCCTCCACCTACCGAAAGCTGCCCTTTCTCAACTAATTAGTTTTTAAAAAAATACTCTGCCTGTAAGGTGCTGGGAGAGGAAACACAACACACCACGATTTAAAACTCCTTTAAAGTTCTGCTAAATTAATTTACATATAAAAAAACCATTCAAAACAAAAAGCTCGAAAGCTTAAAATCTGCCGGTGCCTCCGCAATTTGGAACCCAGTGGCACCACACGCCAATAACCAGGCGCCTTCCCTTTTTCCCAGGAAAACCCGCAAAGTGCAGCTCCCGAGGTGACAGCAGCAGAGCGAGTACCACACTGCCCACGTCAGCCTCCGAAACAAGGCCCGAACTAATGGAAAAGCCGCTGTTTCAGAAGCTTTTCTCGCAGAGGAGGGAGCCCCCCGCTCGGGCACCGGGAAAACCTCCACGCGCTTCCCTGGCATCTCCGGCAACCGCGCTGCCAGCGGAAACACGCAGGGAAAAGTTTGGACTCGTGAACCCAGCAGCTCGCGCAAGGGTCCCTCCTCAGCGGACACCGGCAGGAAAGAACATCAGGAAAGAACATCTAGGAGCGGAAAGTGCCCGGCGCAGCGGGCACCAAAGCGACAGCACCGAGGGGAGCCGCGGGGCGGGCGGGTCACGCGTGGGGCTGGGCACGGCCACGGCGGGCAGGGGCTCCCGAGGGCAGGGGCCGGGGCACGGAGCCGCCCCCGTTACCTGGCGCTGG
>VZTX01017508.1:76657-147491 GCA_013400915.1 Pardalotus punctatus | reverse complement strand
GGCGGGGCCGGCCGCGCCTACCGTACTGTCTGGAGTAGCTGCCCTGGCCGCCGCTGCTGCGGGACCGCCCGCACTCGGCGGCACGGGGGCTCTGAAAGTCTGGTTATGACCGGGGCTACTCAAAGGCACCTTTGGTTTCATTGGTGGGCGGTGCTGGGAGCGTGAGTGAGCACAGCAAGGTGAGCAGGAGAAAAAGGGAGGAAGTTTCGTCTGCCTGCGCTAACAACCAAACTGCTGCCAAGCCTCCCTATGCCTTGCAGCCCCAGTGTATCTCCTACATACAACACACACTTCTCATTCCGCCTGCACCGAAGGCAATACGTATAGAATTGTAATAATTGTACGTGTAGAATTGTAATTGTAGAGTGCAATACTTGTAGAATTGTGAATGAACAAAGCACTCACTCACTGCTGGGTGGCTTCAGACTTGTCCCTGTGTGACCTGTCCTAAGGACATCAGCAGAGATCATAAAACTGAATTTCACAAAAGCAAGTCCTAATTGGGTTCATAATCTGATTTATGACCTTTGAAGGTACAGAATTACAGAAATCAACAATTCTTGCTGCCCATGGAGCTGGAGTATAAACTGTGCAAGAGTGGAGACACACCAACGTTGGAATGGGGACAGAAAGGAAAGAGAAGCCTCTCAAGTCCTTCACAAGTTTAGTACTGGAGGAGCCTCGTGTCCCTCCTGGAGTCACTGGAAGTGACACTGGCATTCCCTTGGCAGTGAAACTGTAGAGCCTGTCCACTTTACACCACTGGCACCACACGCCTACACCAGTGGTATCCCAAAATGTACTTTGCCTGAGCCTGAGTCCAAATGCAACGAACAACTACTGTTTCAGAGTTTCATCCAACTCAGATTCTGGCCAGATATGGAAATGTAAATTACTTCATGCTAAGAGAAAATAGCAATACTAAATGAGAAACTACAGAAAAACCACAATGCATAAACATATGCTCCTTCCCGAGAATATATGCACTGTAATAAAACCCTACCAAACTTTATACTTAATGAAAAAGAGTACCAGCAACCTGCTGAAATCCTCGAGCTATTCAAATGTGTGATTTTTTTATCATCAATACAATCACTTTCTTCTCTAGATATGTAAATTAAGCCCTTTTAGTTTTGGATTACCATTTCTAAGGTTGCCAGATTTACTTATTATTATTAGCCATGGAGAGCCAATTGTGCTTATAAATTGCAAAGCTTCATCTTTCTACTTCTCAAACAGCAAGTTTTCCTAATTACTCACCCAAAACATTGTAGATAATGCATTTTAACTCTTCAGTGCTCCCTTAAACATATAGCAACCAGTCATTCCTTCATCAGAAGAATGCACCAAAAGATGTAGTCTTCATATATTTTAAAATAAAACCTTTTCATTACAGTTCTAAAAAACCTCAGTATGCATTTTACAGAAGAAAGCAATACACATTCCTTAGAAATGCTGCTTCATACTTTACTTGGATGGAAAAGCACAATGGCTGATGCACCACTTTCTTCACTAAAATCAGCATATAAATAGTTCTTTTACAAGGGAAATATTAGCACAAAAAAAAAAAAAAAGAAAAGGCTGTGAGTTCTTAGGCTCTAAAAAAGTAATTCTGAGGCAGTCTTGGAAAGTGTCAGTTAGACAAAAATAAACTCTCAGATGAAACTTCTTTATCTTTGACAGACTTGTCCTGCAAATTTGAACTTTTCCAGAGAAGATGGTGCCTACTGGTTCATAATCCAGCTTCCTGTCCAATACACTTATTACAGATTATTGGTAAGGTCCAAAAGTTAATTAGTGCTGAAGTTCTCTGGAAATGCATCAAAAGTCTCTGAGGACATGACTGAGGCCTTGGTCCAAGCCAAATCAGCATCTGAAATGAGATATCATTGACTTCTTAAAAGAAAAAAAAAAGCTTTTTATATGCCACACGTCTTCAATTTCTGCACGTGAAAAACTGGGACACAAGGATGTTTAGGCTGAGCATTAAAACCACCCATCAAATTTAAATCAGTGGGGAGAATTATCTATTTTGAAGCAAATTGTTTAATTTTTGTGCCGTACTTGAACTGCTGGTTCAGGTCAGTACAAGAGTGAAGAAGTTTTCTCATAAAGAGATGCAATATTCAGTGGATTTCTAGCCTGGAAGATTGTTTGTCTACTTCTTTTTTTAAAGAAAACTTTATTAGAAGTTACATAATTATGCTTTTCCCTCCAGGGAAAATGTTTTAATGCATTTCAGAGGAACAGTAAGAGAAAGACAGTGAGCAGCATTTAAAAATGTAGAGAATTATCTGGAACCAGAACACCTCTCATGATCCAAAGGCAGAGAAATTAGATTAATTCTGCATTAGATGCTGCATTTAATAAATTACGGCTTTTAAACCACTTTTTCTGCTTTCGGACCTTCTTGTTCTCCTTATTGCTGTATTTATTTTGATCCATCAGGATCTGCCCCTTGCTCACCCTGTCAATGTCTGCATTTATCCAGAGGCTTAAAAGAGACTTATGTAATTGGGAATTCCTGCTCTGACAGTGCTCGTGGGGTCACTCTTCTGTTTACTCATCTTCTACCTTATCTGCAGCAAAGGAAAAGACAGATGAGTGTACACATATCAGAAATGGCACATTAGTTCACAGGAATTAGTCCTGGATTACCCACTGGTTTCACACAAACCACGTCCCCAACACACTCAAGTTCAATTTTCACACTTCTCTATGAAAAACAGCTGCTGAAATAAAATACGCTCAGCCTGTGCAAGATATTTTACGCAATCGCAGGTAAGAATTCATTCTTTCCACTTGTCAAGATGACGCATTGTGATTCTTACCCGACACGACCTAGCTTCACACAGTCACACTGCCCACGTCCATACCGTTACTCACTCCCTTTCTAACCCCTCTTGCAAACGTCAGGAAACTCCCACTAATTTATGAGCAGCAGGAATTTACAGCAGATGTTTAAAGCGCTGCACGTTTCACGCAAAAGATCAGAGATATAAACGCACAACCCCGAGGGCAGAGCTTGAGGGACGCGGCCGCGGGGCGGGAGGCCCCGAGGGGCGGCCATGCGGGCGTGGCAAGGAAGGGGGCGTGGTTATGGAGGCGTGGCTATGAATGGGGCGTGGCTATGAATGGGGCGGCCTATGAATGAGGCGTGGCTACGGGGGCGTGGCCATGAATGGAAATAGGGGNGGGCGTGGCTATGAATGGGGCGTGACCACGGGTGGAAATAGGGGTTGTTCCGTCGCCCCTGCGCATGCGCGGCTCCACCTCCGGCACGGGCGGCGCGGGAAGCGGCGGCGGGAGCGGCGCGGGTGAGGGAGGGAGCGGGTGCGTGAGTGGCCGGCGGTCCCGGTTGGGGCTGTTCCCGGTGCAGTTCCCGGGATTCTCCCGCTGGCAGCCGCCTCCGCCGAGGGCTCTGTCCCCTTGGAGGGCCTGCAGGTGGGTGGTACGGGCGGAGGTCGGCGCGTGGCCCGGTGTGAGGGTGGCGGGTTGTGTCCAGGTCTGGGTTCCGCAGTGCAGGAAGGACAAGGAGAGGGTCCAGCGGAGGGGACGAAGGTTGTGAGGAGGGGTCCGGAGCGCCTCTCTGGAGGAGGAGAGATTGCGGGAGCTGGGCCTGGTTATGGTAGGGAAGAGAAAACTGAGAGGGGGTGTCATTAATGTACATAAATATCGCCAAGGGGTGTCAGAGGACCGGCCGGACTCCTTTCAGTGGTGCCCAGCGGCAGGACGAGGAGCAGCGGCCGTAAAATGAAACACAGAAAGTTTCGGCTCACGATCAGGAAGAACTTCCTCCATGGAGCGTCGCAGAGCATGGGCAGGCTTACCGGGCAGCCGTGGAGTCTCCCTCTGTGGGGATATTCCAAGCCCACGGGGGGTTCCTGTGTCACCTCCTCCCGGTGTCCCTACCTTGGAGGATTCCACAGGTTCCTCCCCACCCGAGCGATTCTCTGTTTTACCTCCGAGCCTCTCCTGCATCATTCCTCTCCTGCCTGCCCCTCGCGGTCCTGCTCCCTGTGTCTTTCCCTAATGTACAGCTCTGTGTGCACAGGAAAGGCTGGGAAGTGTGATTATTTGGGATACCTGGAGTTTGAATGTTGTGTCCAGTGGTTCCTCAGCTGTGAGATGCCAGGGATTTGTGTGGAAGTCTACAGAGGGGTTTGGGGTGATTAATTTGGGTCAGGGATGCTCCAAGTGCAGCAGGAGCACAGGGCAGGGACAGGTGGGCCTGGTTTTGGGGCTACTGTTTATTTATGAACCTCTGACTTGGGAAAATAAAAGATGTATGCTGGCAAGTCATCCCTGAAGGCTCCAAATGAGCTATTTGGTTTTTGTTACCTCTTATCCCAGCTTGGTGTTTAGAGAAGAAGAAAATCCACAGGGAAGTCCATCAGGTGGCAGGTGTTCTACAAGCCAGGTGTTTCCTATCTAGTTACAATTCCATAAAACACATGGCAGCTTCTCAGCCTGGGAGGGGTGGGAGTGTTGCCTCTGGAATCATGCCATATGGTGAAATTGGGAGTTTTGTTTTTTTCACACCTGCTAAACAAGGCTAATTACCCATATGAGAAAAATGGGGATCAGTTAATTTTGCCCTGTTAATGGTGAATGATTTTTGCATGTTCATGAAATTCTCAGAATGAGGATGTGTTCAGTAAAGATAACTGAAAGTTAGTGAGGAGCAGTTCTTTCCCAAATAATAGTTCTATTCTGCGTATTTTGGTTTAAATATTTTTGGGTTTTAAAAGTCAATTTTTAAAACTGGGTGACATTTTGTAAACACCCTCCAAAACAAAGAAGCACCCCAAACAATCCATAACTGGGTTTTAAATTAAACCTGAGATGAGAAGCTATTGCAGGGTCAGACAGTTGTATATTGGGTGTATAGTACTATAAAAATTCCTTCTCTTATGCTAAATAGAAAACTACATAAATAATAAAACCACATGTCATACTTACATATGGTTCTGAGGGATGTTACTTAAACTGTCCCTAAATCTCTTGCTCATATTCTGGCTAATATGTGTGTGAATTATAAAATACAGCTCTTATTTTTGGAAGTTTTACTGGTTTTTACTATTTCTTAATAGCGATTTGTGTTCAGCTCACTAAAGAGCTACAAAGGTCTAATGTGTGCTATGTGTGAAATTATAAATAGCAGTTAGAAAAAGCTGAAAAGTTTTAGGACCGAATTTTAGTGTTTTCATGTGGAATGTAATAGGTGCTTTCCTGTATTCCAACTCTGCATTCAATTGTTTCATTAAGGTGCAGAGAGGTGGTGCCTTCACATTTTTAAGAACACTTTGATGTTGTTGCTCTTGTCATGAGTTTTCTTCTTGAGCACGTGGAAGATAATTCTGTGAGAATCTGTAATGTTCTTACAAAATTTTGAAGACGCACTACTTGCTCTCATAAATTGGAAGCTACAATAATCATTTCTTTTGCTGTTTCTATAGGGCCACACAACCAGTGTTTGCTTTTTCTGCTGGATTCATCATGATAACTCCAGCTTTTGAACTGACCCAGGACCCGGATTTTCTTCTGTTAAAAATCAGAGTGCCTTATGCCAGAGCTTCGGAGTTTGACATATATATTGAAGGGGAAGATTTCAAATTTTATGCTAAGCCATATTTTCTCAGGCAAGTGATGGGGGAAAAAAAATTAAAAATTGACCTTCATGGTAGAGAATTTTGGTCTTCAGAATGTTCATCTGCAGCTTTTACTCTGTTAACTGCAGACAGTGCATTTCATGCAAAGATTTGGTTTTTTGGATCTGCCCTCTTTGTTCCTAGGCATTAAATCATGTTAAAAAGAGTTAAAAAAACATTGTACAGTAAATTTAGAAAAGTATTTCTTTCCATTGTAAATGGCCAGACAACTCTGTGTGTAAATTTTGTAGAGTGTGTCTTTTCCTGGGATTTAATTGCATGGATTCCATTAGTATGAAAAGGAGTAACAGAGTTAAGTCCTTTTGTGCTGCTTTTGGAATGTGCCTTACATTTTATAGGTCAAAATATTAACTTGTAGAATTAGTCAGGCTTTCAGTGAGGCATCTCATTTTTTTGCCTGCAGATTGTCACTTCCTGGAAGAATTGTAGAGGATGGCAGAGAAAAAGCATCTTATAATGCAGATGAAGGTATTGGTTAATGTTATTGGTATCTGTGTCATTAAAAATGTTACTCTCTCCAGTAATTTATACTTTAAAACAAAACCAGCAATAAAACAGTAAATTTTTTGATTGCAAAATCTTTATTACATGACTTAAGGCAATAATCACATTGGTGCATGTTAGCTTCTGTGGATTGTTTGGTGGAAAGATTAAAAATTAAATAAAGCTTGTTTTCTTCTGTTGGCTTGTGTTTATCCAGTGTGAGTCAGGAGACTCCAACTGGTTAAATATTCTCTTTCATGTTTTATCATTAAAATCTGAATTTTTATGAAATAAGGTTAAAAGCATGCACAGGGATCAATGCATAATAAAATGCCACCTGCATGTGTCCTACTTCCTCTGAGCCTTTCTCATTAGAGGAAAAATACACATTTCTGTTTGTCTTGGATATTTTAATGCAATAATTGTATCCTGACTTTTTTTTAAGGTACTTTTACAATCCGGTTACCCAAGGAGATTCGTGGGCAATATTTTGAGGGGCTGGACATGCTGACATCTCTTTTAGCACCAAAGAAATCAAGATCAGCAAAACCTCTGGTAGAAGAGATGGGTATGACAAAATCAGTCTTGTTTGTGCTAATGATACATGTGTGTAATGAAACAGTGATAGATCTACAGAGTGATATATGTAGAAAAGTACAGTATTTCTATTATTGGCTACTCCAGGGTATGAGAAGGGTGTGAATAAATCCAAGTATGGATAAGTGTAGAAATAAATATGCTGTAGATGATGCACATGTCAATTTTATTGGTTTAGTTATGTTTAAATTCTTCCAAAATGTGCTTTAAAAAATGCTAATGCTCTGTAGGTCTTTGTACCCCTCTAGTGGCTGTAAAACACACACACAGTTGTGTTTTCTGCTTTTTACAAACTATAACTTGACTTTTAGCTGAAATGAGAAGCTAATTAAAATCACAAGTTCTAGTGCACGTCTTGCTTAATGCTGGTATTTAACAGAAAAAATGTTTGGCTGTTTCTGTTTAGTCTTGAAATACCTACCTTAAATTATTGATGACATCACTTTGGTTCTGTCAGGGCTCTCCTGGCATCAAATGCTGATCTTGTTGAAATCAGTGGAACGTTTATTTCAGTCTGAGGGAGTACACTTAAAATTTAGTGTTCCTGATGTTCACTTTTTCAAGTTGGGGAGTTTGAAGCAGGACCTGGGGGTTGCTGGTCTCTATGACCCAGTGCTGAGTGAGATTTCTTAGAAGATGTAGCAGAATGAGGAGATTTATTGTGCTACCAGTGTTTGCCTTTCTAGGATATTATATATATTTTTCTATGTAGTTTCTTGCTCTGACCATGCAATAGATGCAACTGCCTCTGCTGAGCTGTCTGAGGAGAATGAAGAAGAATTTGACTGGGAAATGGAACAGATCCCTTATGAAGAAAGTACTCTGTCACTGCAGTACCCCTATGGATTTGGGAATTTGCGCTATGGTGTGTTCCAGCGACTGCAGGTGGATGCATTTTGTCTTTTCCTAATTTAGAAGTTTTGTGTAACTTGCTGTTTAGACTTCTGGCTCACAAGACACCAACTTTTGAAAAGTTCAACTCGGTTATGTAGCTCTAACTCATTATTGTATGAGTTGTAGTATTTTTGGGTTTTGGAGCAGGATTGCTGTTTATGGAGAAAGTATTTACATTCTGTTAGGGACATATATGTTGGTTTGTTGCCATGAAATTCATGAAGAAATACATTTCCCATCAGCATTAATGTACCACTACTTAATGATGTTTAAAAGGGTGCTACAACTGCCTATTAATTAATGTACAGCCACTTCAGGGAGTGAGAGTATTCTCAAAAGTCACAAGAATGGTGTCTGTGATTCTTATCTTGTCTTTGTCGTGGTTGTGCGCTTTTGTTAAACATTACAAATTTATCATAATGCAAAATAACCTCCCTGCCTCATGATAAAATGGCCTGAATAGATACGATAATATCATGAATTCTAAGGAGCTTCAAATAAGTGCATTTCCTTGGAATTTTGAGGTTTTACTTGCACAATGGAGCCTGAATTTGGAAGATTTGTAAGGGAGGTTGAAGCTTTTCTAAGGATTTCAGTGCAATGCTGATAAGCATCCTTCCTAAATTCTTACTGAATAAATCTTGCATGTCATACCTGTGGCTTGGTCCTATAATTTTGTCCCCATTTGCAGGATGAGCTCGGTGAGGTTATTGACGTTAAGGATCCAGACCAAACTCCTGCAGAGGAACGTAGGAGGAAACGTTTGGCAGCTGAAGCTGCCAAGTTCGATTCTGATCATTACCTGTGAGTACTGATTGACTTCACCTGGCCGAGTAAAAATACCTCAAACACACCTTCCCTCTTCAGAAGTGATTGGATTTAAGATCATTTTTGGGAAGAATAGCTTTAGTCTGTTTTTGTTTTATCAGAGTGCGACGCTGACACTAAACATTGCTCATTGCTCGTTTGTTTTGTGGTTACTCAACTGTCTAATTATTCTTTAATAAAGTCTGTTAGGGGGGCTGCTGTGAACTGTTGCAGAAGGATGTTTCATGCTTCATCTCTTCAGCAGCTGAGCAGCCACTCCCTGCCAGCTTTTTGGGTTGACAAAATCAGAACTTTGTTTTCCTCGTGTGAAACAAGGATTAATGAGCCGTCCTGATCTAGGAAGAGGTAATTTGAGTTTTGAAGTTAGGATGATTTTTGTCTTAGCCACTTTTTTTGCCTTCATCACATGAAACCTGTTTTACAACAGAACGAGGAAAATTTCCAAACCAAGACTTTGTGTTTCTTTTGTGCCTCATTCCATGCAGTGAGGTGAAAATGATTCTCTGTGGCTTCCAGGTTGGAGTATTTCAGATCAAATTGGGTTCAGATAAGTAAAATAAATGGAAGCCATGAAATTTATTCATAATTGATTCCTGCCAGATGGATCTGGTGGGAGAAGAGGGTGGTTCTCCAGTAGGGAGAAAATTAGTGCTGTGGTGTGTTT
The DNA here is from genome assembly GCA_013400915.1 of Pardalotus punctatus. Lineage (NCBI taxonomy): Eukaryota > Metazoa > Chordata > Aves > Passeriformes > Pardalotidae > Pardalotus > Pardalotus punctatus. The sequence goes on along the minus strand of VZTX01017508.1, from coordinate 138,353 downwards.
TGTTGGGAACAGGAAGGCTTAACCTATTTTAAGTTAGGTAACTTTGCAAACCTAAAATTGTTCCTCAGTTGGATGTTTCAGAGGCAGTCTCATGTCTTCCTGTAACACGCAGAAAATAGAAGAGCTTTCTTGAACTACATTTCACTAGAACTGAAGTAGTTCCTAACCTCTAATGGGATGCAAATTGCAGTAATTTTAAGTTTCCATTTTAGACTGTTCTGGCATGGTAGAGCTACGCCTTTTAGTTTAATGCTTGTTTCAGAACAGATGATACCAGCCTTCCTTCAACAAACATTGTTTTCTTGAGGAGAACAGAAGCTCTGGTAGAGATGGGGGCAAACAACTGTTCTGGTGGCTTTGAGGGAAATGTACACTGGCTGATATCTCTAAGGTGCTTTGACACTGAGGGGAGGCAACAAAAAAAAAATCTGTCAGTGTGAGAGAGAGAGAGAAGCAAATTGCATTCTGTGTTCAGGTTTTGTGTGGTGATTAAGAAGGTATTATGAAATTTCCTGTGGTTTTTTTCCAATTCTCAGTATTTGTACCATTGTTTGCCTTGAAGAAAAAGCTCAAATGGTAAGAGGAGGCTTAGAAATGGAATCCTTTAGAATAAATCCTCCTAGAATTACTAGATTGACATTTTTGCCACAGTGGCTTTGTGCTGAGATGGAGGTGATCTCTCTTCCAGAATTCATGTACAACTCTTTTTCCACCTTGCTCTTTCATGTCCTTTCTTACCTTAAAGTCCATCCCCATCCCTGTTTCATCTTTACCCTTCAGCTGCACACTTTCATCCCCACAAATTCCCCAGCTCTTAAGGGGAGAGCTACCCAGTAAAATTAAGTGATTTGTCTGAGAAGCCTCCTCTCTGGAGTGTTTTCCTTCAGAACAAATCAGGTTGGTTCACCTTCATGTGAATTCAAGCTCATGAATTCCCTGAGCTTCTGGGTGGCTTAGGAAAGGTGGAGGAAGTAAGGAAGGAATACTGAAAGATAAGAGAATATTGTTTGTTTTTAATAATTACTTTTTTCTGCTTTAAAGTCAAAGAACATACTTCTAACATGGAAAATAACCTGGAGCCAAGTGAGATGTATTCTATGGATGTGTTAATATATACCCACATATAACATGAATTGAAATAAATAGCATATGACTGTTCTTTTTATTTTCCCTAGAGCTGATCTTTTTGACGATAAAGCTATTAAGCGTCTTTTAAAGTACAAACCCTGGTGGATTGATGCTCATAAAAAGATGACAGCCTTGCAGGGAGAAACTCCTCAGGAACATAGTCCTGTATTTGGTGAGAATATACATATATATAAATATATACACACACCTGTTGCTTGAATAATAATTGCTGTGATCCCATGTTATAGGTTATTCTTAAAAGAAATTTATTACTCTATTACGTTTATTATTTATTACCTTATTCCATTATTTTTATGGGTCTCAGACTTGGACACAAAGGCTTTTCTTTTTTTCTATTTAGAAACCTAAAGGGATGTTTCCAGGGTGAGCAGGTGACCTTGTGGGAGCACTGTTAGCAGATAACTGAGGTTGTCTCCCTGCACACAGTGATTGCAGAGAGCATTACGAGTTACTGTTTGCATTTTCTTCTATTGTCCTTTGTTCATTTCCTACGTGGTATGAAAATCTGATATTACTAAAGTAGATGATGATAATCCCTTCACCAGAGGTTTTTCTAGTGCACTGATAATACCTGCATTTCCACATTTACTCCAGGAGAACAATAGAATTTGGGTAGGTGTTGTGTATTGTACTGTGAATGTAATCTGATCTTCATTCCTGGTCTCTTTTCAGCCTCTGAGGCCAGAAATTGTTAATTATGTCTGTCATAAACACTTGATTTAAAAAGGGCTGGACAAAGGTACAAGAGGCTTGAAAACACAATAATGAGGGATTCCTTTGTTGGTTTTTATCCATTCACTCCTTACTAAATGAAATACTACTTCTGTTTGCTTGGGTTAAGGAATATAATTAAAATGAAGAGCTGCTGGATAGTTTTGTCGATAAGGAATCTTTTTCCTGCAGATTGAGGTACTGAGGAGAAATATGTATGTTTGTTGGGTTTTAGGGGCACCAACAAACTCACCAAAAGCCTGGCAAGCCTGCTAACGAAAATTACACAAAAAACGGACTTCATAAGGGATCATTTTTTCTCCAAACCATTTGTTAAAACAGATATATATTTAATAAGAATGATCCAAAAAATCTCACCTTCGTGGGGCTGAGTGGAGACTTCTGCAGTTTTGTGGATCTTGAGGGAGTAAAAAGTACCACAAGAGGTGATGTGGAGTTTGGGTGATGTTAAAGGCAACAGCCTGTGTTTTTCCTTGGAAAGACCTCAGTTTTGGTAATATTTGTGCTGTTTGAATAAGTGACTGACATCTGTGGAGATTTCCTAAACCTGAGTGAGCTGTGGTGAAGGAAACCACCATGAGAGGGAGTGCAGGTTCTACTTGAAGGTGTCCTGTGAAGGGAAATATGGAAGGGCAGGGGGTGGCTCCAGGCTGTTCCACCTGGAATTTGGCCATCAGTCAGATGCATTCCCTGTGGTTTTATTTTGCTTTATCCAAGGAATGGTGCACTTAATCAGGAGTTCCTGTCTGTCTGTGTGAAGGAAGGTTTTGTTCTTCCTGCTCCTCGAGTTACAGCGTGTAGAAGTGAGTTTAGGGTGGGAAAGGGACACAAAAATTAGCAGGTGCTTTAAAAGTGTATCTTCCTATTCAGACACCCTGAGTGAAGAGAATTATTTTTTGTTTCTTCCTTTTCCTGACTTTCATTGATGTCTTTTCAGTTGTTTTCTTCACTGGTTTCTTGGAACCAAAAACTTGATTACTTTTGTCTTTATAATGTCTTTGGCTGCAAGAAGTAATTAGAAATACAGATGGCCCTTTTCTTTTTTTGCATGACATTGCAATTAACTGAAGATTTTCTTTGGTTGATTACTGCTCTTAAATTTATCCCTGGTTATTTTCTTTGTTTTTACATCATCAGGTTCTTCTAATGTCTCATTACTAATTTTTTTCTTTTTGGTTTGTCTCTTCTCATTAACATTTAAAGTTTTCATCTCTCTTCTGTTCTTATTTTGAATCTATTTTTATTTGACCTTTTTACTTTTTCTCCAGCTTGTGTGCATGGTTTGTGTATTTTACCCTTTTTTAATTTCCTTTTTTTTTTTTTATCCTAAGTGTCTCTTCTTTCATTTGTCCTTTTTGTACATCTCACTGTGTATTCTCTTGCAGCCCTTTTTCTTCACCCTGACAGTATCTAATTCAAGTCAAGTAATAGTCCATAAAACCTTACTAATTACACAGCCTTTCCCATGAGGGGATAAAATTTTTGGAGATCTTGCTTGCTGCTGCTGAAGTTTGCATTATTGTTTTGCTTCTACAGATTCCAGATGAAAGGGTTTGTATTTTCTAGCAGTCACATTCAGCTTGGTTAAAAGTTCATTTTTATTCTACTTCCAATTGCACAACTGTAAAAAACTCCTCTTAGGCAACACAATAATCTTCAAAGGCTCAGGCTGACATATGTATTTAATCTAACATTTATATGCTCCAAGGATATCTTATTTTGTTCAGGGTAACCTCTCATGCTTACATTGACTGTTCTCTTTCTTATTTCTTTATAGAATGAGAAGCAATTTCCTTTTAAAGTTCCACCTTTCAGTAAGACTCAGCTCAAATATATGTCATTACCGGTAGATTCATAAGTTTTAGATGGATTACTTTTCCTTTTTTAGCAAATTTCTGCAATTTTGCTGTCTACCTGCTTTTCTCAGTTTTCAGGGCTTTGCATCATGCGTTCCTTCCTGGCGCTGCTGTGCTGCAGAGCAGGTTTTTGTTATGTGAGGAAATACTGCTTTTTATTCCTGCAAAACTCTTAATGACCAGTCTCCTCTGTAAAATATCTCAGCTTTTAAAAGGCAAGAACAGTAAGAAACATGATGTATGGTGTTGATAGGTTTGCAGGAATTGTGGATTTCTTAAAGAATAAGAAAAATTAGTTTAAAGGAAATTGCAGGAGATCCAGGAAAGGCTGTCCAAGTCCAGCGATTCCATGGAGAATGCCTAGAGGAAGAAGATCAGAAGTGATGTGGAAGAAATGTTCTGGAAGTGTTGATTTGAGCAGTGGAGTTGGAGGCTTTGCAGGAAACCAAGACAGGAGCTTTATTTGGAAGGAGCTAAAATTTGAATGGAAGAATTGTGCAGAGACAGGGGAGGGATGAACAAACCAGAGTGACCAGAGTTAGCATGAATGTGTGTTTGCAGAGGGGACAGATTTGTGTTTTTAGGGCTTTTGGCTCACTTCCCGAAAAACTGGGGTTTTGTGTGATCACAATCTACCTGACAGTGCTTTATTTGAAATGGCTGCAATCTGTGGCTTTCCAAAAATGGCCCCCTGTACATGGGGAGGAGCTTTGAGTGACTCTTCATCCTAAGTGTTTGAGTGCAGAATCTGTGCAGAAAAGAGGAGGTGAGAAGTTCCCCTAACCTCTCATACCTCAGCAGGTTGCAGCAAACTCAAATGATTCAATAGAAAATCAACTTCATTACTTCAGTTACTTGTTTAAATTGCCATTATTACTGAGTATTTTTAAGGCAGTATCCAGCCCAGGGGAAGATGCTGGCCCTGCACAAAGGCTGGGGGTGACTCCAGTCAGTAGTGCTGCTTTTCATCTTTTAATGGCTTAGGAAGAGCTTGAAAAGAGACTTGTCTGCTGCTGATTAATATCAATAACTGACTTTATTCTGGCTAATCTGCTCTCTACTCACTAATCTCCTTGATCTGGTTGATCATTCCTTAACCTACAGGGATAGAAGCACAGGTTTAAAAACCTTAATATTGTAATGTAATATTTTAAAGAAGAAAGAGAAGGAGGGGGTCAATTCTGCTTCATTCTTTCCTTTGGGAGAGCTGTGGGATTCAAGACTTGGTTTGACAGGACCATAAACTGAGGCTCTGCTCTCACCAGCAAATTATCAGAGGTACTTTCTCAGTGCTACTTTCCTGACTGACCACTGAGTCAGCTCTCTGTGTGGATCCAGCACATTTTATCTGAGTGCCCCTAACACCTTTAGAACTGCAAGTGTCATAGTAGTGTGGAGATAGAGATCTCACAGTGATTTAAGTGGTGTTATCACAGTGTAAAATACCAGTAGGGCTGTAACAAAACACCCTCTAGCTGTCAGACCTCATCCTCCCCTCTGAGATTAAACTCTGCTTCACTGACACTCTGCTACTGAAGGACAATTTGAAGGAATTTTTTTTTTTTAACATGAGGAATGGCCAGTTTAAAACAAGTGAAAGAGGTGATTAAAATGTAAAGGTGATGTCTGCAGTCTCATCTGCCAGTAACTTTGTGAGATGAATTTGCCTGATTCCTTTAGATGTGGATATATTAAGGCACAGTTATATTCTGGCGTGGTTTTGACACTGGCAAACACACAAAACAATTTTAAATCAAAGTTAGAAAAAACTTGCCAATTTAGCTTACTTGACAAGTAGCAGCAAGTGCTGCTTTGCATTAGATTAATACTGATTGTTGTACAGATTGTTAGCTAAAATTTGGCAGTGTAAGTGTACAAAAGTGTACAGGCTTAGTACAGCAGGAAATGTAATTATGATTTTAATTGTTCTGATAATTGTGCACCATGTACTTGGAGTTTTTGAACTGGGAAAGTAAAGTAGGTGGTGGTTTGGACATGTTAATGAGTTTCAGGCCTGGATAATTGATTGTTCAAAAACTTCAAGCAATGGATAGATTTTTTTTTTCTAATATTTAAGTGTTTTCTCCAGAGAAAGATATTTTATTTAGAACACCTGGCACTTTGCAGCAACTTAATGAACATCTTGTAATGTTTGCCTTTGGGAATTGTCTAGTCTACATCTTGTTTGCTGTTGTTTAGTAGACGGGGAATTTCTTTGTTTATGGTCCAGTTGTAGATGTTATGATGCTTCAGAGAGTTTTATTTTAGAGGAAGAAAACTTGACTGCTATGTGTCATGAATTTCACTTGGAGTTTCTTTGCTTTCTGTTTAAAAGTGAAGTGTGGTTCACATTTACATTGAAGGATCAACTTACAAAGAAATTTTCTGATAGAATATTAATACATCTACATTTGTAATTCAAGGTGTGATACTGAACTGCTTGGTGGGAACAGAGAAACAGAGTTAGAACTGCTATAGTTTCTTTAAATTGCCACTTGGCTCTGGATTTTTGTCCCATACAATGTGGACTTCAAGAAATCATCATTTTACTCAGACCCTGATTATGCATTTATCTCTGGATAAGATATCCCGGCATCCACAGAAATCCTGGCACTTGGAGAGGTTCAAAATCATCAATGTGTACATGCAGTGCCTTCCTGGAGCTTGACATTGGAAGGAATATCCCAGAGTTTAATAGAAGTTAAAAAGAAGAGTGATTTAGGATTTTTCTTGAGTGATGGGTGACTTGTTATTAGTTACAGACTCCTTTTTAAAGGCACTGTTGAAGTAGTATTACCACCTATTAAAGTGAATGTGCCAGCTTTAAATTCATAATCAATTATCCTTTCCCTTTTTATAGTTGTCTTCTCTGAGGAAGAGAGAGAGCAGCTGAGAAAGTTCACAAATAAATCTTATCTTCTGGATAAAAGAAGCCGTCACCACGTATATCTTGGATTAATTGATATTCTTCTGGCATATTGCTATGAGATCTGTGTCAATGAAGGGGACAGGAATGTAAGTTTAAAACAGTAAAAGATATAATATGTTTAGGAACCTAATGCTGGACCCCATATTGCTATTTAGGATGATTAGCTTTGAAAGTGAACTTACTTCCAGGCATTAAAAATACATGATGAAGTTGAAGACTTAATATCTCTAGATTTGGTGAGATGGGGATTAATAGAATTTCTAAGTACTTGTGTTCTTCTGCAGCAGCATTGTGATAGGAGAGATGTGGAGTTGCAGGAACTTCCAGACAATTCTGTTTTCTTTCTGATTTGTTGATGTATCTTGATTTATGTAAATGCAAATTTAGCAAAATAATGTTTCTTTTTTTTTTTTTTTGTTCCGTGGATACCTTGCCCTGTTGGAAATGGAATTGCTTCCCAGACACAGCTTCATCTCTCACATCTTCTGTGCTCCTGTTAACCAAGGAGATGCTTTTGCAGTGCTTTTAACCAAAATATTGGATCATGTAATGAAAACCCTTCTGCGTTAATCAAGGCATGGGCTGCAGAATGCCAAGCAAAATGTCCAGACCTGTTTATTCCTCAGAATAATCTGGGATTGTTGTTGTGTTGTGTGTTACTGCTGCAGAGAATTGCAAATCTGCCAGGAGCACACTTGTACAATTCTTTATTGGTTTGCAATAACTCTGTGGTGTATGTGGAAAACACACTGGGGTTTTTTTTCCCCTTTCCCCCCTCCCTTTTTTTTTTTTAATTTCTATTTAATAGGAAAACTGAGACATCCAGGCCACACAGATCTTTACTAGAGCCAGGATTATAGATCAAGGCTTCCTGGCTTTTTGCCCCAATCATCCCACTAGACCACACTACCACTCAAATACTATGAATCTGTCACATATTAAGAAAAATGACATTTTACATGTACTGCTGGCTTTAGGACCCTCTCTGAAAGCCAAAAGTCTTGAGCTGTTTTCATGAAACGAGGCATTTGAGCTTGGCTTTTGTTGATTCAAATCTCTGTTGCTTTGTTTAAAGGGACACAATTCCACTAAAAGACCATTTCTCTGTGAATTGCCATTGTATTTTAAAGATTTTGTGCATGGGCTGGATCGTCCCATTATGGAAACCAATTCAGTTATTCAACATCTGCGTTGCAATATAATTTTTAATGCTGTCCTGTGGCCATTTCAATGTACATAATGTAATTACTGCTTCTTATTTACAAAGGTTCTTAAATTGCTGGCAGAATGTTATCTGAAGTAGTTTGCCAGCAGAGTTGGATTAGATAATACTTGTTTTATTGTCCCCTCTTAAAATCAGGTGGAATCATCTTGGAACATCAGGAAACTGAGTGCAACGTTGTGCTGGCTGGAGGTAAGGTAAAAGTAAAGTTTTATATGGTGTTTGCTGTATTACTGGGGGGATTTTTGGTATTTTTTTCTCTGTGCCAATTTTACTCTTTCAGTATTGAAGATGAATTAAGTGTATGTCCTGTTTTTCATGTACTAGAAATTGATTTCTGGACTCCAGAAATCTGTGGGCATGTATTGTTTAACCTGCCCCCTTCTTTTCAGCTTTATTCTTGGAATAATAAAGGTGGGAAAAGACCTTTAAGCTCATCAACCAGCACCATGTTGACCATTAAACCACATCCAAGTGTCACATCCCTGTTTGTTCAGTTGCTGCTCACCCTTTGAGACCAACAGAGAGTAGAGGAAATGCTGAATTCCATTCTTTCCACGTTCAGATTGTTCTCTGAAATCACATAGGCCTCGGTAAAGAAATTGTTACAGAGCTGGAGGTGGAAAGGACTTGACCTGGCCTGAAATCCATTAATCCTTGTGATGCAGGAAGGTGGAAGAAACTGTCCCAGCCTCAGTCTTGGAATGACTGAGGCACGTCTGGCTTTGCAGGATCAAAACTGAAATTGGACAGGGTTTGTGGGTCCAGTCCTTCAGACTTCTCTAGTAGCAGTGAATGTTGTATTCAGTTATAACTTGTCCTGTGATAAGGTTTTCTACATTTTTTTTTTTTAAAAATTCTTCAGTAGCAGGTTACAAAGGAGTGCAGTTAAAATGCACCGATTGCCTTAATTCATGATTTTTTTCTTTTCAGAGCCATGTCCTAACATAGTGAAGGCGTTTTCTGCAGGTGCTTACCTATGATAGAGCAGTTCTTGTGCAGCCTGTGCCAAGAGTATATTTCACACTGAAAACTCAGAATCCTGCAACCAAGCTGTTAATAACTATCTCTGTTAGACAAACCATTAGGGCTAGGACTTTTCATCATTCTGTTTAAAAAAAAAAAAGTTGCCTCAGCTTTGGTTTGTTGGAGCTGACTGTCATTTTGCTGGGTATGACATGTACACACCTTAGCCTCTAAATATTAAATACAGACCATAAATTATTTAAATGCTTGCTGGTGATCCATTAAAATGAACAGTGGGTTGAGGTAGTCACAGAATGCAAAGAAGTGCTGGCTGTCAGCAAAGTGCTTTTATTAATTCTAATAGATTGAGAGTTCGAGATGAAATAGGTGGGGTTTTTTTTTTATTAATTAATAAATGGAGTATTTTGTCTTGAGAAGTGAAAGCTGGAAAGGAAATCACTTTTAAAGTCTTTAATAACTCCTTAATGCCTCTGGCCTGAGTAAATTAGAGGTCTTCCTCACTCCTAAAGGAGGACAATGAACTGTTCTCCCCAGCCAGGTATATTTATCCCTGTCTTGAATATCTGTAATTTTCATGAAAAGCAGAGTCATGTATCATGTTTAAAGATCTTACATGTACACATGTATTTGGTTAATATCATATGGATTTAATTTTTTTTTATTCTTAAAAGGCTTTTTATAGCTTCTCCTTAATANAGCTGGAGGTGGAAAGGACTTGACCTGGCCTGAAATCCATTAATCCTTGTGATGCAGGAAGGTGGAAGAAACTGTCCCAGCCTCAGTCTTGGAATGACTGAGGCACGTCTGGCTTTGCAGGATCAAAACTGAAATTGGACAGGGTTTGTGGGTCCAGTCCTTCAGACTTTTCTAGTAGCAGTGAACGTTGTATTCAGTTATAACTTCTCCTGTGATAAGGTTTTCTAGATTTTTTTTTTTTAAATTCTTCAGTAGCAGGTTACAAAGGAGTGCAGTTAAAATGCACCGATTGCCTTAATTCATGATTTTTTTCTTTTCAGAGCCATGTCCTAACATAGTGAAGGCGTTTTCTGCAGGTGCTTACCTATGATAGAGCAGTTCTTGTGCAGCCTGTGCCAAGAGTATATTTCACACTGAAAACTCAGAATCCTGCAACCAAGCTGTTAATAACTATCTCTGTTAGACAAACCATTAGGGCTGGGACTTTTCATCATTCTGTAAAAAAAAAAAAAAAAATTTGCGTCACNATTAATTAATAAATGGAGTATTTTGTCTTGAGAAGTGAAAGCTGGAAAGGAAATCACTTTTAAAGTCTTTAATAACTCCTTAATGCCTCTGGCCTGAGTAAATTAGAGGTCTTCCTCACTCCTAAAGGAGGACAATGAACTGTTCTCCCCAGCCAGGTATATTTATCCCTGTCTTGAATATCTGTAATTTTCATGAAAAGCAGAGTCATGTATCATGTTTAAGAATCTTACATGTACACATGTATTTGGTTAATATCATATGGATTTAATTTTTTTTATTCTTAAAAGGCTTTTTATAGCTTCTCCTTAATATATATAATAATGTGAGACAGATGTAATTTATGGCTTTAATCTAGAGGATGGCAAAGTCTTGAGTTAGATGTTTTATTCCCATGTTCTCTGTTCTTTTTTTAATCCCAAACCACTAAAATGTATATGACTTCTGTTATCTGCCCATGCAAACTAAATGTGCAGTGCCTTGTTCCTATTTAACATGTGCATTTCCAGATCTATTCAAATACAGATTTTTAGAGGCATGATATATTAAAATGTGCTTTTCCCCCCCTCTATTCTGCTCTGGCATTTTTCCTTCAAGGAAAACAAACAAGCACAGAGACTAATTCAGATTTTTCACTGGTACACACAGAGTTTCTCCAGCATCCACGACGTCCTGGTATCTTTTGGAAGAAGAGTGCTGTGCTATCCCCTGTACAGGCATTTTGGGCTGGTGACACGTGCCTGCAGTGACACAGTCATGCTGCTGCAGCTGGGTGAGTGTTCAGGGTCTGCAGGATGGACACAGCAGTGTTTGAGCCTTGGCTGGTTCGAGTTACCTCAACTTCTGTGTTTATCGTGAGTTACTTCTTTGAAAAAAGCGTTAGATGTATTTTTTTGGGCAGAAGGAGGGCTGAGAAGCAGTACTTCTGTACTTTAAAATTGTATTTTAAATGCCTCTGAGTCGCAGCATTATAAACCCACACAAATGGCAATATTAATCTTTACTACTGCCAAAAACTGTTGCTGATGCAAAATACCATTGACATTATAACAGTCGGGGAGTGAAGTTTTAAGGGGAAGATGGATGCTGTCCCTCCTCACTTATCTCCACTGCCTTATGTTGTTGTTCATAAGTGTGAAAAGAGAAAATTCTGATAACAAAACTGCAGTGATACAGTGCTGACAGCCTTTGGATTTTTTTTTTTTCTGAGGAGGATAGTAGGTGAGAGGTAAGAAATTTGTGTTTCTTTTAATGTCATGATGGAAAATGGTGTTGCAGTGAACATTCAGTGATCCAGTGAAATATTGCCTGACTGGATAAGTTATTACCAGGATGTCTCAGTTTAAAAGTCTAGGATTCTTTTCTTGCATCTCAGAATACTGTTTCATTAAAAAGAGAGAATAACAGCAAAGTTCAGTTTCTTTAGATAAATGCTCCTTGAAAATGTGGAAAAACACACAAAAGTCCCCAGGAAAAATAATGTAAAATAGAGATCTATGCCTTAAACTTTCCTTCCAAATACACAGGATAAAAGCTGGTAGAATTTCATGATGATGTAAAATCAGATTATCATATCAAATGGCAGATACAGAGCTGGGGTCAAATTATATTCTTTTTTGAAATGGTCTGTGGAAAGAGGACTGGCTTTCTGAATCTGTAAAATTCAAGTTGCATGCTGTTGTTGGGCAGCTCTCACAGCAAGGAACTCCAGAAGGATCCAGGGATCTGCAGACCACGCTCTCACTTTCCTGTTAGGCTTGTGGGAATCTTGTTTTATTTGTACTTTGAAACACAACTAGTGCAGATTTTTAATAATCAGGGAGTTGTATCTGCACACAAAAAGCATTTATTTATTGATCAGTGTAATGCAGAGCTGTAACTGTGCAAAAACGTTAAATCCCGTGGCTCTGTGTTCTAAAAGCAGACATTTGATAGTTTGCCTGGTGCAGGATTCCCTGTTCCAAGTCTGGCAAGATTTGCAGCCTCTCATTGGAGACCCATTAAGATCCTATAATCCAAAATTTTTAATTTATGAAGAAAGACATTTTTTGTTGGGAATTGGTGCAACATTCACTGATGAACATTGTTACTTGGCAGATGAGTAACAGGAGTGGATGTTGGAAATGGTTTTGGGCTGACAGCTTGACAGCTGGAACCTGAAAAAATTATCAAAATTTTAATTCCACACAGCATTTCTTTGTAAAAGAGCACTTTTCTTTTTAGTCAAAATAGTGCTGTTTGACAAGCATTGATGGGGATACAATTTAAAAGTTGTTATATTTGGGGTTTTATATTTTCTTTGCTGACTTGGTTTCAAAACCAGTGGTTTTTTTTCTGTTCTATTTGCCATGACGTTTTGCTCTCCACATCCCTTCTCCTTATTGCCATCTTCCTTATCCTGAGCTTTCATTTTCTGGCTGTATCTTTTCACCATGGAATTATTTGCAAACAAGCAAACAAATTTTGTGCTTGAACAGCAGGGGGAGTTCTGATCTTTTTTTTTCCCCCCCATTTTTCTTTCCCCTCTCTAAATCTGTAAAATGTAATTTCATCCCTGTTCAGGTTTCATAGCCTAGGAGGAGCCAGCCTCTTGGGAGAGGGTTATTAGATTCCATTTGCAGTGGTGGCTGTTTTCATTTGAATGTGGGTTTTTTTCCTCCCATTAAATGGTGAAAATTATTTTTAAGTGTTCCAGCTCTTAACCCTTTAGCAACTGTCATCAGAAAACCAAGGGAGGAGATTCCAGCTAATTGGAATGTTGCGTATGAAGGAAAAAATCAAACTGACAACAGAAAGTTTTCTGGTTGTGGAATGAGAAACAGCATTTTTAATCTTTTACCATATTTATTGGCTGTGTGTCAAATGGCTTCTTCCTGAGCATGAAGTCAGTTTTTTTCTTTTATTTCATGAAACTACTCTGTAACTAGCAGAAGTAGGAGAAGTTCTCCCAAATTCCGGGCCCTGGTCTGCTGTTTGTTAGGCAGTCATTACATCGCCTCACACAATTCCATGTGCTTGACCCTGCTGTGAGCTCTGTGTTCCCAGCCTTATTATTTTCCAGCACTGGCATTTGTGCAGGCATCAAGGGGGAAAATGCTCCTTTTAAGAGAGATGATGAGGCATAACTTTTTTATTCGTGAGCTCCTTTTCAGCTTAGTTTTCCTCTTTTTAAACGTAGTGCCTTTCCTGTCTGTGCCAGGGTTTGGAGCAGTGGAGAGCTGGGGGAAGGGGCTGCTTCAGCTGTGGAGAATTACACGCATGGCTGAGCCTCGAGGCTTTGGTCTTGCCCAGATTCCTGCTGAATCCAGAGGCTCCCCATCCCCAGGGATGTGGATCCTGAAGGGCACAGTTACAGTGCTGCTTTCCCAGCCTGGGAATCGGCTCTGGTTTCCAAGGGGGCTGTAGATGCTGTGCTTATTAAACCCTCAGAGGTGAGATGATGATAAAAATGGTCTATTATGATTTCTTGTGAATTAAAAAACCAAAAATGATTTCCAGGAAAAGCTGCGGTTTTGAAGTGTCTGCTGGACATTCACAAGATTTTTATGGAGAGTGACCCTGCCTACATCCTTAATGATCTCTTCATTACAGACTATTGCATCTGGATCCAGAAAGTCAAGTAAGTTCTTCAGTAGTTACTGATGTGGGAGGTGTTTTTAGTGTGCTCCATCTGTGAACAAGTATCAGTAAAATAAATTCAGTCTCCTATACATGGGAATATGAGCAGTTTTTTTCATTTAGTAACTGCATCTGTCCAGCTATTCTTGATACAGAAGCAAAGACATTCCGTGCATTTTTTAATACGGTGACATAATTGGAGAAAGGAGGGAGGAATGGCATTTTAAATAAAAATGTGAGTTTTCACTAATGTATGAATATGCATTTTGAGGGGAAAAAAAAGAGCTTCTGGGGAATTCCCATTCTATGGTGATCTTTCTTAGGAAGAGAAATGTTTGTATAGCACTTAGGTAACTTCAGGGTAAAGGTTGGAAGGAGCTTCTAGTTCAAAATTGACAGCACATGCAAACCATTCCCAGCTGTATGAAATGTTGATTTATAGGCTGTAGCAGTTGCACCAATTGATTATTAACACCAGAACAAGTGTCACAAATCTCCCATGTGCTCTGTGCTCTTGCAGCTCTCCCTGGCAGTGTGGGAAGCTTTGACTTTCACTGCTTGAGAGGAAAGAGGGACTCTGCCCCCTCCACACCGAGTCCCTGCACTTCAGTGTCACCTGTGTTCTTTTAATGGCGTTAGCATGGCTTATTTCCAGTGTTTTGGGAAGCTTGCAACCAGACTGGTTGGAATACCAGCATGTTTTAATGGCTTAAAACCAGAAGTATTGGTAGGAAAACAGTGGGAAGTGGATTAAATGATTAAAGCAAGCTGCGTGTTCAAATCTTACTAAGCTTTATATTGTTCTTGTCAGATTTGTTCTGTTTTTCATATAGCTTTTGTATTATTTTTCTTTCCTTTTTATGTCTTCACAGCCTTCTCTGAAGGCCACAAAAGAAGGTGTGAGTTGGAACAAGCATGACTAATATACACACAAAAAATGTCATTGTCTTATTTGTTAATACAGCAACACAGACTCCTAAACCAGTGGCTAAAATAGTCTTGTATTTAACGAGAGACTGTGGGAGAAAAAAATAACTGGAGTGCACAAGACAGTGAAGGGGATACAGAGGGAATTTGGTAATAATCATGGTCAGAAAGGGGAATGAGACAGAGAATTGAGCCAGCCTGCTTAGGCTGTTATGTTTAGGTGTGACCTTTGCAGTACTTGGAGAGTTAAAGACCCTCGGTTCATAGCTGTTTATTAAGTGTTGTAAATGTTGATTCTTATTCTCTGTGTGCTTTCAGTGACTCTCTTCTTATAGGTAACAATGTACAAAATATTCTAAAGCAACTGCAGGTGTTTCCAAACATTTTTATTTCATCAATCCTGATTAATTCCAGTTCATTTTATATGGTCATATTTGAGGCCTTTTTCAACCACACCTTAAATGTGTGGGGAATTCACCAAGTATGGGGAGATTCAAGTTGAAGTTGAGCTGGAAAAGCGCAGTAAATAAAGGAGAAAATTATTTCATGGGTCTTTCACAAAGATATGAGTCATTAAATAGTAATACTCTGCTGCCCATATCAATGAATATAATGTCTAGCAAGTCAGTCATAAAACCTGGTTTTCTTTAAATCCAGCCCAGGAAAATGCACAGTAGCTGTAAGTGACTGATAGATTAACACGTTTCCTCCCAGACTCTCACATTATGTCCCAGTTAAGCAGAACTGACAGCTGCTGGAAAGAGGGCAATTAAGCTATCTTATTGTCAGAGTGACATGGCACAATAGCTGTCTGTCATTAGGAGAGCAAGAGAGAGGAGCTGCAGAACCCAGTCCTATTTTTAGGCCTGAATCAGGACAGCGTTTAAGCATATGCTGCAGTCATTGCAGTGCAGTTCAGCAGTGTTTGAAGTTCAGCAAGTGCAAAGGGAATGGGAACGCTTGGTTTTGTTCCTTTATGTTCAAGGGAGCAGCTAAACTCACTTGTCATTCAGAAAATGCCCTGACAGGGTGGTGATTTGGCTGTTCAAGGCAAGGGGTCCCAGCTCCCCGGGGTGAAGCACCCAGAGAAGGAGGGAGCTGCTGCATCTTCCATTCCAGGGGAAGGAGGTTGTGCCATCCCTCTGAAATTCCCTCTGAAGCCCTGGCACAGGGTGCCCAGAGAAGCTGTGGCTGCCCCATCCCTGGAAGTGTCCAAGGCCAGGTTGGATGGGGCTTGGAGCACGCTGGGGTAGAGGGCGGTGTACCTGCCCANGCATCTTCCATTCCAGGGGAAGGAGGTTGTGCCATCCCTGTGAAATTCCCTCTGAAGCACTGGCACAGGGTGCCCAGAGCAGCCGTGGTTGCCCCATCCCTGGAATTGTCCAAGGCCAGGTTGGATGGGGCTTGGAGCAACCTGGGATAGTGTGAGGTGTCCCTGCCATGGCAGGGGGCGGGATGGGATGGGATGGGATGGGATGGTCTTTAAGGCTCCTTTCACCTGAGCCATTCTGTGTGTCTGTCATTGATGCTGTGGTGGATGTGTTTTGGGAGGGGAAGGTGTTTATAGGTATTTTTGTGGTGGTCTTTCAGTGTGGTTATTTCCATCTCCAGTCAGTCTGGATTCTTCCCGTTTTGGTTCTTGGCTATTATTTGCTCCATACAAGCATCATTAACTTTTTTTGTCTGTATTTCTTCCTGTCCTTTTGTGGCTGAGGACACTCAAAATCCGTGGAGTCTTTTCCTTTTCTTTCGCTGGTGTGTGACCAAGTCCTGGTGGAGGTTTGGGCCTCTATTTGAGAAGTTAAAACAAACTGTGGGTTCTTTTCAGTGAAGAATCTGGGCACTTTGAAAATAGCTGGAAATAAGCTTTTCAGCCACCTGTGCTTGCAGAGATCTCTTGGTTTAGGAAAAAAGTTTGGCACAGGCAAAACAGTAATGCATACATCCAGTAATGGAGAGCACACAGTCCCATTCCAGATGAAGAGAAACGCCCCTGGTAGGTACTAGCTCTTAAATATTCCATGTGGAAACAAAAACCTTATGGCCAGCAGTGTGTCAATAGCTGATTATAAATTTGGTTTGAGATCATAGTTTGGCTGTGGGTAAATTAGATGAAAAAGTGGATATGTCACTGGGCTGGCAAAAGCTGATTTATTTTAAGCGCAGTGTATCTGGAATTGGAAATGATGAAGATGCTGAATAAAACACAGGTGGCTAATAGTCAGTTAGGGATGGGGAGTACAGGCTTGGTCTGGAATTCTAAGGATTTTTTTTTTGTCCCCAGAAAAATTGCTTTATTTAGATGCCTGTTACTAAGAGAAAAGTAGATTCCCAAATGTCTTAGGCAATGTAAGGTATTAGCAAGTGTAGCTAGAATTTGGCTTCCTGATTGCAATCTTAAAGCTAGTTCTACCTGCTTTCTAGGTTCCTAGTATTTCCCTTCAAGCTGCTTATGAAGTGACTATTAATAATTCCATCCATTGTGTAAAGTGGCACGCAAATCCTTTTAACTGTTGTTAGGCTTTGAAGAAAGGGAGCACGTTGCTCAGCCTAACTTATCAGAAAAGAGAGAAAAGTAAATGTTAACCTGGGTAACAAAAGCTTGACAAAGACCTATGGAGGCAGCTTGTGGTAATTCTCAGCAGGTGGTGTCAACATTGCTGTTGAAAAGCCAGATGCAGCCAGATGGAAAATTGCATCTTTAACCCCTGAGGTCATAATGACATGTCATCACTTCATTTGATCCCCCTGCTAAGTGAGCTTATCATCCACCCTGCTGTCACTTCTGTTATTGCTTTCATTTCCATAATAAAATTAAATTTAATTTGCCTGGTTTGCATGCTTTTGTTCTTTAGGTCCAAGCTTTCACAAGCCACTCTGATACATATGGCAGCCTCTCCAAGGTGAAATTAGAGCTGAATTTGTGTTCCAGGTCTGGAGTTTTCTCTGCCTCTCACACCTTCTTTAAGCAGAAGGGGATGAGGGAGAGGAGAAAGATTTTTTTGGGGAAACCACTGGTTGATTGATAGGTGCAATATGGGCAGCTGAGACCAGGGGAATCCAGGTGTGCATTTATTGCAGGAGAGCTTTTTCTCCCTTCTGTCAGGAGTCTGTGACCCCACAGGAGTTGTGTCCTTTATAGAAGTCAGAATAGTTTACCCACTGCCTCTTGCTGTGCTGAGGTTCCTTTGTGTGGCCTGATGTCTTTCTCCAGTGTTTTGTGTTCCCCTTTGTGCCAGGCTCTATTCACACGGGGTTTTTTGGCTGCTGTTGTACATATGTGCCTGCTGGCCATGACATGGGTGGGAGGCTGAACAGCTTCCTACGAGTCCTTGGCCAGCCAGGCAGTTCTGCACCCCTGCTTAAGGGAATAACTCCAGCCCATGGCAATTTAAAATAATTTTACTTAAAGCTAAACATGCATGTAAAGATTAAATGTGTACCTCTGATATTGGTAAATATGTATTTGCTGTGTTCCTGAATTGGAGGTGAAGCTGAGAGTGTTCCTGGCAGTTTTCCAGGGTTTAGTGCACTGAGTGTAGAATCACAGAATGGTTTGGATTGGAAGGGACTGTCAAGATTATCCAGTTCCAAGCCCCTGCCATGGGCTGAGACACTTCCACAAGACCAGCTTACTCACCCATCCAGCCTGGCTGTTGCATAGTTGTTTGCTTCTCAGTTTTATAGGTATGAGGTGTGCAAGAGAGCGTGTTTGATCCCATGTATATTCTTCATTATCACTGTTTTTCTGCGTTTTAACTTAGCATAAAATCACAAAAATCGTTGTTTGTGTTGTGTATTGTAGTACCTTCCACATGTGCAGTGAAGGAGAGCTGTGAGCTAAGACAGATGAGCTGTTAAATTGCCTTGCTGTGTTCTGTGGAACTGTATCTGCAACTTGCTTTGTTACCCTTCACAAATACGTGCTCTGCACCCTAAGACAAATGTAATGTTGCTAATTTTGGTGACTGTAGGTGTAACATGCCAGTTTGAGCATGGACTACTTGATTTAAAGCAAAAACCAGGATTCCTGGTGGCATTTATAGTCTCTGTAGACGCTGCTGTCTTTATTGGCACTGACTAAATTCAAGTCAGATATTCCTGAGCATGTCATATTTGCTTCTCGTGGTGTGCAGGTGAGACAGCCCCTGAAAGGTGGGTTGGCCTCGTAGGTCTGTTTTCCTTTTCATCTTCTTCCTTACAATCCAAGCCTAGGCCTTGTTACACCATAATTACCCAGTCTGAAGCCAGCAGGGAGTTGCTGCTTGATGTGTAGGATGTGAATTTCTCCTAAATAAATGTAGGATTAATTACATTCCCAGCATGTCACGGAGGTGATGAGATCGACTCGGATTGTTCAGCCCCCCTTTTCTTTTCCCTAGGTTCTCTGAATCCCTTGTTTAATCAATGCAGTGTAATGTTGCCCTGAAGTGTTAAGGCTTGATGTTGCAAAGGCATGAAGGAGCCCAAGTCTTTGAGGAAAAAAAGATTTGTGAGATACAGGATTTTTACTGCCTGTGTCACATCAGATCCTAAACTGCACAAGGGAGTCAAGAGCTCAACCTTAGGTGTTGTAGTTTCAGTCAATTGCATTGGTTTTACCTCAGGCTTTTGCTAGATTTAAGAAAACATTTTTTAATGTATAAACATCTTTAAGTTTCTGTAGTCAAATATTATGACGTTTCCGTGAATGTAAATAGAATTTTAACATATCTTCCAATGGTATGTTAAAATAATTTGTGAAATGGATCATCTATCTGCAAACAAAAGAAATTTGATTTAGTTATTTGCTAGAATCTGGAAAACTTTGAAAAATGTTTCAAAGTATGTAGAAAGATCTTGTTTCTGCCATTTTTGCAGCTGTTTCTTCTCCAAGAAGAGAGGAGTGGTTTGGGGGTTTCTTTAGTGGTTTGAGGGTTTGTAAAGCTCAAAGTATTGAAAATACACCAGGCAGGCTTATAAAAGTCTTTCGCTCCTTGCTTTTTTGCTGCTTGTAGGGTTGATATTCCTAGGTTAATTGAATGGTTTGGGCTGGAAGGGACCTTAAATCCCATCCAGTGGCACCCCTGCTGTGGGCAGGGACAAATTCCACTGTCCAGGGTGCCCCAAGCCCTGTCCAGCCTGGCCTTGGGCACTGCCAGGGGTCCAGGGGCAGCCACAGCTGCTCTGGGCACCTGGGCCAGGGTCTCACCACCCTCACAGGGAGGAATTTCTTCTCAATATCCCATCTAACCCTGCCTGTATTCATGAAGTCCTATTTCATCCTTAAGGTGTTTTCATATTCCTGGGAAGGATTTAACTGTAGTTGCTGAAACTGAGCACTGTCCTACTAAATGAGGAGTGAATGGAGTAACTCTTGTAGCCTCAGCCCCTCTACTGTGAAAATAAAAAGTCCAAACAGGAGGGTTCAGGAACAAAACTGTCCAAAAAGGTTTTCAAATGGTGCACTACTAATGTTGGTTTATTAAGTTTTTGATTTGTGAGAGGGGGAAGAGCGAATGTGTTAACACATAATAAAAATGAATTTGTGCTTTAAAGCATTCTCAAATGTTAGAGGAATATGCTAATTTTCAGCTGTTAACCTCCTCTATTCAGCAGCCGTGATTCCAAAGAACAAAGGCATAAGCAGTAATATATTCTGGATGAAAATCCTGCCTCTTGGCTCTGTGGGATTAATCTGATTTGTACAGCACGTTTAAAGCACTTCATCCAGTTGAGGCGTGATGGGAAATGCCCCTCATGGCGTTGTGTTTCACGTGTGTTATGGGGTCATGGGCAGCTCTTCCCTGCTCTGACTTTACCTTCGAGGCTGCCCATGTCAGCCTTAGTTTAGTGAAGGCTGCAGTAATTTTAGGTTTGATGGAAACTCCAGTTTTCAAAGTGAGTGGTGCAGAGAAAAGCCAAATTGTTTTCATGGTCCTGCTTTGAAGGCAGATTTGCCATCAGCATGTGCTTTTAGCTTATGTTCTGATGCAGTGTTTACTTATCAGGTAGTGTAACAACCCCACCACAAAATCCCTTAATTTGATCAGTTTTGTAGTGAGAGGATTCTGTTTTTGACAGTAGCTTTTTAATGGTACTGCCATTGTGGATACGCTGAAGCCACGTAATCCTCTGCCCCCACTCCCTGCAAAACAAAAAACCTCGTATTTTGAAGGTTTTTAATTCGAAGGCTATTCTTTCCGTTGCTGTTCTTCTTTAATAAGAGCCATGCAGGTACGAGGACAAACCCCAAAATCCTGGTGCTATTTGTGGTCACACCTCGAGCACAGGGAGGCAGCTGGGGTTTCTCAGGCTGCACCCTGACTGTCCTGGGAGGAGTTGCTGCAGTAGCTCAGGACTACAATCCCCAATTACTGTAGCTCAGGACTACAATCCCCAATTATTGTAATTCCTTCTTAGCAGGTTTTACAAGCTGGCATTACTACTGCTGGCAGCCAGTTGAGTGTGCAGCACTGTTTGCTGCCTGCTTGGAGCACTCGTGCAGTGCTGGGTTTGCTTCCCATTCACTCCCGTGGTGGCCTGGAGTGCTGAATTAACTTTGAGCTGTCCCAGCTGCTGCTACCAATAATGGGAGTGGCTGCTTTGGTCTCTTTGAGGTTCATTTGATGCATACTTAAAAATCTGAAAGAAAATGCAATATGTGTCTTGTTTTTTTTTTTTTTGTTTGTTTGTTTTTTGTGTTTCATTCTTTTAGTTTTTGTTGTGGGGTTTTTTTTTGTTTTTTGGGAGTTTTTTGTGGCATTTTTTTGGTGGGGGGTTGTGTTTTTTTGTTTTCTTTTTTTTTATATGTAGCATTAAATGTTATTTATTTAAAGGTAGAAAATTAATTGCACAGGCTGCCCCAGACTGGCCATAAGTGCTTATTTGAACAAAGTGCATTTTAATACAAGCAAGTCTAAAATGGCACACTTAGTAAAAGCTTGTAGAGCGCAGTTATGGATTGGAGAATAAAAGACAGTTGAGGGCGGCAGCTTCAGAAAAATAGGTTGGGTCATGCTTGAGAACAGTTTGAGCCTGAGCAGGTGAGAGGGTGAGTACACTTCAGCTGAAGAAGCAGAGTAGTATCATTTAGAAGAAGGAAGTGGCATGACCTTAAAATGCATCATTTGTAAGACTGTGTTAAAACACTGATTCTAGTGCTTGTTCAGAAGGATGTTGAAAAATGGAGAGGATTAGGGGGAAAAATGCTTCGTGAATGTAAATGTCTGAGTGACCTGTGTTAAACCACCAAATAAACTGAGGAGTGATCATTGATAAGGAAGTTAAAGGCTGATTAGGACTTGTCTACAGGTATGATGGGACAGAGATTTCAGGTTTTAGCCACTGAGTTGTAAAACCAAAAAAAAACCCCAAAAGCCACACATTATAGTCTGCTTGACCAGGAAAAAATCAGACAGCAATAAGTTTTCATGTTTTCCTAGTGAAAAGTAGTTCTGAGTTGACTCATTCTCCCTGTGTCGTTGGGTAATTCTGTGCAGTCTTGTTTCTATCCAGATTGCACAGCTCAGATAAACACCTTGTGGTTCAAACCTGGGCTCTGGGTCTGGTGCAGAAAGTATTGGAGATTCTGAGCAATTTATTATGCTGCTAAAGCAGGAAAAGCTATCATTTTCCTTAAAACTTTGAGTTTGCCAATTTATCAAAGTAGGTTGACTGTTGGTAGAAACCCCAGATTTATTTATTTTCATCCAAGTCATCTGCTCTTACACCTTGGATCACAGTTCTTAGATTTAAAAATAGCAGCTAATAATTTGTGTGTGTCTCCTCTTCCACTGTTTTGATGCATGTTTTTAATCCATTTTCTGTTTATTTGCTGCCATCACGAGCTCCTTGGGTATGGTGCATTTTGTTTGAGGCCTAAGCTGTCATTTCAATTGTCTGTAAAGCAGGAGGTGCACACTTGTAAATAACAATACCCAACTAATCTAATGCACTGACTTAAGAGCCTTAAGGCAAAACACTGCCCTGAGGGCTCAAAAAGGTGATAGACAGGTGTGTATAATACCAGAAATTCCCCCTCATGTATGTTTTAGCAAGCCCTGTAAAACATGGATTTTTAACAAGGGATTTAATCTCTCCTTCCAGCTGCTAGCTGCAGTTTCCTTTGATGTTTTTGCTCTCCTGCCCTCTGTTGTTTTCCCCTATTTATTCCATCACTTTTCTATAGCTCATATTCCTTCAGGCTGTGTCTGAATGCACCTTGCTGTGGGCAGAGAAGGCAAAGAAGAAAGCCATTTTTTTCCCCCCTCAGGCTACTGCTTTGATTTTGCAAAGTTGTTGGGAGGCAGTTCCTCTGTGCCTGCAGAAGGGTCAGTGATCTGTGTCATGTCTTTTCAGTCAGCACAGCTCAGCTGAATGGATTTCTGGTTTGATGAGGGGAAGGATGAGCTCGTGCAGTCGTTGCCTTTTGGAGCAGGTGGAATGTGCAGCTCTGGTCCAAGGGGGAAGCTGAGCTCTGGGCTGGGAGCATCTTCCTGGTTTGCTTCCAACCAAATGGAAATAATAATAATAATAATAATAATAATAGTTTCTATGAGGCATAATCATGGAATAATTTGGGTTGGGAGGGACCTTTAGAAGCATCCATTCCAACCCCCCTGCAATGAGCAGGGACATCTTCAGCTTGGTCAAGTTGCTCCAATCCCCATCCAACCTGGCCTTGAGTATTTCCAGAGATGGGGCAGCCACAGCTTCTCTGGGCAGTGTATTCCAGTGTTTTATCACCCTCATTGTTAAAAACTTTTTATATCTAATCTAACTGGACCCCCCCAGGGCAGCCGAGAACACAACAGGGGGTGTGTGGGAGAAGCTGGGAGCGGGCTGTTCACTTTAGGGCCTTACAAAAATCTGCTTCCCTGGCAGGAATTTGCAAGATGCTCAGGTTTGATGTCTTTTCCTGTTCAGACAGTGTGAGTTGAGAATGGACTGAGAGTGAGAAGGCTGTAGGTGGTGTTTTCCCTTCAAGTGTTCTGGGTGTCAGTCAGTGATGGAGCAGTGGAAGAGTTAAACTCTGATCAACCCCACTGTGTTGTTTGGTGGATAAATTCCACTGTAAAGGGGTAGGATCATGTTGGAATAATTGTGCCTTTAAGCCTAGTCCCTGCCATTGTTATTTTTGTAATACAGGACTTTGCTAGCATTATCCTGACACTAAAATCCACATTTCTGCCCTGCTATGAGTACCTTTCATTCCCATATTGTAACTCAAATTGCGTAATTTGCAGCATGAGAGGAGTTTTCTCCTAGATCACCAGCAGTGATGATGAAGACCAAGTTCTAGCTAATGGCAGCAAAGAAACTTGAGGGAAAAGGGGCTAATACAGAACAGTTGTCAGTGTTCCATTTCTGTAATACAGCCAGTATTGCTATCATTTTATAAAATCTGTTTCTTTCTCTGCATCTGTTTTGTGGTGAGTTATCTATTCATCTTTCATTATTTGTGTTTATCATATGAGACTTTGGAAGCTGTGTCATTATTAGATGTTTGGACTGGCTGCAACTTACTAGAACTATTTTGGCAACAAAGCTCCCTTAAACTATTCTTAAAACATATAAATACTCTTCAGTTTCTTTTTATAGCCCAATATTAATTCCAAGTCTGTTTTCTCTTATGAAGATTTTCATAATATCATCTACATAAGTAAGCTGTACTTGATTTCTTTTATAATCCATGATCTGTTTGGCTTCAACTTATCAAAAAGACCAAGTAATGAAAGTAAGATGTTATATTGGAAAGCTTCATCTTTTTTTTAAATATTTATAAATGTGAAGTTCAGCTCATGCAGTATTTAGATTCATTATGAAAGAAGCATTGTGGAATTTCAGAATAAATATGGGGGGGAGAAGTCACTTGAAACATTCAGACTTTTTAGCATAAAAGAAGTCACTTAAATTGAAACGATGGTGCTATGTTTTATATTTGATTTATGGTTAACAAACTGTAATACTTTAAGCTATGGAGATAGCAGTTCATGTTTACAAGACTGCCAGTTGGATTGCAGAGTAAGTACATCACTCTCTTAGTTCCAGAATCCACATAAATGCCCTTTGAAAGCCAGAATTCCAAGATTAAAGCATTTTGTGCTCCCCTTAAGCCTGCTGGATTCTCCCCCATCAGCCGTTGTTTATGGGGCAGGGCTGTGTTCTGTCACCTGGAGGGGAAGGGGGAATTTCTCATGTCCAGAGTAGTTTTTGTGCTGCATTTCTGCTTTTCTGACCCTCTCCATTTGAAGTGGGGGCATCTCACTCACAGGGAGATGCATTTTCCAGACTTTAGGAACCCAGAGCTCCCTTTTCCAGTGTGGTTTTCCTATGTTTGCAGTGAAGATTTGCTGTGCTGGGAACGCTTTTCCAGTCTCTGCTTTGTCTGCTGTCTACGAGGGAAGGAGGAAAAAAAAGATTTTATAAAAGTTCCCAACCCAAGCCTTGTGCCCTTGTCTCTTCCCCACATCCTTTGACACCTCCACCAGGCACGAAGCACATCCACAGCTGGAATTAGCAGGGATCAGCTGCCTGGGCATCCTGCCAGCCTTTTCTCAGGAGGCTCAGTATCTATACCTCTCCTTATTTTCATGAAATATGTAGGAATTCAAAGATCTTTAACTTCTAGTTGCTTTTAAATCTGATGATGTTGCCTGATGTTTCCAGGAGTTGTCAGAAAGGAAATGATTAACAGTTGGTATGGACATGGACAGTGTAACTGTGTAAAGCTAGGTCATTTAGGCTAAAAATCAGAATTCATCATCTTGAGAGATAGAAAGCATGAATTCCTCCCTGCAGTTCCATAAAAGATCTTGCACAGACTGAGCACTTTTTCTTTCGAGCACTGACTCGAGAAGTATAAAAATTAAGCAGTCTTTAGTGTGTTTGGGACGTGGTTTGTTTCTTTCCTGTGAAAACAGTGGTTAATCCAGGACTAATTCATGTGAACAAATGTTGTGTTTTTGCTGCAGTGTTTACACTCATCTGTCTTTCTTTTGCTGCAGATGAGGTAGAAGATTAGTTAAAGTTTAGGTCAATTTTTACCTGAGTCGTGAAGAAAATGGTCCTGTTTCTCCTTTACAAACATTCTTCCATTATCTTCTGTACTCACTGATCAGGGCTAATGAGATTTTAATGGAGTTATTTATGTTTTCTGCCTCTTACTATAAAAGTGTGTAATAAACTGAGCACATGAAACTGTTGGATGATGCTGTTTGTGTTTATCTCTGTTAATTGCACGACCTTTTCTGTGATTCTTTCAGGTCTCCTAAGCCAGGTAGGGTATGATGAGCTAACCAGCTAATAAAGGCTGGGCAGGAATTTAGTAGCTGTCATATATTAATCTTTCTGATGATTATAAAAATATTTTCTGTGCTGTTCTCAATGAGGGCCTTTTGTTGCCATGAAAAAGTTCAGGTGCTGTGTGTATTTTCCAGTTCATGCCTTAAACTTTGTGGTAGTAATTCTGTGCTTTAAGGTTTAGCTTAAAAGGAAGAGTTGTGTTCCCTGAGCTGGGTGAAATAAAATCTGTGCCCAGATTCCCCAAACTTGTGGGGAATTGGGGTAAAAGCATGTAATAAGGTACTTTAGCAATAAAAACAGTGTAAAGTTGGTTGTTGTCATAGTCTGTAATACAGCAGTGTGCAGGACAGGCAAAGTGAGTGGCACTATTTATTAACATTTACCAAGACTACTTTCTGCTCTGAATTTCCTTCAGAACTTCCTTTGGAATATTTTTGTTCCCTGATTCTGAACTTGCTTTTTCAAAGCTATTTTGCTGTGATTGAGGTCACTGACTGGTGTATAATTGAAGCACTCATTATAAATAACCTTGAAAGTGAAACAGTAAATGGTGAAATATGTGAGATGCTATAAAACACCCTCTAAAAGGTGTAATTGAGCCTCTGTCTCTTGTCTTCAGGCAGATTCTGAGGCTCAAGTTCTTTCATATCCCATGACTTTTTAAAGAGTGGTTTGGGCAAATGGATGGTGCCTTTTGTGTGATGAGTTTCTTGTTATTGCACCTGAATGTCCATTTGTAAGGTTTTTTTTTCCTGAACTGGAGGGGTTTTGTGATCTAACCTCATTGTTGGACCATTTATGCAATTTTGTGCCTGTTGACTTGAGCTGTTTGTGCATTAATGAATTCTGCTTTAGTATTCAATGCCATCATCGTTATCGCTCCTGTGTCTTACCAGTCAGGGCTGATCAAACCTAGACTCTTTCATGTCTTGAATATTTTATTAAAAGCAAATTGTCTGTCAATTCTGTATCATAAGAATTCAATTTTTTTTTTTCTTTCAAGCTGCTTGAAAGTGTATATGAGGTGTGGAGGGATGTTTCTCATTGTTAGTGGCCTTTCTGAAGGAATCGTGCTACTTTTGGGCTAAACCCCTGAATTTTAAGTTCTGTTACAGCCATTTGAGAATGTGTCTTTCCTCTGCTTTATCTTCCACCCCTGGCTCTCAGAATATGCTGATCAATGACCAGGGTGATCTTGTCAGCTTCAAGCTTTCCCCAAAGATCACCAGTTCGGTTGCTCCAGTAGCTTTTTGGGACTAGATAGAAGCTGCATCTGAATTTTAGAGCAAAGAACAATTTATTTTCTTCTTGACGGACTGGTTGGATGCTTTGTCAGCTCTATCATTTTATGAGCTCACTTTCTTTTCTTCTGCTTTCATGTTTGGCTGTAACTTGTTGAGCCTTTTGCTTTGAGAGAGCTCGAGCTGTAGATTTGCTGCCATAGGGATATTCATTTCCATCAGGATCATGACAGAGCTCCTGTGGGAAGTCCATTTGGCATTATCAGGGGACTGAACACAGAACAATGTCTCCCCATACCCGTTGTGTCTGGGCAGATAAGGCTTGGGCTGGAAGGCAGTGATGGGTGGAATCCAGCAAGATCCACTGTGGGCAGGGGGAAAATGAGACTGTCTGAAGGGTGTGGAGAGCCTGTCCCTTTTCAGGTGCCCTTTTGCTCACTAGTGACAGACCCTGCAGGAACCCCAGTGATGCCCTATCACAGCCTGTCCTCAACCAGTGTGGTGGCAAGGCAGAAAGTTTCATTATTGCTTCTGGTTTAACTGACATTTCAATGTCTCACAGATAGTAAATTTGCACACTCTCTCTATCTGAAGTGCTGAGATTCTGGGATAATATCTGGTGATGGCTGAGATAATATTAACTCTAGAATTGTCTTAATACTTATAGTGCCTCTGGCTAAATGAATAATTGTGGGAAATTGCAAGCAGTGCTGCCAGGTATGTAATTTGGAACACATTTAAAGTGGGGATACTTGTCTGGTTGTTTGGCTTGGTATCTTATCTGTTTTATCAAAGAAAGAGGGTGTCTGTGAAACTTTCTCTCCTAAGTCTGCATTTTTCCAGGCCTTGTGGAGAAAGGTAGTGTAAATATAGCCTGATGCTTTCTCTTTAAACTTGGTAACTTCTTGTCTGTTAAACATACAAAATTAAGGCTCTTGTGATGCAGCAGACAGGAAGCCTTTTGCTTAATGCAACAGCTTTACTATTAGATGGATCCTGTGTGTCCAGAGCTCCTGCTGAGTGGAGATAAGTGAAATAACTGCCCTTTCTGTGTCTGTCAGCCCTGCAGAGTGGCACAGCGTGCTGCTGGTTTGTGTTTGAAGCATCCCTGGGAGCTGCAAGCCTCCCAGGGCCGGCTGCTTGGCAGGGACACGGCCCCGTTTTCATCCCCGGTGGAACCCGCGCTGCTCCAAGGGCATGTCTGCGCTTGAAGTCCCTGCTGCCTCTCTGAGACTTGTTTATCTTGCCTGCAAGGCTTAAAGATAATTAATGGAAAGTGTTTCACACTCTAAAACAGGGCTTGTCAGCGCTGTGGAGCTGAGTCCTGCCAGCATGGAGGAGTGATTCCCACTGGAGCTCTGCGTGGGCCCTAACCGTGTGTAACCTTTGCTCAGTTCCAGGATCAGTCAGGTCACATTCACACACCAGGCTGGCCAGCAAAGCTGCTGTCAGTGTTTGTGGTACTGAGGGTCCCGTGCTTGGTTCCTTTCCTGCTGTGCTGGGGCAGGAGCACTTAGACCTGCAGACTGTTGTCCCTTGGCCAGGGCTGAGCCAGGGGAGATCCCAGGGAGATCCTGCTGTGTTTTGCCGTGTCGTACACCTTGTTTACACTGTGTGCTTGAGAACGGGATGCTTGTGTACATCTGTGAGTGTGAAGCCCAATTGATGAGGCAGTACAAATAATCCTTCTGTTGTTTACAAAAACAAAAGCAAGCTGGAGCTTGTGCCCATGCAGGAGAAGTCACTTCTCATTCGGCAGTGGGGTGTTACTGACTCCAGCTTTGGGAGGCTCTGCTGCCAGTGGGACTCTTCCATAGAATCATGGAATGGTCAGGGTTGGAAGGAACCTTAAAGATCAGCCAGTTCAACCCAGGGACACCTTCCACTATCCCAGGTTTCTCCAAGTCCTGTCCAGCCTGGCCTTGGACACTTCCAGGGATGGGGCACCCACAGCTTCTCTGGGCCAGCAACATTCACTGCCATGTTTGCAAATAATCTGTGGAGTGTTTTAGGTCTGTAACTCCCCTGCCATGATTGCATATGCAGTGCCACCATCATTCAGGGCAAGGAGCAGAATGCTGATTTTCATATTTTCAAGTTCTCTTCGAGTTGTTGTTTTTAACAACTGCTAAAACAAGAGTGTTGGATGTAAGGGAATTACCAGGCAGATGGGAAGGTTTGAGTCATTAACACTTTCTTTAAATCTTTTTACTTTTGTAGTGCTGACTGATGGACATAATATACAGAAGCACAGTTTTGGTTTTTTTATTTTGTAATTTGGAAAAGATAAGAGGGTTTTGTGGCTGGATGTACACCCCTCCCTCCCCCAAGTCCTGCATTTGTTTTATACTCTGTGACTGGGTTGACTTTTGTCTTTCCTTCCAGCTTATGTGAAATCTTCCTTGGAAACAATAAATCCCTGATGTCTGTTCGCAGTGAGACTTCTTCCTCGTAGCTCTATGTTCCAGAGATAACAGCTCTCTTGCCTCTTCAGATCCTGGTGCTCTCTGTACTCCCTGGAACAGAAGGCAGAACTGGAGTTTGTTGTTACCTGGACTCGTGTCCTGCTCTGCTCCCACCCTTGTTGTCTCTCCTGTCTCAGCCCTGCAGTCGGTCCCATCGCTGTCAGTCCCGTCACCATCACTTCTCTTCATGCTGCCACAGGTGGCCTTTGCTGTAAACCCTTAATGATTTCCCTTTCCCGTTGCCATAATCCTCTTTTTATTTTTCTCAGAGTTTTATCCATCTCCATTTATTTGCTAAATCTCCTCTGATTCTTTGTTCTTTTCAGCCCAGTTTCACTCCTTTATAATCTAAGATCTGTAGAACAAGATTTTTTTCTTCTTCTTCTAGCACCTGAAGAAACTCTCCTGTGCCTAGACAAGGATTACTGTAGTTCTGTCTTGGAATTTTAATTCCAGGCTACATGGACAAGCCCTGAGATGCTTCTCTTATCTGTTCCTCAAAGCTATGCATTAAACAAAACATGCATCTGATCAGTTTAACCTGTAATTAAACATTTTCCTTAAGCAACTGACATCGTGATAACTAATAATTATCATGTGTAGCACCTTTAAAACCTATTATGCATGTTTATGTAAGAACACTATTACCATAATAATAAGATATCATTACCACAAATGTGCATACTGAATGAGCATGTCTTAAAGTAATCATGGATTCCATTAATCATACTTGAAAAATTAAAGTATTTGCTGTCTAATCTCTCAAACAGTACTCGAAAGATTTTGGAAACAGCAGGGCTGCTTACTGCAGGTCTCTCACACACCAGATCTCATTTCGGGTGTCTCATTTTTGTTTCCTGAATTGTTGCTTATCTTTTAGCTTAGGAAGCCATTAGCTCAGAGACCCATGGTCTCCCTTTGAAAGCATTTCCATGCTCTGATTTTTAGGCTGTTTGCCTTGTTTTTTGTCCAGGGAGTGCTGCCACCTTTTCTTCTGGCTGATGTGAAATGCACTCCTGAAACTTGGTTCTCCTTCAAATTAGATAATTGCCTTAAAGGAGATGAACTGCTGGCTAATTGTAATTCTCTTAGTCCCTTGCATAAAGGCAGAAAAGAAACAACCCTATTCAAGTGTTCTTTTTGTTGGGTTTTTTTTCCAATACAAAATTGCAGAGTTGGGGAGTGGAGTTTTTTGGGTTTATGTATAAATTTGTCAAGACGTGACAGTTTTGAGTTTGTCTCATGTTGAAAAATTGAGCTCTGTAGAGTCTGCTAGAGACTGGATGACCAGAGTGAAAGTTGGGAAGAAGCATTTGACCTGCAGGGAAAAGTGAGTAACTGAATGAAATGAGACTTTTTTGTAGAATCAGAATATTTGGGGTTGGAAGGGACCTTAAAAGGCCATCCAGTCCCAGCCCCCTGCAATGAGCAGGGACATCAAATACCTGATGTGGCCAAGAGCTAAAAAACCAACTTAGTGCTTTGAGAGATCTTTTTTCATCTGACAGTAGGATCACATTGAATTTAGGAGCATAATGTGTGCTGAATCAAATGAGTTTATCACTGTGTATTTTCTTCCTTAACATTTGGCAATGGGTAACCTGGACACTATGAGGGATTTCTCAATACCAAAAAAAGCACATTATGTCATACAGCTCCTTAATAGTTGATGTGTTTCTGTATCTTTATATATAAACTGCATTAAAAGAGAATAGTGAAGGAGGTGGAGAGGATTTTAAGCACTGAGAGTATGGAGCAGGGGAAATAGGCATGAAAAGGTAGAATAGCAAAAAGGGGCAAAATAATTTTAAAAAACCCGCATGGAATTGGGAAACAAACTGACAGACACGATGGAAGTGTGAGGAGAAACTGGACTTTGAAAATTGCTTTTCTGTCTATAATGGCAGCAGTAAAACAGGTGTGTGAGACAGGTAGTGGGAGCTGTGGGGGTTTCACCCGAGGAAATTTTTGTGCTAGGGGGCGTGTGGTGAGTTGCTTGTGGTGTCAGTGAAATTAAAGGGAACCACATAAAAAGGGGACAAAACGGGGTTCTGTGACACAGCACTTCAGCCTTTGGAGCTCCTGTGGCTGTGGGCAGTCAGGGAATGGGAGAGGAAAAGCAATTGTGCCTGCATGTTCTGAGCTGCTCACAGGGGAAGGGGACACGTGCACACCCAGGCAGAGCTGGAAGGAAGGAAAGAGACTGTTTCAAAAGCAAAGCAAAATGCTTTCTGAAAGGGATATAAACTCGTGTGACTCAGGGTATAAATCAGCCTCTCCCCAGTGTGCTCAGGAAGCAGATTTCCCTGCAGCCACTTGTTCTGTTCC
This sequence comes from Pardalotus punctatus, assembly GCA_013400915.1. Classification (NCBI taxonomy): domain Eukaryota; kingdom Metazoa; phylum Chordata; class Aves; order Passeriformes; family Pardalotidae; genus Pardalotus; species Pardalotus punctatus. The sequence continues at coordinate 106,392 of VZTX01017508.1, read as the reverse complement.
CACCTACCTGCAAGGCTCCATGAACCTCTCCATGTATCACTTGGCTTCTTTTCCTTTCTCTTTACTGATGGAGCAGGGAGAATGCTTTCTTTGTTCTCAATTAGCTTGGCAATTTCTCAAATCGTCCATAACTTTGCAAGAAAAAATTGAGTTCTTAACAAAGAAAAGGAAATAAATTGCCAGAAAGAAAACATTAGAATAATGTCTAGTAAGCAGCTTTTTCAAAAATTTAGTAACCCTCTTTATATTAGAGGCTGCTTGGATGATGTTGTATTTAATTCTTAATTTTTGATCTGAAAATTCTGGAAATATAAATTGTTTTCTGTTGCTTTACTTCTGTGAAAGTTATTTCTCAGTTGCCTGGTCCATGGTTTGAACCAAGGAAGTTTATAGTGTGTTTTATTCAAAGTTTTTCAAGTATTTAAGTGTTGCACTGTCTGTAAAATCTGTAAGAAGCTGTGCTGAATTTCCCTTCCCCCACTTATAAATACAATTCCTTTAGGAACAAAAAAAACCGGGAAGAAGCATCTACGTTATACTGAGTAATTATGCCCCCCGGGAAATAGAATATAAAGATCTTTAAAATCATTCAAGTGAGAGAACAAGCACTTTAACTTTTGCCTCGCAGGAGCCGTGTATTACATCCCCAGCTCCTTGCTCCAGTGTCAGTGTGTCGTGCCTTGCAGGTTCACAGCTCTGGCAGAGGAAATGAAACCCAGTCAGTTACTGCAGGATTTATAGCAGACCTGCTGCTGCAGGAAGTGGTGAAAAGCTGATTGATAGTCTGAGGCAAAACTCCACAACAAGAAGCAGGATGTATGTTTGGATTTTTATACCCATTTTCCCCTCTGCCCTCGCCCCCCTCCATTTCAAAGCACTCTCTTAGTTTTTAGTCTCTATTTATAAATCCGTGGTGCCCTTTTCTGGTAAAGCACGTGCTGCCTTCCAACACTCGAGGAAATGGATGGGGCTGGACCAGAGATTTGAAGCCAGTGTGGTGTGTCTGCTTTATTAGGGGCATTTATCTAAACGGTCCTGTTATTCCTGTTGAATTATATTTCAGCTGAATTCCAAGTGAAAGGTAAAGTACATCTGCAGACAGAGTATTGAACATCTCCTGTGATCATGGGTGCACCAGGCTGGCCAGGAGAGGAGGAGGATGGATCAGTAATCAGAATGTTCAATTGGTTCATAGGCATTTCATAGATAGAAATATCTCCAAGGGTGGGAAACCAGAATGATTTTGCTGTGCATAAACTGCACCAGTCAGCCCTGTGCTGCTAAAGGCAGCAAACCTGGAAAGGTTTGTTCTGAAATCTCCGTCACTGTGAAGCATCAAGCAGCAGGATCTTTCCTGAAAGTATCCTCAAAACCTTTCAGTGGGATATTGTCTAACCTTGTGGGGAAAAGTTGCCCTAAATAATTGTAATTTTGAATACTTTTGTTTTTTTTCTCCTGTGACATCTACTTTTACAATCAGGATTGAAGAAGAAACTTGTTTGCATCCCAAGCAAATGCAAGAAATGCTTAAGATCCATGTTCTCGTTATCAAATGGGAAAGTTCTGATTGTCAGGTTCAATAACATATCTTGTTCTTTGTTAAAGGTCAAAAAAGTTGGCTGCACTCTGTGAGTCCTTGCAGAAAACCACACTCAGCAAGTCCCACATGGGGCTGGAGCTGGAAGAGCTGGAAGCAGCAGCAGTGCTGGTACAGGAGGAAGAGAAGGCGTTAAAAGCTGCTGGCACAGTTTCCAAGCAACAGCTGCTTTGCTCTGAGTCGGAGACAAGTGACTCTGAAGAATCCAGCAGCACTTCATCATCTGAGACAGAAGGCTCTGATTCAGATGAGCAGGAGTCCTCGACCAGCGAAGATGGGGAAATAAATTCTTTCCAAGGCACGCTCCAGGAGGAGAGGACAGCTCCACTTATTGACTGTAATGGATTAAGGCAGGGCGCAAACACTTGCACCATGGAGGTTGCTGATGGAAAATCAAAGGATTCCTTGCAATCCACGGCTCCTCCTGGAAAATTGGTAGAAGAATTAGAAATGCAAATCCACACTGCAATGAGACTTTCAGAGCAGCCTGAAGGATTGGCTACTGCAGGCTGCATTTCACAGGAACAAGAAGAAAACCCTGTACCCGAGCCTGACAGATTTTCAGAAGATGCTGCTGGGAAGGGAAATTTCTTGGAGGTGTCTCCCAAGCCAAACCCATTGCTTTTTCTCTGCAGCACAAATGAAGATGAAGACTAAAGGACCATGCAGGAGCACAGTGTGACACAGTAGCTCACAGCTTGTTCTGTAATGAACTCTCCCAAGGCTGTCCTGAGATGCACAAAGATGTTTTTACTTTTTGGAAGACAAGAGTGCTTTGAAAAGAATTGATAGGACTGTGTGATAGTTGCTCACAGTTAATTTTTATTTTTCTCCAACCGTCTCAGATTTGATGTGAGAATGTATCATTTCAGTAAACTTTTAGAAACCATTTTCATTAAGCTTATTCTGTGATGGAATGATGTCCTAATCAAATACAATTGAAATTACTCATTTTGATTTTCTTTAGCTGTTGGATTTACTTGAATAATGTTATGTTTGTATAAACTTATGACTTATTGTATTGTTACTTTATTTTAAAATGCTTTATAGCAAAGTACTTCAAATAATGGTTATAAGTTTAAAAGTTTAAATAGTGATGGCAAATTATTTTAATTTATAGAAATACTTTCTATTTTTTTGTACAAAATAGAGGAAATCTCTATGCCGTCAGTACAAGATCCAATGGCTGTATCTTACATGTCATAGAGATAGAAGTTTATATTTCTGCAGTTCTTCCACAAGTTCTTTCAGCAGTTTTGTCGTGTATTCATTCTTATCTGCTGTTTTTGAAATGTTTCTATGTGTGAACACCTTAAAGAACAGAAATCTCAGTTATTTAATGTTTCTTTCTGCAGATGTTCTCAGTACCACCACAGCAGCGTGAATCAGAGTGAAGAACAACGTGGTTTGTGACCTGTGGAACAGGACTGAGAGCAAACCTGGCCTGTGTAGTCTGGTTTTGTTAGTCTGGCCCACAGCCTTGGCCTACTTATTTATCCTTTTTTTGCTGTTACACTGTTCAGATAATCCAGTTAGTTTGATACAGTTTGTTAGCTAATTTCTGTTACTGAAATGGGATGGCTGCTCTAAGTCTTATGCTGTCACTCAGTGTCTGCAGGACATCTAGTTCACTTCTCTGGAGAAGAAAGTTTTGATTACTTTTCAGTCTTTTTTTCTATTAAAAAGTGTAAAAAAAATCCTAAGTCAAAGGACTTATTCTTCACCAGTGCTGTTCCCTGCTGGAAGTCAGCAGGTGAGCTCTGTTCCTGCACCAGCTCCTGCTCAGTGAGAGCTGCAGCCCTCACCTGCCAATATTTTTTATGTTCTTAAATACCTGCTGGTTGCTTAATCAGTCTCTGTGTTCTGTTCCCTGGGGGAGAAACCTTTCCCATCCTGTGTGTCAGGGAGCACTTATTCTTCTAAATGCCAGCAATAAAATCCACACTGGAGCTGCCAAAGCCTGAGAGGAGGGGGAAAATGCACTTCAGGAGAAAAGAGCAATGGTCCTGTTCTCCCCAAATTCGGGGGGTGAACTGAGGACCTTCCTGCAGCTGAACAGGAACTGGGGAAAGGAGTGTAAAATGGGAGTTTTCTGGTTGTGGAGCTGATAAGGGGTGTTGATTGTTGTGGATTGATTGATGGCAATTTTACATGACCTTTGCAGTGGTGGGGTGTGAAGTTTTTCCATATGGAGTGATGGGGATTTCACCTGTGGCTGCATTACCCAGCACATGCGGGGTGCTCAGGGTGAGCAGTGTCTGTGCAAAGGGAAGCCTGGCTTCTACCGAAAGAATGCACAGACACTTCCCAAGGATGAGTGGGGCTTTAATATTGCTTAGCTAAAATTAAGGCTTGCTGAGTCTGTCAAGTATCAATACTTGGGAAAACAAAAAATAAAAGAAGGAACTCCACTAAGAAGTCAGATTTATGTAGAGGGAGGCCTTTGCATCCAGGAGTTGGCTGGAAAGGGATGGAGATGTCTTAGGGACATGCTTGTTCATGTAATGCTTTAAAATTAAGGTGCTAAAAGCAACAAGTGGAATGCTGGAAACAATCAGCAGGAGCTAAACAGAAGTGGTTTTTCCTTTTTTTTTTTTTATTCCTTTTTCTCATGGGAATCCACAATGTGACCCACAGCAAATTCCCACATTTTCCTTTCTTTCCCCAAATTAAAAACTAGAGCTGAATTGATTAAATATCTTTTTTCCCCTGGCTTTTCTTAATTCCAAACAGATTTCTGAAGAGCTTGTAAAGGCTTAGCTGCATGTCAAAACAAGAAAGCATCGATTAGACTTGATTTACTGCAATAAATGATAAATATGGCCAAGGAATTGATTCACAGCCCTGAGTGAAGGGGCCGGGTGACCCTCCACCAGTGCCACAGCTGAATGTTGTCACAGCCCAGCCGATGGCTCAAGGCTGCAGAAAACAAACAGGGAAACACATGTCATGCAGATAAATTGCTCTGCTGTTTAGAGCTCTCCGTGGAGGCCATTTGTCTCCAAGATAAGGAAGACTGCACTCCAAAGCCGGGGGCAGATAAGCTGGGAGAGCAAAATGAATGTGGAGTGGCTGTGGTGGCACTTGGGCGTTGGCACGGGGAGCACAGGGGGTCCCTGGCCCTGGGGGGGAGCAGGGAGAGCACCCAGGGAAGTCTTTCACGGGAACTTGGAGCCTTTCCTGCGTCAGTTCAGCAGTGGATGGTGTTTATGCCTTCAGAGCAAACGAACAGTGTCACTTGTCTGAGTCACCTGAGTGCTTTCTGAGCCCCTCGTGGATCTGTTCCTCTCCTTTTTAGCAGGACATGGGCTGCAGCCTGTGGTTATGTGGGCACATGTGAGCCATGATTTTGCACTGACACAGCGACTTTGGGTCTGTAGTATTGTGGTACCCATGAATCAGGGTGTTTTTTTATCCTTAGGTTTTGGAGAGGTGACAGTCCTGCTTCGACAGATGCTGGATTTGGTGACCTGACCGAGATCAGATCCAAAACAAAATATTATTTTGCATTTCATTAAACGTTCTCTCATATTCACAAGCCACAGTACAGCACCAACTGAGCGCAGCTAGTGGCACTTTGAGGATGCTTGGAGCCAAAAACAAGATCAGTGTCCCTTAGGTGAGGACTAAGATGTTGGCAGAGCTCCATGAAGGACAGCTTTTGACAGCAGGTTATTTCTGTGGGAGAAGTGATCAGCATGAAAAAGGGCAAAGAGTTTCAGGTTTAGAAACCAGTGAGGTCAGTATGTGATAATGTTACTGCCCCACAGCTCTGTGGTCAGTCCCTCTTTGCTGTTGATGTTCTGAGTGACTTTGGAAATAATTTTTGCTGGTTTCACAGAGGTACCTGACTTCGGAAAGGGAGCAGAGAAATACAGTAAAAAGGAATAAAAGTCAAATCTGACAGTGGAGATTTCTTTATCTGCTACTGACTTGTGCTGAGCAAGAGCAATCAGGTAAAATTACCATTTTTTATGTGTTCTTAAATACCTTTCTGTGTATCAGTATCCAAGTGACACAAGGCCATTGGTGCCTTGGGAGCTGTGGGGCTCACCCACACCAGCTGGAGTCACTGCTCCTCTAAATCCCAGAAAATTTGACAAAGCTGGCCAAAATTAGATCCCAAAAACTTCTTAAAAAATGTAGTGTGGCTGAAGGCTTGGTCTCTGTTCCACTGTGTATAAAACCTCCATAAAACACCTCTGAGCCCTCTGCCCAGGGCATCTATGAGGCCTCAGCACCACCTGAACAGGACTTTGGTGGTTGTCTGGGACAGGTCCTTTTCTCAGGTGGTCCTGGGGCACAGCTTACTTTGAGTCCATAAAGCAGGATAAAGCCCACTGTGTGTGAGACTGTTTCTAGCCCTGCAAACAGACCCCTGGTGTTTCCTCCTGGCAGGAAAATCACCTTCCTTGAAGAGCCCAGAAATGTAAAAGCTTCTCTCACTCATCACTGATCTGGCTTTTACCTCTCTTCTCCATGTGGAATCCCCTTCTTGAGTGTTTTCCTGCTCCAGAAGGTCCCATCTCTGTTCACAGGATGCTTGTGCCCAGCACCCCTCCTCTTTATGTCAATATATTTTATCTTCCTTTATTTTATTTTTAGTTTTCTTACCTGCCAGTGGGGGATATGGTGAGAGCTCCCTGTGTCCTGCTTTCCCCGGGGCGGGGGAAGCTGCGAGGGCTGAAGAAGCAGAGCAGAGAATCTGCTGAGCAGGGAGCACCGAGCCAGCGCTGACCTTAAACAAAGGGAGCGACAGCAGGAGAAGGTTCAGCAGCCACTTTTGTCAGGAGCCAGCAGCTGTGTGTGCTTGGCCTCTGCCACGCAGGCCTTGGCTTCCCAGGGAGGGCAGGGATGGCTGCTGCTTGCAATGAGGATTTTGCAACCTTCAGTTGTGCTTTTGGTCTGCAGTCAGTGGTGGGGGGAACGGCTGCAAACATCCCTCTGTCTAATTATGGATGTGCGAGAGATTTGGGAGTATAACTCATAAATGGTAATGAGATGTTTAAAGCATAAATCAACAGTAGATGGAGATGAGACCGAGTTCCCCTCAGCTGTACTGCAAATAATCCAGGTAGTGACCTGCTGGCAGCACCCTACCTGCCAGGGCTGCGATTACATTTCATCTCCTGTCCGCAATTTTTGGCAATTATGCAGGAATGTCCCATTTCCTGCAGTAAATAAATAGGGATTCGTGTTTTGCCTTGATGTAACTCCACCTCCTCTAATATGCTGCATTGTCCATTGATTTGCCTAATTATGTGTATTACAACTGCACGAGGCGCTGGGTAGCAGCAGGGGTCCGTGCTGGGGAGAGGAGGAGGGTGATTGCTCCATCTGTTCCTCCGAGCTGCCGGGAGAAGCGTCGGGAGTGGAGTGGGAAATGGAGGGAAGGAATTACCATTTAGTGCAGGTGCCTCTGGAAGGGGAATCCCACTGCCAGGTGCTGGCAGGCGGCTCTCCTGAGCTCCCCACGTGTTTAATTACCCTACAGCGAGTCTTCCCATCTCGAATTAGAGCAGGCAATTGCTACTGAAGCCTTGAAACAAAACGGGGAGCGTAGCAGTGCTTCATCCATCTCACTGCAGAGACCTGTGCTTCCCATCCAGCAAGATTCATGCCCCATTCGGCCGAATTTAAAAGCGCTTACCTGGAATTAGATGATTAATTTTAAAATCTGAATGTGGAAGTGCAGCGGACAAGGTCAAAGCGTGTGAGCTGTGAATCTGGCTTCCAGTGATGATATTCCAAAAAAAAGCAAGTGCGATGCTTTGTGCTGTGGATTTAGGAGGAAGTTGCTCAGGGCTGTGGGAGCCAGTGCAGGGAGAATCAGGAGGGCACAAGATGAGCTGTCAGTAGTTGCTGTCCTGAACAAGGAGCTTTATTCCTCCACAGCTGCTTCGCCCTGTCACGTTCCCGGATCCCTGATGGATCAGAGGTGGCAATAGGGTAATGTGCTGCTCATTCTCCTGCTGGTTCCTGCTGCTGCCAGCAGGTAACTCAGCAAATCAGTTTGGTAGTCCGACTGGAAAATATCTGAGGGATAAAAACTGCCCAGGACCTGTTGTGTGCCATCACAATGAGCAACGCACAGGGACTGTAACATCCTGGGAATAACGCACTTGGAGGGGCAGAGCATCGAAGTTCAAGTCATGACGTGCATCCTGTCCTGTTTGAAATTGCCTTAGCAGTTTTTTGTGGGCTTCTGCACCATGGGGCAGCGCAGTGAGGAGTTACACACAATCTGTGCAGGCTTGGCTGTGTCCAGGTGATCCTGTGGCACCATGTGGGAGAATCCCAGCTTCACCCACACAGGCTGTATCAAAGAGCCGTGGGTATCTTGTACAGGAGCTGTGAAACTGAACCAAGGTGCCTGGCAGAGCTCCAGACCTTTATCCACGTTGTGAAGGATTAGACAAGGATTTGGCATGGGGCACCGGTGGAAAGTTGCCTTTTACCTTCAGATGTCCGACAGAAAACTCCATCGGTCTCGGTGGTGGAGGCTGTGGAGGGCCTCAGGAGTAAGGGGAATAGCACTGCCTAAAAACTGGGATAAATCTCTCTTCCAAGAAGATACTGGTGCTAACGTGATTATGCTCTCAAATCCCAGAGGATTTGAGTTCTGAATAATTGCAGTGATATGCCTTTCCTGAACCTATTACACAGCTGGTTTGGACAATGCTCTCAGGCACAGGGTGGGACTCTTGGGGTGTCCTGTGCAGGGCCATGAGTTGGATTTTGATGATCCTTGGGCTTGTTGTCCAACTCACAGTATTCCATTATTCAAATAGCTGAAACTGCTCTTAATGGCCCTAATGAAAAGTCCTAAATCACACTTGGTTTATAAACTGCAAAGCTGTTGGGTCAGTGCAATCCCAGCACAGGCGGGAAAGGATGTGAGTGCACCCGCACAAGTGTGTGTGTGTTCATCAATTCGCTTTTCAACGCGGCTGAAAACAGAAGCCTGAGGATTTCCCCCTGAGAGGTGATTTCCCTGGATGCTGCTCCTCACGCTAATGGTATCCTCTCACCAGAGAAAACATCCCACTCCAGAGCTGAAGTGGTTGGCAGGAGCTGTAATTAAGGTGTGAAGAGACTTTCCACACAAGAACCTGCCTTCCCGTGTTGGGCTCTTCGCTTGAGAACAGAGGCTCTTTGGCAATTGGCTTTTACAAATGGGCTTGGAAGCCTGTTTGTATTCCTGCTATGCTGTTTGGATTGCTAATCCTCCAATTTGCACCTTAAATCCCTTAAAATAAAACAAGGGCAGAAATGTTATCGCACTGATTTGCAGTAATAAGTGTAAGAGAACAAAATATTTATAGTATAAATATTTATAATACAAGTATTTTTGGACCCAACTTTATCAAAATCACTTTATCAAACTGCGATTAATATATTTTTTTAATACTGCTACTTGCTAGAACAGTAATTCTGAGGCATAGAAATATGGTTTAAGATAATTTTTGCTTAAGGAATCGTTGGCTTTATTAATTTAGTAGAGATTTATATGGGGAAAAGGGAAACTAAAGTAAATAGTGATGTATTAGCTCAGAAGGAGAAGTGATTCAAAGTAACGTGAGGAAGCAGGCACAGCCCAGACCAGTCCATCAAGAGAATCTGTTGGATTTTGATGAGTCATGGGAAGATACTTCCACTGATATTGTGAAGCGGACATGTCCGTGGGAATGCGGGAGGCTTTGAGCTGGGAATGCCCAGCCCTGAGCATGTGGCTGCTCAGGGATCCATGTCCTCCTTCCCCATGGGTTCTGACCTGACCAGGCCCTGCAGAAAGGGCTGGAGCTGCAGTATCAGCTTTTCCTGCCTGCTAATGTCGCTTTAAAACAGCCCTGAGTTCCTTGAAATTGGCTGGGTATTTCCACTGGATCCCACCCCAGGCACAATGTGGGATGAGGATGGCTGATTTTGACTCTCCTGTTTCCTGGAGTGACCATGGGCACCTCGCTGACACTCCTGGCACCCCACCTCCCTTAAGATTCCAGCAGTAAGGCTTCCTTGCCAGGCAGTGCTGCTCCCCAGTTACAAGCAGGAAAGAGGTGTCATTTGTGTTCACATTCTAATTTTCTCTTCAATTCACATTTTGCTTGCAAGTTCCTGAGATTGCAGATTAATCAATGGTGCAGAGTAACTGGGTGATCTGGTGTAACTGGGCCTGAACTCTGGGGCAAAGCAGCGGCAGCCACGAGCCATCAGGACCCCGCTGGGATATCAATATTAGATGGATGTTTTATAGATTAGGGAAAACGGGCTGGATGAGCGGCAGCGGTGGGGAAAGTGCAAATGCCCGGAGACATCCAACGCTGGGAATGTGGTTTGAGCGCTGAACTGCCCCTCGCATTACACACACAATTACAAGCTGTGTGGTGAGCAGATGGGAGCTCCAGGGAGGCTTTAAGCTGGCGGAACACGCGCGTGAGGCGAGGCAGGAGAAGATATCCAAACCTCCCCCGGAGAGCGCGAGCCGCGCACGCTGCGGTCCCGGCTGGATCCGCTCCACGGCCGTGCTGGTGTAACTCCACTCTGGGGAGCTGGATGCTGCTGCTGTGCTGAATCCATCCTGAAGATGCCACAAGGAGTGCCTGTGGAGCTGGCTCTGTGCTCAGCCACGGGATGCCATGATCCCACAGGCCATGCTGGTTTTTGCTCAGCATTCCCTGAGCTCCAGGACTTCCAGGCTTTGAGGAGACTTTTGGTGCTGTCGTGTGCTGGAGGAAAGCCCCCCGTGAGGACAAGGACATGGTGACTGCAGAGTTCTTTGCTTTTCAGACTCTCTTGTGGCTGCTGCTGTTCTCTCCCGAGCTTGACTTTGTGTCCTTCCAGCAGCCTGGCACAGCAGAGTCCATGGAGCTCGGCTGGGAGCTCGGCCAGAGGTGAGACCACAGCTTTCCTGGCCTCATCCCTCACTGGTAAGTTTGCATCTTGCTTTGGGGAATATAGACAGGAAAAAATGGACACATCGGGCTTAAAAATAAGCTGCTGAATTGCAATTTCCACCAGCTCCAAGAGGCTCCGAGGTGCCCAGCAGTGGCCTCTGCCTGCTGCGGGTGGGGTGGGAAATTGAAAACTGGAGATTTCACAGGCGACAGAAGAGCTCTATGCAAAACACACGGCACAACTCGAGGAAAAACGTCTCCAAGTTGCCAGCCTGAATTTTCACTCCACCCTAGTCCAAAACCAGCCCCTGGCAATTCTTTGCTGGCTGAGATTAGTCCGTGGGCGTTTTTAATCTCAAACACTAAATCGGAGCAGAGTTTCAGTCTGTGCAAGCCCGCCAGCCGCGCCGGGAGTTCTGATTCTCTTTTTCCGTTACTTTTTCCCTATTGCTACAACAATTAATTAAGAATGGTTCTGCTGAACCCTGTTGATTCATTTGGCACTTGGAAGCTTAATGAGGTGTGAACCTGCAGACTGCGGCATCGGTGTAGCTGACACGGTAATTTATATCAATTGCTGTGATTAGTCCAGGTCCTCAATCACGGCGTTGTTTCTCCGAGCAATCTGTCACAGCCCGGACGGGGGGACCTCAGGGCTGGGTTTCTCTTACACTGGCAGCAATGTTCTCGAGGTGCTGCTAACAAGGAAAATACAACTCATGGGATGCTTTGAGAATAGCAACACACAAATTGCTCGGGTAATAACATGTACTTTTCTCTCCCGAGATGACTGAGATGCAGCCCTGGTTTGCAGTTAGAGCAGCTGCGGGGTTGGGGTGTGGGTACCGGCCTGAGCAGCGTTTTGGGAGGGTGTTCTTTTGAGGTCAAAAGGTCTTCTTGCTTCAGCCTGTCAGGAGCCAGCTGTGAAAATCACTCTGTGGGCTGCTGTGTTCACTGTGCTGTGACAAGATTATTCATCAGTAACTATAACTTCTGCAAATTCAGCCCAGGGCCGTTGGAGCCACCCCGGATCTCTGCCCATAACAGTGGGGTCGAGTAGAGTGCAGCAAGTGTGACCTCTCAGCAACCACACACCCCCCAGATGTCCTTGGTGATGCCACACATCCTATTAACTTCCATATTCTAACAAAAACCATAGAATCACAGCAAAGGTGGGAAGGGATCCTAAACCCCATCCCATTCCAACCCCTGCCATGGGCAGGGCACCTTCCATGATCCCAGGTTGGTCCAAGCCCTGTCCTGCGTGGCCTTGGACACTTCCAGGGATCCAGGGGCAGCCACAGCTTCTCTGGGAATCTGGTGACAGGGCCTCACCACCTTCACATGGAATAGTTTCTTCCTAGTATCAAATCTAACCCTGCTCTCCTTCAGCCTAAGGCCATTCCCCTTGTCCTGTCACTATATCCCTTATGACAAGTCCCTCTCCAGCCTTTTAAGCCCCTACAATCACACAAATGCAACTATTTGGAGTTTTGGAAACAATTTGGTGTTGAGGCATGACAAGAAAGAGAAGAACATGCTCCCTTTTGGCAGCCTGGGCTCAGCAAAGCCAACCACAACATAGATCAACATCCCTGCTCTTCAGAAATTCCTGGTTTATGGGCTGAAGTTCCATTGCATCATCTCCAGGTATCCCTGAACACACCTGGCTTGTTTGTTGTGTGAGGATGGCGCTTTGAGGGCCACCAAGGAGCCCAGTGCCCCATCCTGGCTGGGGACAAGGGCTGGGCAAGGCAGCAAACCCTCGGTGGCCGCTGCTGGAGGCCGAGGAGCGCTGAGCCCAGCGGGATGAGGAGCGGGACCCGTGCGGCGCCGGGCAGGGGCTGTAAATCTGCCCTGCTGGTGGGGAGTGGTTTAAATCAGCCTAATTGAGTTGGTGTGCTTTCAATGGAGCTGGTGCTACTTCTGTTTATTTTGTGCCTGATTAATGGGAAAACAAACAAACCACCCCCCTGAAATGAAACCAGAAATGTGAGAAACTGAGCTGCACCAAAATAAACCCACCTTTAGTTATTCCCTTAAGCCGGGTCTCTAAACAGGAGGAATGGATACATTAATAAATCTAAAAAGCTGAACAATTAGGGTAAAGATCTTTTTAATGTTCACAGAACCAGCAGGAAATCCTAAAGTTGATTTTTCTGGAAAAGAAAATTCTGCATATTCAGTGTTAATGCTTTTAAACTGATCAGTGAGGCACTGGCACATCATTTCTGTACTACTGCGGTTGTGTAAACTGATTTTAACACCCTTTCTATTTTCAGCAGAGAGTCCTTAGAGTAAGTGAGCATTTGACCTGTAACCACTGAGAGTAGTGTTCACTTTGGGGCCTATGTGTCGGGAAATATAATTTATTTTAATGATATTTAAGCTAATGAGCTTGGCTAATAGATATTTTTGAAGCCCTTTATAGGGGTTCAGTCATGGGACAACACGCCACTGGGCACAAATGCTCATTTACTCTGCGAAATGTCAGAGAATGGCCCAGCTATTAGTAAAGTGCATTCTGTTTGATTTTTAAGAATATATTTCCATAAATTACTGGCCCTAGAAATGAAATAAATCAGCCAGCTATTCAGTGAAATCTTAAATGTTAATTGAGAGTCGAAGGAGAGAAGGACATGGGGGATCTGCCTGGGTGCTGGCTCAGAGGCTGCCTCACCCCAGGGATGGGTCCATCCCAGGTCTGGATTCACTTCTGCTGCTGGGGATCTTGGCAAGAGACCTCCCCATGGCTGGGCCACTGTCCTGCCATCCTGGGTGCCCCCACTGAGCAGGCTGGGTCAGCTGGGCAGGCTGGGTCAGCTGGGCAGGCTGGGGCTGCTCTCCAGAGCAACTTGGGCAGCCTGGAAGCGACGGGTGAGCTCTGGGGAGGTGGAGGACTGAGAAACTGTCTGGTGACCAGAAGGGTGATGGTCCAGTGAGTCACCAGGGCTCCACCCTGGGTGTCTGGGTGCAGGCACTTGAATTACACCATGTGTAGCCTGATGTAGGCTCAGCTGTCTTCCCTATAGACCTGGTTGAATTTTGGGTGTCAGGATTGTTCCTTGAATGTTCTTTTCTTTTTTATTTTGCTCAATGCCAGCTAACTAAATTTTCCCCTTGAGGGAAGATGATTCTTCCGCTGGCACCAGGTTCAGCTGGTCACGTTTTCAGCCACCCCAGAACTTTGCAGGACTGGGCAGAGAAAAAATGTATCTGTGATGTCATCGCATCAGGGAATAGAGAAAGAAACAGACCTTGCAAGGTCTCTTTTCCTGCCCTCAGGCAGGTTGGTCTGTGTCAAAATCACTCCCAGAAGCTGTTTATTTAACCCATCCCTGAGCTTTGCCAACACTGGAGATGTCAGTGTGTCACTGCCAGCACTATTTGAGTTTTGGTTACAGCCTGTGGTGTGGATGTGCTGTTGCACAAGTGCTGCACAGCAAGGACAGAGGATTTCTCTTCTCTCCTTATTAGCAACAGTGATGAGAAGCTCCTTCATGCCCCAGAACAGCAGTGGCAGAGGAAGGGGGCAAGGGCAGCAATTAAATCTGTGCCAGTGCTGTCTGTGGGCAAACCCTGAGGCTGCCCAGGACCCCGGATCTGAACCTCTCCATCTCCTTTTTCTTCTGTCAGGTGAAATGGTCTGGGGTTTTGTTGTGCATCTTCCTCCCAGGTCCCGCTCCGGGGGCTCCTCAGCTCCTGATCCGCAGGTAGAGCTGTGGCACCTCCACGTGCCAGCAGCCCAGGCCTGCGCTGAGCAGATGAAAGATTAGTGTGATCAATTTGGTGAGAAGGGAGATTTTTCTCCATCTGTCCACCCTCAAGGCTCTATTTCCTCATAAACCATTCCCGAGACATCAGGAAAATTGAAGCTGTTCAGAAATGGAAAAGATAGTTAACCCAGAATGAATGAATATCCGCCCCGCTGGCTGGCTCCTGGAGCAGGAGGGGAGCAGCCAGCCGAGCCCAGGGCTCTCCTGCACCACCCTGCCTATGGCAGAGAGGGAAAGTGCCTCAAATCCCGTTGTTTTCACCCAGCATTGCTCCTCTCCAAGCTGCTCCGCTCAGCCATGCCCATCCAGACCTTTCTCCCCGCTGCTCAAAATGCCTCTGCCCCAAGCCAGGCGAGAGGGGGCTGAGGTGACCCCCCAAGGGAGCTGCTGTTGTAGCCCAGCCCTGTGGGAAGGGCTCATGAGCAGAGCCCGGGGCTGCCAGGCTGGTCCTGGCCAGCCACAGCCATTTCCTCATTTGGAACACGGGCTCCAAGCCCCGGGGCTCTCTGCTCGTTTAGCAATTCCATGGGTAATGTGGTTTGATTGGTTTGTATTTTAAGGGAACAGCAAAAGATGAAGAAGAGATTTTACAGGATCTGTGTTTGTGAAGCTCTCATATCCCGTGATTTCAATCCTCCCTGCTTTATTAGCACTCAGTACAAAGATTTTTGGAAGCAGGAAGGTCACCTTCGGAGGATTGGGGCAGGTTTCCAGGTGGGACCTCAGGACACAGTGGGGCACCAATCTCCATTCCCCTCTTGGAGCTGGATGAACAGAAGGGATGTCATCCTTGTCCTTATCCAAGTGTGCCTCCCTCCCCAGCCTCGTTCTTGCAAGGAATTTAACTCTCTTCCTCCTCCATCACTTCTCCTATTTTTTCCCTTTCCTTACTGTTACAATGGAGAACATTTCTTACAACCCCACACAGGCTTCTTGCCAGCCAAAGATCTTCTGGCCATTCCCCAGACAGACCTGAAGAAAAGGGGTGAGCCACTGTGTTTGGAAAGATGCTGCAAGGAAAATGCCATGGATGAGTTTGCAGGTGAGCCAACCATTGGAAAACTCGGAGGGTTTTCTGTAGGTGCGTGGGGGTGGCTTTTCTGAGGACCAGGCATGGCCAGGGATCTGCAGTGGGAAGGTGCTCCTTGGAGAGGTTGGGAGCTGCAGGGCAGACCTCAGCGTTCCTCTTAACCCTGTTCAGCCTACGGATGCTCCAAAGCCGTGAGGAAACGATGGCACTACGTGATTTTATTTTTGCCTAAAGCCAAGTTTCTGCCAGGAAAATTTCTCCCACTCATCCCGAACTGAGCCTGCGTGGGCAGCCCCCAGCAGCTGGTGCTGTCTCCCACCACAGCCCAATGCCAGTGAATGTGGTGGGGAGGCCAGAGCTGCATCCCAAAATAATTGGGGTCCTCACAAGATGGAGAGCAGTGACCTCAGCCTGGGGGAATGGAAACCACTTATCCTACAAAGATCCCCTGGAGCTGTGGGTGGTGCTGGGGGATGATGGTCCAAGGAAGAACCTTGTGGGAACATCTCAGCCCACTGATGCTGCAGGAGAGAGCTCAGCTCTTCCCACAGCCAGCATCCTCCTGCCATCCCTGTGATCCTGCCAGCCCCGACCCGCAGCTCCCTCTGGGCTTTCAGATGCTTCCACAATGCCAGCAAGGGTTGGGAGCAGCATGCTATTGTAAGCATGAATGCAGAACCAGTCCCTTTCCTACCAGCTGTCAAAAAGTATTATTTAATCTCAAATAGCTCTCAGTAGCTTTTTTTTGTTGTTGTTTCCTCTAGTTTGTTTTAAGAAGGTTGTTGAGTGTGAGAAAGCAGGAAGCAGTGTCAATAACACAGTGGGTTTTTTTTCTTTTCACAGACACCCTTTGAACTCCCTTTACTCTGCCTCCCCTCCAGTTACATTTACACACCCTATAAATAACCTTCCAGGGCTTTGAAATGCTTTTATTAAAGCTAAGAGTGAGGTTTTTTTCCCAAATCCAGTGTTATTTGCTGCATTATCTGTAGACAACCTTCAGCATAATTACTATAAATGGCTTTAGGTTTTAACCCGTCCCTGTGTGTGCTGAACGAGAAGGAAAACCGGGCAGAAAAGTGGCAGAAGCTTGGGAAGGAGATGATGGATGTGCTGGGACCCCATGGCCCCAGGTCTCTGGGGTCTGTGGGATGAAGGGAGCTGAGGCCAAGCCTGACCAATTCACTGCCCAAGGTCATCCTTGGGGACAGCTGCCCTGGACACTTGCAAGGTCCTGTGTGACACTGGATGTCTGAATCCCCCAGTCCCTGCAGCGACAGCTCTGCTGCAAGGCACTGGGAGCAGTGTGGGGAATGGGGGCAGGGGGTCCATGAGCAGAGTCTCCCCAAAACCCCTGCAGGTGCAAATGTGTCACCACTGCACCCAGGGAGGGAACCTGCACCGATGTCCTCATGTTTGGGGTCAGTTCAGCACAATCTGCCTTCCTGAGATGGATATTTCTCTTGCTTAGCTGTTACTTCAGGCTTTACCTTGGTAACTCCCAATTTGCACTGATTTAAGCCAGAAAATGATGGTCTTTCCTAATAATTCTCTACTGCCCACAGCGCTCTGTTCCTTGGCTTCCCATGCCAGAAGCTTTGCAGGCCTTGCAATAACATTTTGTGATTTCTCTGCTTCGAGTTTCCTTTCTTCCCACTGCCTGTCCTTCGTGGTCCAGCAAATTGATGGGAACCACCTCTACATCTTTTCCTGACCCTCATTCTGCATTTCTCCCTGTTGCTTTTTCTTTCTAGCAGTCATCACTAAGGCTGTGGTTTAAAGAAATGCTCGGGGTAAGTTCTGCTGTGTCTCCTGGAGCCGAGTCCCTGGAAAAACACCAGGTCCTGTTAGAGCAGCACTCAGAGACAGTGGATGAATCTTTCTGGGAACCTAACGAGGTGTAAGACCACCCCACCAGCCTTGCAGCCTGCAGGAGTCTTTATCTCTGTCTCTTACCTCGCTAAATGATGAAAATCTCCTTCACCCTCATCAATCTTCAATTTTCTGTGCCACCAGGCTGATGCAGGGAACTCCTGCCGCTCACCTGGGCTGGGGGTGGCTCTGTTCTGATGAATGTCCCTTGCAGCCACCTGCCACAAGAGTTGGATCTAGATGGTCTTTAAGGTACCTACTAACCTCAACCATTCTCTAATT
Organism: Pardalotus punctatus; assembly: GCA_013400915.1. Lineage (NCBI taxonomy): Eukaryota > Metazoa > Chordata > Aves > Passeriformes > Pardalotidae > Pardalotus > Pardalotus punctatus. The sequence goes on along the minus strand of VZTX01017508.1, from coordinate 88,941 downwards.
CTATGATTCTATGAGTTTGAAAGTCAGGAAATGACAAAACCAACCTGTAGTATTTTGAATGAATTGAAATTATTTCTGTTTGTGAACACTTCTTTCTTTGTTAGTAGCTACAGATGTACAATTTAAAAAACCAGCTTCTTAATATGATATTAATCAGAAAGTTAAGTCTTTGTCATAATTTTAAATAGAATAAAATATTGCAATTGCGACAGTGGTGGATTAAAGTCTTTCATGCATTTATTCCTTCACAATGGATTTCATTGTTTTGAGGTGGACACTTTTGGTAAGGGGAATGAAAACCACAAAAAAAAAAGGACTCTTGGGAAAATATTATTACTGCCTAAGAACAAACCCACCAGTCCTGAAATATTTATAAACACATTGTTGGTATTATTGGCATGATGCATTTTGGAGGAACTGAAGGAAGGAGGAATTTTCCTGACCAGTGTGCTGGGAGCCTGGCAGGTAATTTTCTATTCTAGATGTAGCTTTTGCAGGCGAGTGCGAGCAATGAAGGGCATTAGCTAAATAAGAGATGATTTAGTGGTGATGGCACTGTTGGTCCATGGATCCCACAGCTGCTAAATTTCAATATAAACTCCATAACTCTGGAGGCAGAAAGAACTGAACATGCACAAGAGACTGTTTCTGAATATATTTTTCCTCCTCTCTCCAATAAAAGGCACAAATAATAGCGTATTTTTCAAAGTGCAAAGCACTTTACATTGCAAATAGTTACATTAAATTTACATTTCATGGGTGAGTGGCCATAGCTGCTGCTTGCCACATCCTTGCTGGTGACACTCGAGCAGTTTTACATGATCTAGTGCCCACTGGGCTGTGTGTGCCTGGTTTGTCTAGGGGCAGAGGGGGCTGAGGCAGAGCCCTCTCGAGCTCCATGAGCACCTCCCACAACCTTGTCTTCAAAGTCAGCAGGCAAAGGAGTGGAAGTGCAGGGGAGCAGGTGCTGGGAGAAGGCCTTGTGCAGTGAGAAACTGAATTCTGGGCAAAGCCAAGGGGAAATCCATCTTTCCAGTGCTGGAGGGACACGACTGCTGTGCTCTCAAGGCAGGGGGAGTGGGGCATGTCCTTTTTTAGGGTAACAGCCCCTGCACGGTTCCTCTCAGCAGCGGCCAGCCCGCGGACGCACGGCGCTTCCCTGGAAAGGTCAGCACGCTCGCCGTCCCTGTTTTCTCCAGAGGTGATGGATGAGATGCAAACACTGTGCTGACAGTCGTTCTGGCCATGGAAAACTCCTTTTCTGCTCCTCACTGGGAGGTGCAGAACGGCTGCCATCACCCCCATAATGGCTGTGCCCCTCCTGCCACAGGCCGCATTTCTGCTTTGTGTTGGCAGAGAAAACTTTCATGGAATCACAGAATCATTTAGGTTGGAAAAGACCTCTAAGACCATTAAGTCCAGCTGTAAACCCAGCACTGCCAATGCCAACCTCCAAGTGCCACATCCACAAGTCTTTTAAATCCTTGAAGGGATGATGACTCCACCACTGCCCTGAGGAGCTTGGTCCAGGGCTTGACAACCCTCCAAGTGAAGAACGTTTTCCTAATAGCCAATCTCAGAAAATTTCCTATATAGTATCCAATCTAAGATTAATTTTCACACCCTCCTTTGAGGAGCTCCCTGTCAGAGACACCCTGGCAGTTACAGTTTCCCCAATTTTCTTGCCTGAACAGAAAACGTTGTCCTCCCCTCCCTGTCCCTGCAGACAATTGCTGCTGTGCCTGAGGCCACTGACCGAAAGCTGGGATCTCCCTGACCCAGCACATCGTGCCAGGCAGGAGCCCAGCATTCCTTCACTGCCACAAGAAAACGTGGGGATTGTTTTCCTCCTTTCTTTGTTTATCTGCAATATCCTTGATGACTCTTCTGATCAGTCCATACCGTGACCTTTTCACTCAGTGCATTGTTTCATTTCTAGTCTCAAGGTTTACTGTTTATCATTTATCTGTGTTGGCTTCGGCATCTGTGAGCTCGGGGTCTGCACCTGAGTCACTCCTCACCTGCAGGGATTATTCCTCATTAGTTGCTGTGCTGGCATTTACCATCCTGGCAGCCTCTGGAGCCTGCCTGGTGCGTGAGGCCAGGCTGAGTCACGGCTGGGTTTGCATCCATGGGAAATTAGTGGAGACCTGAGAAGGCACCATGGGGTCTGGTCCCATCTCCAGAGAGTGCAGCGGGGCAGGAGTGCAGGCACAGGGAGCCCTGGTGGAAATGTGTCCATTCCCCAGCCTGGCTCAGGCAAGGAACAAGAATTTATTCCATGTGGGATTTATCCTACTGTGGTTTTTGTCCACCAGTGCCCACACTCGCAGATTAAAAACGTACGTGGGTTTGCCAGCCTGTGCTGCAGCCATGACTTTGCTGATGTGTAACTGTAGCTGCCTGTTGGGATTTGCGCTTCTGGATTTGTTTGCGGGCTCCTGGGAGAGATCTCCCATTTTATGAGTCTTTTTCCCGTTCTGTGTGAGCAGCAGAGCAGCAGCACTGTGTCACCGAGCCACACGCCGTGCCACGGCCCGTGCCACATCGCGGGGCCAGCTCCTGCTTGCAGCAGCATCATTTCCAGAATGGTGCCTCCATGAAAAAATCTCAAGCAGTTCCTTAATAAACTAGTTCAGAGTATAAAGTATTTAACTGTTGTGTAATTTCCTGGCAAGCCAGCGGGTCCCCTAATAAATGCAGGAGCGTCGTGCTGGCTCCCGGCCAGCGCTCAGGCGTCCCTGGCCACTTGCCCTGTGCCAGCTCGTAAAATCCTCCCTTTCCAGCTCCCCTTCCCATCCCACTCCCCACTCCAGACCCCTGCGGTGGCGCAGCCAGGCAGGGGGGTCTCTGTGAGCCCCCCAGGTCCTACTTAAGGCTCATTGCCTCATCCTCTGCAGGGAGGAGGCTGGACAGTGTCACCCGGCCACCACGGCCCCAGCACTCGTGTGACAGAACCAGTTTTTCTCCTCCCGTTTGCACACACGGAGACCTTTCCCCAGGGGTCAGATGGTTTCTGGCGCCTGCAGCAAAGCCACAGGAAATATCACCGACTTCAGGGGTTTCTCTGGGTTTTAGCAGTTTCTCACCTTTCCAGGCAGGAGGAAAAGCGTGGAGAAGTGATTCATCCCACCCCTGAAAACCCAGCCAAAACCCACCGGGGAGCCAGCTGAGCCTCGGGCAGCGAGTCAAACCTCCCTGTGCTCCACGCCAAGGTCACAGCTGTGGGACCTGACTCAGATACCTCCGTTTCCAGGGTCTAATCCCAGGGGCCTGATGCCTCACCACGTTGGCCCCTCTCCTCTTTCTGTTTATGAATTCCCTGCAATAACCCCCGGCTGCTGCCTTCCCCACAAAGCACAGCTCCTTGCTGATGCTGCCGAGTGCCAGCGGGTCTGTCGGGGTGCTGCTGCATCTGCTGAGGTGCTGCCGGGTCTGTTGAGGTGCTGGTGGGTCTGCCAGGGTGCTGCTGGGTCTGTTGAGGTGCTGGTGGGTCTGCTGAGGTGCTGGTGGGTCTGTTGTGGTGCTGCTGGGTCTGTTGAGGTGCTGGTGGGTCTGTTGAGGTGCTGCTGGGTCTGTTGAGGTGCTGGTGGGTCTGTTGAGGTGCTGCTGGGTCTGCCAGGGTGATGCAGCCGCCCATCCATGTGCTGTCCCAATGTGCTGGCCAGCTGAGGGAGGCTCTGAACCAGGAGGGAGGTGGGACCAGGATGCAGCTTCAAAGGCTCTGAACCAGTTGCCGAGAAGTTCAAAGTGGCAGATTTGGGGTTTGTTTCAAGTCTCGATACCTTATTTTCAGAGCTGTTTCAAGTCTCGATACCTTATTTTCAGAGCTGTTGGGATGCTGTGGTGGGGTTTGGGAGGCTCTCCCAGCCTGGCTGGTGTGTGGCTGTGGAACAGGTCCTGTGTTTGCTGCAGACCCCTCTCGGCAGGGGACGATGCCTGACCCGGTGCTGCAGCTCCCGGCAAGCCTGGAGGAGAGAGGAGGAGGGGGCCAGATGCCTTCATGTGTGAAATGAAACCACAGACAGACAGACATCCCACGCTGAGCCTGGCTGGGCCTGGCTGAGCCTGGTTGGGCCTGGTTGAGCCTGGCTGGGCCTGGTTGAGCCTGGTTGGGCCTGGTTGAGCCTGGTTGGGCCTGGTTGGGCCTGGCTGGGCCTGGTTGAGCCTGGTTGGGCCTGGTTGAGCCTGGCTGGGCCTGGTTGGGCCTGGCTGGGCCTGGTTGAGCCTGGTTGAGCCTGGCTGGGTGGCAGGAGCTCTCCAGCAAGAAGGAAGGGGAGAGGACACGGAAATGCGCTGCCTGAAAGGGCCTGGGCTGCGGTGTGAGAGGATTATTATTCACCTGGCTGTGGCACTGGGCACACTGGGCACACCGGGCACACTGGGCACACTGGGCACACCGGGCACACCGGGCACACTGGGCACACCAGGCACACCGGGTACACCGGGCACACCGGGCACATTGGGCACACCGGGCACACCGGGCACACCATGCACACCGGGCACACCGGGCACACCGGGCACACCGGGTTTCCCGTGACGCCACCACAGAGGGCAATGCCTGAGCTGGGCTGTCCACACGGCAGGGTCTGCTGGAAGGTCCTTCCTCTGCCTGGAGCCAGTTAGGATTGTCCTAGACAATCTCTGGGGTCCCGTCTAACGCTTCTAAGGATTCTTTGATTCTACATTTTATATTCCTTTCCTTCAGATCCTCCACATCTCTACAGAAACATCCATTTGGGCGTGAGCAAAGGTTAAGTTCCCACAGCTGTGTGTGGGCCTCCCATGTTCACCCCCATTAAAAACAAAGAGTGAAGGAGATCTGCTGGCACCAGGCCCGGTGCAAAGCCCACTGAGGCTGATGAGTTTTCCTGATAACTTCGAGGACTTCGGACCCTGCCCTTTGGCACATGTGTTTGAGTGCCCTCAGAAGGGATCCCTGCTCCGTGTGTAAGAGAGAGAGCTGCTGGGAAGCCCCTTCCATTTTCTCATCCACGGCAGTTTTTTGTATTAATGGATATGTTTTGGGTAGGGCAGATAAAAGCTCATGCAACATCGTTATCCATATTTCTGATGGAGAATCACTTACAGGCTCTCTCCCAGCATTTTGAAGGACGTGCTGGTCTGAACCTGCTTGAAGATGCAGTTGTGCTGGGGATGGTTTGGATCTGCTTGGATCATTTGTGCCAAGACAGAGAAGCAGCAAAACCATCATGCTCTGAATGCTCATTGGAAGGATTTTGTTCTTGCAGGATTTCTGTTAATGAACATCGGCTTAGTAGGGGGTGGCACGTTTGAATTTGGCAATTCCTACACTAAATGCACGAGAAGGCAAAACCTTCTGGTAGACCTTCCCCTAGGAATGCCCCCAAGCCCCCTTCCTTGAAGTTATTCCTCATCAGTCCAGGTATTTATGATCACATTTCTGTGAAGTCCCGCATTAGTGGGACTTACACATACATCGTCCCCACAGGGAAGACCTGAGCACCGTCTCAGTGCTCTGCTGAATCACAGCTTCAGAGCACAACTTGTGGCTATGATACAATTTAGGATTTTATCCACTATTTTATACCAGCCCTATATGTACCTTGCTCCTTAGTGTTTTGGGTTTTTTTCTCTTCCCAGGCCAATTTCAGACCAGCTTCTTTGCTTGCTTGTCCTGCATCTCTTTGCTATAACCAGCTTCTGCCATTGGAGGTTTCATTTGGAAGCACCATCCCACGAGGAAATCAATTGTGTTTTTGTTTGAAATTGCACATTTCTCCATATTTCCTTATCTTTGGCTAAGTGGCCATCACCTCCTAATTATAGTTTCCTCTTTTTTTAACTACTGTACTCAATTTACAGCCTAATTACTCTTACCTTGTTTGTTTAATGAAGCTTATATAATGATTCCTGTGATCTTCATGAAACGTTACGCTGGGATTTTACTTTTCACTTTATAAACCGCGATTTTATATTAATGTTTTTAACCTCAGGTTTCTAATCATAAAGTCATAAGGAGTTTAATTGATTTGAAACTAGCCATGCCCTGAAGTGTGTACATGTCAGATTGATTCAAATTGATCCAATGTGTTTAAATAAAACTCGTGCCAAAAGCACGTCGCACCTTATGCTACCAGATATTTGCCCAAAGCCCTCCGGTTACTTAATTAGGCTGCCATCTCAGTGTAATAAATTATTGATTAGGATGTGTTTTTATTTGTGTTTGTTGTAGTTTAGGGAGCCAGAGAAGCCCCCAAGTCCCACAAGGCAGAGCAGGCACATCGCTTTGGAGGGAACTGGTGTAAATCCATGTGGTGCTGCTACTGGAGGCTCCGGTCACTGCTCACTGCAGCAAGGGTCTGGTCACATCCTTGTGTCTTCTCACAGTTTGGGTCGGTTTGGGTGCTCTGAGAAGCTACTCCTGCAGTTTAAAGAAAGGAATGGGAGGTCAGAGGGAAAACACGACGTGCAGACCCAAGCTGACACAGCAGCAGCATCTGATTTCAAACGGAGTGGTCAGCCTGGAAATCCTCAGTGTCTGATCTGCTGGGTCTGCTCTGCACATGGACCTGCATGATTTGTTAAGATCTGACAGACCCAAATGTTGCCAGCTCTCAAACATTCAGCTCTCTCGTGACAGACACAGAGGCTGCAGCCCCCAAGGCAGCCCTGCAAACTGTGACCAGCTGCCTCCCACAAGATGCTAAATTTGGTGTCTGGCTGAGGGATGCAGCAGCCATTCCTGCTGTTGAAAATATCCCAGAAATATCAAAAATCATTGTTTCATGGTGAACACCCTGAAGCCATGGAAATGCCTTTTGGAAAATAAGATTTTATCCGAACCATCCAAGATGTAATCAGCAAAGTCAAATGCTGCTTCTTTACCTGAACCTGCCTGAGCAGTGCTCAGGTCGTGTCACCATCACCAGGGTGTCTCTCCAGGGCCCCCATCCCTCCCCTGGAGTCATCCACATGCCTTAAAAAGCCTGATGAGCTGATTGACATGAGTACAAATTTGTGAAGCAAAATGAAGACAGTTCAATCTAGAAAGACGGCAACCGATTTTTATCTTTGCTTAGACCTCAGTATTACTATTGGATTTTTATTTATTCTGCAGTTGGATTAGATTTTAATTTTAATTTTAGAGGTTGTGCCCACAGAGCTCTCTGTGCCTGGGGTGAAGAGCTTGTGCTGGGTGAGTTGAATCCCACAGAAAATCTTCCTTGGAGTCCTGGGCTTCCCTGATCTGCCAGAGGCTGCAGAGCAGGGGCAGACAGCAGGGGTGTAATAAAGTACAAAAATGCTGTTATCAGTCAAGCACCTGATTTCCGAGTTTCTGGGTAGATTTTCTGTGAGCTTCAAGTTTGTGCTCCAGACTTTGAGCTTCAGAGTGCTCTTTTCTATGTAGATGACACTAATTAACTAAATGAGCTCTGTTCACACAGACAGGACTTGTGGATTCAAAGAAACCAGAAACAGAGCTCAGAAACACCATGTTTGGTTTTCTTTAATTTTTCATGCCCTTGAGACCGCAGGGGTAAGGGAGGACTTTGTGCACACAGAAATTGCACTGAAGGTGTGACCACGTCTTTTGGCCGCATGAGCATCACTTGTGATCTCCAGGTGCCACCTTGGCCCACAACAGACCCCCAAAAAAATCCTGCCTTAGATTGTCATTTCTCCACAGGCCGAACAGAGGCGTTGTGCCTGGATTCCGGGGTAGAATTCCCCACGGAGCACTTGTGCTTGTATTACCCACTCCAGGGTGGCCCCCTGCACACGGTGTGTAAATCACGCATCTCTGTGTTGCCTTGCTAGTAAAATACTGGAGCTCTAGAAATAATGTGTATTGCTCTCATGAGAATATTTTTTATCAATTGGCCCATAAAATCCACCAAGGAATTATGTGAGTACCAATATATCTCTACCATCCTCCCACTGATGAGAGCGTTTATTTGGTATAGACGAAATTGAATTTTAATTTGTTCTCTTTCACGCGGGCAGTTTTCTTCTCCGGGTGTAAATACGGTGCTTAAACAAACCAATGAGTCTTCTGGGACGTGGGTTATGTGCATCACTACTTTTCATGACTTGGTGGCACTGGCTGTCTGTGCCAGCCAGCTCTGTTTGAGCCTCCTGAGCACCACGTGCCTCGGAACCACTGCTGGAACAATTGGAAGGGACAGATTTCCCTGGGTGGCCGTGGCAGCCCCGAGTGCCCTCAGCACCGTCTGTGCCCACGCCATGGAGCTACACACGCTGCAGGAGGTGGCTGTCTGTCTCTTGATGCACATCCTGAGATTTGCAGCAGGTTCTGGCACCTGAGGACATCTCTGTGCCGCCTTCACAGCTCTGATGGTCCCCAAGCGTTGGAGGTGATATTGCCCACGTGGGGCCTGGGCTGCTCTGACAGCCCAGAGGGTCACTGCTGTCCCCCTCCACACTGACCACAGTGGAACGCTGCTGGCAGTGCTTTGGGCAGGAGCAAACCCTCTGTGCCATAGCAGTGGGGCAGGATCATGGAATCACAGAATTGTTTCGGCTGGAAAAGCCCTCTAAGATCATTGAGTCCACCTGTCACCTCAGCACCACCATGCTCACCACTAAGCCATGTCCTCAAGTGGTACATCCACATATTTTTTGAACACTTCCATGAATGATGACTCCACTGCTTCCCTGGGCAGCCCATTCCAGTGCCTGACCACCCTTTCAGTGAAGAAATTTTCCCTAATATCCAACCTAACCCTCCCTGTACAATCATTCAGCCCACGTGGTTTTCTGCATCTCACAAAGGGTCTGGGGCTGTCACAGGTCTTGGGGGGAAATGTGTGTGGTGGAGTCAGAGATTCCCATGGTGTCCAGTGGTGCAGTGGAGCAGCAGCAGGCACTGGGGGGGCTGATGGACATGGGATCCATGGGACCTGGTAGGCATCCAGGCAAATGGGACAGCGACACCCATGGAGCTGGTGATGGTTGCCTGCAGGAAAAGGGGTATTGCCCAGCCATCCCCTGGTCTCCAGCTGCGCCTCCGACTCCAGCCTGAAAACCAACTGATCCAAACACTGCTTTTCCTGGTGCACGGCTTTCAGCTGCAGTCCCGATGGCTCTGCAGAACAGGGCATTCACAGCTGCACTGTAAATTGAGCTCTCCCTGCTTTCCCACACTGCAGGGAGAGCCCCAGGGCGATGGAAAGAGCCCCAGCCACGCTCCTGGTGCTGGCTCTGGCAGCTCAGTGGTGTGACTGCTGCAAGGGGCCAGGCAGAGGTTAGGCCTAATGGCAGTGTGAGGACAGGATGATTTATCCCGAGTCACTGCTGGGCAGGGGGATATCTTCATCTCTGCCGAGCCCCACAGCTGCCTGATAGAGCACAGCTCGCTCTCCTTGATAAGCGTGTGGGCAGCATATATAATTCTTGCAGAGCTTTCCTGCTAACCTAAACAGAGATTCTGCAAACTTTATGTGCTCGGAAGATAAAAGGTAATGAGACTCCATACATTTCCTGGCTGAGCCCCTTTACCAACCTTTCAATTGCTTCCAAAATGCCCTCTCGTAACCTCTCCATTAGAAATAGATTGGCGGTCTTAATTCTCCCCTTATCACAGACAGCGCCCAGGGGAAAGAGTCATGTCCTTCCCCTGCTGCTCTCCGGGAGAGATTTGCTTCCCGATCCGGCTGTAACCCAGAGCAGGTCCTGTGCTGCCGGCTGTGCCACACAGATGGGGAGGCGGCAGGGATTTGTGGCAGTTCATATATCTGCACTGATGGAGAAGAATTAAAGGAACAGGAGTGCATTGAAAGCAGACGATTGTATTCCTGAGGTCGGGCTATTACATTTTATTTATCATTTAAAAATACTCTGTCTGCTGCCCTTTTAAACCTGCTGAAATCCAGCCCTGCTGGTGCTGTCCTGGATTTGAAGAAAAGAGCAATTTCTGTTCTTCATTAAACAAAGATGCCATCCGCTCCATCAGCTTTTGGGTTTGGTTCCAAGCAGCTCAAAGCTATTTTGTACTTCCTGATTTTTTTAAGCTGTGGCTTGTGCCCACTTTTCTTTGCTCCTGGCTCCCTGGTCAAGCCAGGGAACAGAATCACATTGCTTTAGCCCGGTCCCATGCTGCCTCAGCAATCCAGGGTCAGTTCCCAGCCCTGACACAGCAATCCTGTTTCTAGCATGGAATTCTGTAATTCCTGTTCTGTTTCTGCAGGTAAATAAGCCAAGATGAGGTAAATAAGCTGGTACCTACCCTTTGTGCCCTGTAGTCTCTGTGGTGTGCTGCTCCTGGGGTGCTCCCTGCCTGCTCTCCTGCCACAGAGGCTCCAGGCACCCACGCTCCACACTGGGGCCACCTGTTGCTGGTGTAGGCTGGGATATATTTCATATAAATCTGACACATAAACCTGTCAGGGCTCTAGAGAGGCTGATGCAAGGTGTGCCCCACGTTTTCCATGACTTTCAGGATGTGTGAGCTGGGATTATTGGGATGTGCTCTGCCCTGCTGGAGGAGGATGTGGGGAGCCCCAGGGATGTTTCCAGTCTGCTCTCTGCCATCTGATGGGCTGGGGCAGAGCCTTGGACAGGCAAAAATGAGACTCCTGAAATTTTGGATGGATTTATCAGGCTGTGCTGCTCAAATGGCCCAAGAGTATCTGCCCGAGGCCAGTCTGACCCTTGCTGGTTCCTGCTTGCTCCGGGGACTGGCAAATGGGAGCTGCTCCTCCCAGGGCATAGCGATGCAGCCAGCCAAGTGCCAGAGTATCACCAAATGACGATTGATTTTCTAGCAGGGCGTCTGAGCTGTAAGCCAGAGAACTGCTCTTTAGCCTGGCTGCATGTCGTGAAGAAGAGAAAATCAGCCAAGTGTCACTTACAGACTCCAGTGTGCCTTGCTGACCCCGCACACCCTGGGTACCAAGGAGACCTTTACTCCTGGGGCAGCAGCAGGCACTGGAGTTGTTCTCTATTGTAATGTGAATTGAAGGGTCTGGGGCCTGTTCAGGCAAAGGAGGCACATGGAGCTTGCTTTTTGAGGGGTCTGTGCCCACAGGTGACAGTGTGAAAGTGGCTGGGGAGCTGCCAAGGCACCTGAAGCAGGTGTGTTGCAGGAAGGGGGCTCATGCCATAGAATCACAGAATGGTTTGGGTTGGAAGGGACTTTACAGCCCCCCTCATTCCAACCCCCTGCCGTGGGTAGGAACACCTTCCACTGGACCAGGTTGCTCCAAGCAGTGTCCAACCTGGCCTTGGCCACTTCCAGGGATGCCAAGCCCTTGCCTGTGGGGTGTTGGTGGCTGTTGCTGCTCAGAGGTTTGTGCAGTGAGTTGCACTCCCTGAGGAGCAGCTGGGAGTTGTGTAACTGCTGCCATCAGGACAGTGCCTGTTGCTATAACTACAGTGCTCGGGATCCTGCCTGGCCAGCAGCACTCCCAGTTGGAGGGAGCAGGAGGGCTTGTTTGATTTCATATTTATGGTATCAGTTATGGTGGAATTGCATCCTGAAAACAAATTCTGGCAGATTTGTATCTGTGTTTCAGACACTCCATGAGGAGTGTTCCAGTGTTCGGGTGCTGGCTGGCAGAGCTGAGGGTGTCCCACAGCCACTGTGTCACGGTGTTGGCAGCTCTGGCTCTGGTACAGTGCCTCCCTGAGCTGCAGGGCTGGCCCCCAGCAACAGGCAGGTTCATCCAGCAGCAGGGATGGATGTCTGGGTCAGGGCACTGGGGCAAATCTCCTCTGGCACCCTGGGAATGGTTTGTGTGGCAGAAAGTGCTGCCTCAGTTTCCCTCCACCTCTCCAATAATCTCATACCTACCCATGGTACACACAGAGCTCCTCCCCCTGTCTGTTAGGAAAACATGGTAAGGGCAGAGCAGACCTGTATGGACAGTCCTGTCCTTGCTCCTTCATCCCCACTGCCCCCAAACACCCCGGAGAGCCCTGCCTGTCCCTGCCATGGCTGCTCCTGCTCAGGAATCTCCGCAGAGAGTCAGAGTTCCATTCCCCTCAGGCTGGAGGGGTTTCCCCTGAAAGCCACGCTCCCAGCACAGTCTGATCACGATGCTCTGCCACAGGCCCAAACTGGCACTTTTTGCATAACCTGCTCTGATCCCTCAACCCCAGGCATCATCCAACGGATGCTTTCCAGCAGAAAGAGCCTTGTGGAAGAAGGAAAAAGTCAGTTCTGCCTTGGCAACAGGACTGATGGCCAAAATCCACCACCATTTCTTCCCACTCGTTCTTGCATCCTCAGCATCTGGGGGGACGAGGGCAGCAGCAGGCAAAGCCCCCCCCCCCCCCCC